>CM039472.1:4360508-4482163 GCA_022433065.1 Begonia loranthoides | reverse complement strand
CTTTGAATCCACGGTTGAATGGTTAAAGCACCCAATCTATACGGATCTACCAAATATAATAAAGGGGCTAATTCGTAGGTTCGATTCTTGCAAATGCACTTGAAAGTTTTACATATTTTTTTTTGTTTTTCTTGCACGGGAGTCGAAAGAGAAATCCTTAATTATTGATATCGAGAAAGCAAGGACATTATAAGCGTTCGCTAATGTCAGCTCTTATTCGGTCCTAGCCTTGTGCTCTTCTAACCTAAAAGGTGGCCGACCAGTCGTCAACGTCCAGAATCTGCTAGACATCTTAGCGACCGGATTGGGTACCCACTTTCTATCAAAGTTCATTTGAGTGCCCCCCTAACATAAAGGAGAGTTATGTCTAGGTGGGTCGCTTGGCGTAGGACCAACGGGTCACAGGACAGGTGAACGATTGACTTTGCACGCTCCATCCTTGGGCCCTACGCCTATCGGCTTGGTCGGCAAGCTAATAATTTTGTTTTATTGTTTTCAATTTCAATGGAAAAAGAAAACTTGGTGAACATAAGTTGAAGCTACCAAATAAAATGTCATTATCTTTTATTCTTATAACAAATACTAATATTACATATTTTTTGGTTTTTTTGTACTTCAAAATTTAATGCAGTCTTCCTAAAAACTACTATTTCAGGAAATAATTTAGGTAAATTAAATCCTTTTTATTGGCCTTGTATGTTTGTTTCGTCCCTCTACCATCAAAGTCGTTGTAGTATAGTGGTAAGTATTCCCGCCTGTCACAACAAATGTAAGCTTCTTTGACCTTTTGGGTCATTTCTTTCTTAATCTTGACCCTCTCTTGATCTGGTGATTACTTTGTACGTTATCTACATCTACGTAAGCAACTTCATCTTCATTGCTCTTCACTGTAATATCAACTAAGCCGGAAGCTATACCGACCCGAAAGCAGTCCTCACTTGGCATCCAATGCCATGCACATGGCTGCAAGGTTTCTTGCAGTGAAGCCTTTCTTCCGTTTAAAGGACAGCTTGAGAATCGAAGGGCTTTTTCGAGCTTAAAGCGAGAGTCAAATCACGGGGTACAACCCCACTGGTTGAACTGAAGTGCTAAACAACAACATGAAGTATGGAAAGCATGGGGAAAGTTGATCAACATGGATAATTGTTTTATTGGTATATATGGTAAGAGCAAAATAAAACTAAGTAACGAAAACCCAGAAAAACCCAAAAGAAAACTCAAGATTAGAGCAGCTTCCCCTGTTCGGATGCAGCCTGCAATGTACAGCAGGATCTCAAAAGTTAAATAGATGAGATCCACTCTTCCAAGGAAAATATCATACAGCTATACTACTGTTTCACGTACTTATACACTGGCTGATAATTGTCTAATACCTTCAATCTCCCCCAGTTGGAGGATTCAAACAAGCACAAAACATACCTCTCTTAGATTTCTGCCTACCATTCATCCCACCATACAGATAATCTCGAAGAAGTACTCTTTGTTTTCTGTCAACAGCTCTAGCTCTGTCCCGCATTTGGATTTCATCTTCAAGTTTCAGCAGTATAAACTGTAGTTTATCCATTTCCAGCTGTAGCCGGCTGATTCTTTCAGACCCTTTTCTTGCTTGTTCTGAGATTCTCCGGCTTCTGATCCGGCCAAGTTCGTCCGGCCCCGATAACGACTTCTGGTCACTGGAGAGAGTATCATCTTGCACATTCTTCAATAATTTCCGATTTATGTCAAACAGCCTAGTGATGGTCTCCTCGGCTTCTTCGAGCTTCCCTTTCAGAGAATCATATTCAGAGACTTTTCCTTTTCTGTTTTTCTCTTTGCCCTCCGCCTTCCTCTTCAGATCTTGAACTGTGGTTTGAAGGTTTGTCAGTTTGGCTGCATCGGCTTCGAGCCCTTCTATGATCTTCCTCTTTCTCACTTCAGGGTCGGGCTCTGAAAATCTCGACGAGATCTCTAACTTGTCCACACCCAACTCCTTCTCCACCAGCGATTCTGCCAAAGAATGTTTGCTATGTGGCTTCTTGCAGGCTTCGATGGGATGGTAGTCAGCAAGCATATGATCATTGACCTCTGACGTTTCTCTTCGGCTAATCCCGTAAGATGAACATTCAGAATTCTCGTCGAGTACAATATCTTTGGTCGAAACTTCATTTCCTGCTTCACTCTCTATCTGCTGTGGAGTTGCAGGCCTGCTTATGTCACCATTTTCTCGGTGTAAGCCGGCACCGGATTTCACCTCATCTTTGGCATTTAACTTTTCCTTCGTCGATAACTTCTCAGCTTCGATCAAGGCCAATTCAATAGCTAGAAGCCTTTGTAAAAAGCCTTGCAATTCATCAGATCCAGACTGTAAAGAGGAAATCCGATCGTCGTATTTCTGCGCACAGCTTTCAGAAGGATTGCATTTTTCCAAATCAGAATCCTGTAAAGCCAAATATAGGCCATGAATGTTCGGTAAGATGATAGTTCTCGATGCAGGTTTTTGATTTGACAACTATTTTTTTTTAGTATGTAGAAATAGTCCTATGAAGAACAAAAAGAGAAACTTGTCTAGCAGCATTATCATAAGACAAGTAATAATGATAATCCTAGGAAAAATCAAACAAGAAACTTCTCTAGCATACTTATATTATCGATAGATGTTTTTTTCGAAAAAATATAAGCATTGAAAATTATGTTTGAAATATGTTGGAAAAAACATGGTTTTTGATATAAAGGAGTTACCTTTACTTCTTGCTTGTCCGCCATTTTAGATTTACTCGTATGCTCCTCCAGTGAAGTGATTGAATCATCCAAAGATTTGATTGCCGGAATGTACGACCATAACTCAATATTTAGTCTTTCAATTTCTTCTTCTAACGAGCTTCTTCTTTCTGCATGAATTTCCACCTCTTTCTCTTTGGAATTACACTTCTCTTCAAGGCTCTTGAATGCTTCGGCAAATTCATGAATCTTCTCAGCAAATAACACTTCTCGCACAGCAGACATCTGCAGCTCACTAAGAAATTCAGCAGCCTGAGTTTCCCATGATTGAACCTCACTTTTGTTTTTCTCCAGTACATCACATAAAGTTTCGTTTTTTATTTTGTTCTGCTCGATTTCTTCCTGCAAATTTTGAACTTCCCCTTCCAGATTATGTTTCAACTCGCGAAGGAAGAGCATCTCCTTAGCCAAACAGTCGTTGTCGTCAGAGAGTTTAAGAATCTTCTTCCCCTGACCTTCTTGGATCTCCATGAACTCGTCATTCTTCACTTTAAGTTGGTCGAACATTTTATGCAATTGTGTCTTCTCCTTCTCCAGCAAAACATGCCTTTCTTCCGCTTCGTGTAATCCTTTCAGTGACTTCTCCAGTGACTTCTCGAGTTCTAAGTTTTCAATTTGAACACCTCCTAATTTACCCTCCAATAATCTCACATTCTTTTCGAGTTTGCCATTCATGAAGCCTAGCTTTTCCAGATTCTCACCCAGATCCTTCAGTTCCACACATTTTTCAGAGATGATATCGTTGAAAATGAGTGAAAGCTGAGTTTGATAGGTCAGTTCAGACAACATATAAAAATGCTCCTCTTTCAAATGTTGAACTTCTTTTGCTAAGAAACAGTTCTCATCTAGAGCCTTGAAATTCTCTGCTTGCAGATTCTGGTGCTCCTCTTCCAAATTGTGCAGCTTTCTGCTTAGATTTTCCATATCTGAAATTAAATTTTCTTCTTTGATCTCTCCCTCTGCCACTTTTGACCTCAGTTCTTCGTTCATCTCTGAAACTTTTCGAAATACTTCGTTCTGCATCCTTAGCTCTTGATCGAGTGTGTTTCGTTCTGCCATAATAGATCCAGCCTCCAGCCTAAGTTGTTCCAGCAGTTCTTCAATAACAAATTTTTCAATCGTTATTCGATACCTTTCGTCGCAAAGATTGAGGAGAGAATTTTCCACGTCCTGAAGTGCCGATCTGAGCATTGTAATTTTCTCAGCCAATGTTTTAGCCAACAAATCCTTTTCAATGTTTCTGCATTCTAACTCAGAAATCAATTTCTCTGATTGGATTGTCGCCTCCAAGAGTTCTTGCCGCTCTAACTGAAGGGCTAAACTCTTTTCTTCCATATCTTGCAGGCACTTTTGTAGGATGAAGATCTCCATGTGGGAATTTATAGCTCTGTCGAGTTCTTCTTCATACTGTTTTTTCCAGTCCTGGCCTTCCTCTCGTAGAAAACAGTTCTGCAATTCCAAATCCGCTAAACGTGTTTTGCTCAGCTCTGCAAAATTAGCATGTTCTTGCTTTTCAGAATCTCGAAAAGACCGTAGAGATTCTATGTCTCGAAGGGAAGATTCTTTTTCTCCAACCAGGACCAAATGCTTTCCTTCTAATTCTGTGAATCTTTCCTGCGCATCTGTCAGTAATTTCCGAGAGGTCTCGAGCTCAGTCTGTACGTTTTCTCTCTCATTAATTAGGCCGGACTTCTCTTTATCGAGCAACAAGCATAAATCCTGTAAGCTCTTCACTTTTGTCCCAAATTCTTCGAGTTCGGCATTTGCATCAGACAAGGAATTCTCCAGAAACATACTTTTGTTTGTCAGTTTTTCCAAATTCTCAGTTGTTGTCAGTAAATGAGATGTCAGGTTGTCCTTCTCAGCAACAAGAGTGGCTTTCTCTTCCATCAGAAACTGACAGGACCCTTCTAACAATTTTACCTTCTCTCTCAGTTCTTCGATTTCGACATTCATGTCTGAGATGGAGTTCTCCAAGAATAGATTTTTCTCCAGAAGTTCCTTCATGACAGTCAACTTTTGCAGTAAACCCTCTTTTTCACTTCTCTCCTCCTCCAAATTTGCTTTCAGGGTTTTGTTCTCAGCCTGCAGCTCCTTCACAGATGATTCGAAGCAATCCGGCTCATACCCAACAGCCTCCACCTGCTTGATCATAGCCCCCTTTTTTTTGTTCAAATCGTTGATTTCTTCTCTGAGACAATAAATCTCTTGCTGAAGAGCATTTCTCTCATTCACCCGAAGTTCAACTTCGGCCTCAATGTTTCCTATAGTCACCTTCAACCTCGAGATTTCATCTTGCAGATTTTTTATCGACAGAGCCGACGATAAATTAAGCTCGTTCAAAGCCATGTTCTCTCCCATTGCTTTCTGGACTTCATCTTCTAAACTTTGATTATGACTTTCCAAGTTCTTCAAAGTTTGATCTCTATTCTGAATCTCTGCCCCTAACAATTTCAGTTCTTCCTCGGATTTCAAATGTAAATGCTGCAAAGTCTGGAAGGCAGTTTCGGCCTCCACAAAACGGGAGTGTTCTTCCTGCATTCCGCTCCAGAGTCTTCCTAACTCCTGCTGCTTCTCTGTGAGTTCTTGATTTTGCTGACCCATCTTCAACATCAGAGAATCTAACTCAGACTGAAGAGTCTGATTCGATCTTCCCAATAAAAGACACTTCTCTTCAGCACCCTTTATCTTCGCAATCCCATTATCAATCTCAAGCTGCAGCCTTTCCGACTCCTCCTTGGAGTAATCGATCGTAAGTTCAAGGCTGGCAATCTTCTCCATGCACTCCTGATACTTGAGAGCTTCAGCTTCATTTTCTTCTTTAAGTTTCTTCAGAGCTTCCCTTAGTGATATTAACTCACTTTCTGCTTTATCAGCTTTCTCATTATGCTTCTGAGCATCCTCTTCTGCCTGAGAAAGCTTTTTTTCCAGATTTGATATCTTTTCGAGGGACTGTTGATATCGATCAAGTGCTACTTCTTTTTCAGCTTCGACTCGAGCAAGTTCTTGCTTCAAATCTTCAACTTCGGTTTCAGCTTTGCTTGCACGTTCTGAGAGTTCTACGCCGTCTTTTTCGACACGAGAGATTTCACTCTCGAGATTAGACATTTTGTCCAAACTTTGCCGATATCGAAGATGACTCATCTTGCATTCAGTCTCGAGTTTTTCTAGTGATTCCTTCAAGGCTTTAACTTCTTCTTCTGCTTTTCTGGCTCTATTGTTGAGTTTACTGGATGACTCTTGTTCATTCGAGACTTCTAATTCTAGCTTCGATATCCTCTCGAGACTCTCTCGATATTGAACCAGACTGGCCTCTTTTTCAGCTTCTAATTTGGCTAGAACTTTCTTCAACGAACTAATCTCGGAATCGTCTTTTTTGATTCCATCATGGTTTCCATTGTTCTGTTCTTTCTCCACTGCATCTTCAAAATTGAGGCCTTTTCTTGCTCTTACTTCTCCAAACTTGGTCTGGCCTTCTCCAGACCCGGACAACTCATCAAAGTGCTTCGACCCTTTCCTCCTCAACAAAGAATCAGACTCTTCCAAATAATTCATCTCTGGTGTTCTAGGATCGGAATCGGAAGGAGAATCATCGAGCAGAACTTGGTTCGGAAAGGCTTCTGCCATGGTTCGATGAGCCTGTCGGAGGACCCCAGTCGCATGGTTGTACCTCTCGGCCAATGCACGAAACGCTCGATAAAACTCTTCTACCAGTTTCAGCAGCTCTGGCCGTTTTTTATAGTAAAATTCCGCCTTCTTCGCAAAGGAATCTCCATCTTCTTCGAGAAGCTTGATCATATGTTTTACATTGATATCCATATCTGTTCAACCGAAAAGGATTATTTGATCGAAGGAATTCGACATCATCAGCGAGAAATTAGAAGCTCAAAACCAATTCACGTTTTTATAATTTTTTAGTCCGATAATATATCAAAACCTCTGCAACCGAAATACCAAACAAAAAAAGTTTTATAAATCCTAAGAGGGAGAGAGAGAGAGACAGAGGGAGAGATAAACCTGTGAGATTTTCCTGAAGCCATTTGGAATTTTTCGGGCTTATATGGCTATCCCACCACCATGAATACATTCGCTTATAATTTCTACGAGAAGCCACCTCCATGACTGCTGCTGCTGGCCAAAAACACCACCACGACCACCACCACTTTCGATTCTAATCTTGTATGAGTTTGATCCTGTGTTGGATAATAAAACCAGAAAATTAGATCCAACTCAGAATCAGACAAACAAAATGGGATTAATCTACGGGAATCATGAGTAGAATTTGATATGACAAATGAAAAGAAGATCAAACCAAGTTCAAATTTCTACTGTAAATTAAAAACTGCTTTAAAATTTCTCAATCTGAGCAAAGAAATAAAACCAGGAGACAGCAGAAAAAAGGGTCAGATAGTGAAGCAAACTTGATCAGATAGTATTATATTTCCGGTTGCTTGACAAAATCAGAACGATCATGTAAAAATAGCAAATGAATTCATATTCTATCTGATCGACTACATACCCACGAAAGATTGAGCCTAGTCAGCAAGGTTTTTCGACCATAAACACAGATTTCGAAAATCAAAAATACCCATGAACTGAAATCGAGAAAAAGAAAAAAAAAAAGGGTGATCGGCAGGAGACCAAACCAGCAAAAAGGAAGCAAAAAACATCAACAGTAACTGATATTTCAGACGCCAGAAAGCGTACCAAAGAAGAGCTTTTGGGTTGAATCAGCAGCTACAACTCGAACAGCTTCAGCTGCTTTCCGTTTCGTCTTCTCACCCCATGTGAGATCTCTCCCTCTCTCTCCCTCTCTCTCCCTCCCTTAGTCGGCTTTGCTTTTATGCAGTAGAGGTAGATGGTCAAAGAAAAAGCCAGATCATGTACAATATTACCGTATGAATCCTTTGATTCTTAGACGTATAATACATGAATTTGATATGTTTTCACTTTAATTTCGCACGCCATTACTGCCGTCGCTTCCCAATTTCCAAAAATAATTCTTTCAATTCTGCTGTTTCTACTTTCTTGTTTTAGAGTAATTTCCACCGATTTTTTCATTATTAATTATTGAAAAAATTCAAATTTAATTCTTCCCGTAGAAAGCACAAACATAAATAATTACTCAATAAACTGCTTTTTGTCAGATTTGCTAATTTTACTGGCGTAAAACATAGAGTCAGACATAACCCTCTTCCGAGTTGACTGAGTTTTCCTCCTCCGTGTCGGCTCGGTTGGTTCTTCCACCATTGAATTTTAGTTGTTCTTTTATATTTTCGATTTAATTGTCAACCAAAACACATTTTTATTTAAGATTTTGTTTTTTTAATTATCAACTTTTTGGTACCATTTTTAATTTTAATGTTAATTATATATTTAATTAAATTGTATTGTTTTGCTTACGCGTATAAGTTTATCATTATAACTATTTATATAAAATCATAATTATTTTATTAAGTAATGGACAACGCATTGTAATCATGATAATATAAAATTAAAATATATGCATATTATTATTTTTTATTTTAAATAAAATGCTAAGTGTATAAGGCTAAATAAAATATGGTAATTAACAAAACAATCCCTGAATTATAGAATCAGTGACAAGACAACCACTAAATTATTTGAGTATATCGAGTAACAAACTGTCTGAATTTATTCCGGTGTCACTGATGAACTGTACAAACTTATCGATAATCAAGTTTAATAGGATTCAAAACTGTTCTTCGCTCAACTAGCTATAAGCATCAACATTTTCATCTAGTCACAATAATTTTACCAATTTGATATTGAAATCGATTTCGAAGCAGAACAAACTAAAGATTTTGAAATTATAGTTCAACGAATTCGGCGAAGAGATATCCAGAAAGTTAGGAAAATTAAAAAAATTTCTAATTTTTAATGTTTATTGCATTAGATTAACGGAAAATGTGACAACGATGTTTGCATTGTTCATTTTTCATAATTTAGTGTTTTATTTGTTAGCAAAAATTGTTTAATAGTTGTCTTATTAATGATTTTATAGTTCAGTGTTTGTTTTGTTAATTATCCAATAAAATAAAATAAAAATATTGAAATTCTAGTGGCCAAGATTTAAAAATAAATGTTTTCACAATAAATGTTTTAACGTTTGGACGACGACGACTTCGGTAATTTAAGAGGCCTCACAAGGGTGAATCCGTAATTCAGGTGCAAGAATTTGAGAAAGAGTGGTTGAAACGGCGTCACTTTCTAATAAAGCAAGGAGGGCGTCAAGGGCGGTGGGCGTGGTCGGTCATTATTCGTCGTATCGTTAAGAAATGTCTTCCCTCATTGGTCCACGTGTAGAAACATTCAAGTGTATTATTAATTTAATTTAGTTTAATTAATAATAATTCAGGCCAACGTGTTTGAACTAATGTTCAATCTCACAATTAATAAACACTATTAACTTGGAGAGAGAAAATTTTGAAGCATTCATTAGGAAGTTAATTGGTGTACAATGCCTTAGTTATGTTATTAAAAATAATTAAATTATGTAATCCATTTTATTTTGTTCAAACAATAACTAAAATTCTGGATTGACAACTCAAAAGTAATAATTAAGTGGGTGACGAAGAAATTTGATTGAACATTAATTTGCAAGTTTAGAGTAATTAACAAAAAAATTATCAACTATGGGTCAATAATAAGTCAAACTTTTGCTAATAAATAAAACTTTAAACTATGTAAAATAAAGGGTATTTATCAATTTGGCCTATAAAGTTTGGGGTTCTTTCAATTAATACCTTAAACTTTAAATTGTCAAATCCGATACCTCAAAGTTTGAGATGTTATCGTCCAATACTCTCATCGTTATTAATTCGAAAAAATAGTGACATGAAATGCACATGAAGTTGGATATAGGCTTCGGCGACAACCAATATCAAATTTTAGTCATTGGCGATACGTATGAGAACTCTGAAACTGAGTCTCGAGCTGAGAAATTGTTCGTAGCAAATTATATTTCTGAGGCAGAAAAAAATTCTAAAACTAAGGAAAACGAAGAAGAAACTTGAAGACTGAAGAGTGATTTTGTTCTCAAACTCCACGTGCATCTCATGCCCTTATTTTAACGAATCGATAACGGTGAGAATATTTGACTATAACATCTCAAACTTTGAGGTATCCAATTTGAAAATTTAATGTTTAGGGTGTCAGTTGAAGGGACTTTCAAACTTCATGAGCCAAATTGATAATTACCCTTAAATAAATAAGGCAAACTTTGAAGTCATGTTTTTCGTTAAAAAATGTGATTTGAATGTTTGTGCTAACTGCATCAACCCACGAACATCTGCATTTTAATTAGCAAACATTCGCACCAACCCACAATGTTTACACCAATTGGTGGATGTAATTGCGGACCTTTGTGGGTTGGTACAGATGTCCGGAACACGTTTTTTTAATGAAAAATGTGACTGCAAGGTTTGCATTATTTATTTTTCATAATTTAGAGTTTTATTTGTTAATGAAATTAGTTTAAAATTTAGATTGTCACTGTATCATAGTTCAAAGTTTTTTTTTTAGGTACATGAAAGTTTATGAAATTTTCAAGCTACCCTCAAAGAATTATTTGGTAAAAACAAACCCATTTTTGAAAATAGTTTTTCAAATTAAAATAATTTAGAAAAATTGTAAAAAAAAAACAAAAAAAAATTGTTGGTTCAATAATATTCCTATAAATAAATGTTATAATGAGAGAAGAGATAGGAGGAGATATAATAAAGAAAAGGAGGAGCCTGCAGACTCATCCTTTTTGGAGTTTAGTTGCATAAACATGTGTAAACAGATTGAAATATGTTGGACTGAAAGGACAGCTTGGGAGATTGAATTATTGTCGAAGAGATAAGAAGGTTGGAAATTTTATAAGTGTATTGGTAGGTGTAAAGGAGGAGAGAGAGAGAGAGAAGAGAGAAGAGAGAAGAGAGAGAGGTGATCACCATCAACACTGCAGTCTAGCTTTTTCGACTTGTTCTTCTTCAGTTTGGATGCTTTGAACGGTGGATTAAGGGAAGACATTGAGTTTGGTAGATCTTCTTCAGAGACTGATGGGTTTCTCTGTAAATTTAGAGAGAGATAGATAGAGAGAGAGAGATAGGACCACTGATGAAGTTGATCAATTGATATTGTGTGTGTGAGAGAGAGAGAAAGAGAGGACCACTGATGAAGTTGATCAATTGATATTAAGTGCCTGTGGAAACTAATGCATTTCGTGTTTCCAGATTGGATGTTACTTGTCATTAGGATGATTCATTCTTGATGTATCATTTAATTTAGGGAAATTAATAAAACAACCCCTATTCTATGGGATCAATGACAAGTCAATCACTAAACGATTTTCGTTAATAACTTAAACACTCAACTATAAGAAATAATAGGAGTAAACATCGCGGTTACATTTTTCGTTAAAAACATTGTCGTTCCGTTATAAAACGTTGTCTTTTCAGGGCGAAACTTTTTTTTTTTTTGCGACGAAACGTTATCTTTCCACTAAACAACTTTAAAAGATTACGTTCCATGTTCTGCTCGAAGAAATATTACTTTCCGCAGTAAAAAATAAGACATTGATGATAACCACTGAACTAGGGGTGTGCAAACCGAATTGGAACCAAAGAACCGAACCAAAACCGATCGATTTGGGTCGGTTTGGTTCGGTTTTGCCAACCAAAAAACCGAGGTTCGGTTCTTTTTTGTGAGAACCGAGTGTTTTGGTTCGGTTATCGGTTTTGGTTTCTCAAAACCAAAAACCCGAAACCGAACCGCATAAATAAGTTTATAGGGCTTTTTTTGGGAGTTCCATGTTTGGTCATTCGTGCCTCTGCCTCTGACGTGATCTCAGCTCCAAAGGACCTAAAACCTAATTTCTGAACAAAACTCTGTTTTGGAGAGAGAAAAAAGAGAATAATTTCAGTGTTATCAATTGTGTTTTTTTTAATTTTTATACAATTTTATTATAATATTTGAAAAAAAAGTTAAAAGAGAAAAAATCGAAACCGAACCGAAATCGGAATCGAGATTTTGGTTCGGTTCCTGTTCAGTTCTAATTTTTTTTACAACCAGTTTCGGTTTTGTAATTTCAAAACCGAAACCGACCGGTTTGGTTTGATTTTATATCAAAGCCGAACCAAACCGAACCATGCACACCTCTACACTGAACGACAACAATGAACCAGAAACAAAAAAAAAAAATGGTGATGAAAACTGAACAGGTGAAATCAAGAGGAGAAGTGAGCCATCAGAAGATGTTTGGAAAACTGAAAACATGATAATTGTTTTCGAAGACAAGAAGAACATGTCGAAGCTTCCCAACATCCTCTTCAGGGTAAAATTGCTTCAATTATAGCGATTTTAGTATAAAATTGAAGTAGAATTAGAATTGCAAAGAGTAATATTTCGGCATCGTTTTCGCGATAACGTTTATTTCAACAGGTAACAAAGATGATTGCGTCATCCATTTTCTATAATTCAATGTTTAAGTTGTTAACAAAAATTATTTCATAATTGACTTGTCATTAATTTTAATTTTACAATTAAGTGATTATTTTTTTAATTTTACTTCAATTTATTTTAGAGCTCAAAATGAGTTCATCGTTTGTCCTAATATTCAATAGAATATAAGTAATAGTAATATATTTTTAGAATTCAATTAAAAATAATTGTATTAACTAAAAGTAACTTAGTTGCATCATCCATAAATTGTGCTGCCAATTAGTGACAGGCGTTAGCTGTGGCTGCTGACATGATGACTTTAACCAACTTGCCTGCACAACCCATTTGCCCATTGGCCAACCAGGGGCGTGTTTGGTAGGCAGGTCCTAACGGAGCTCAAATGAAAAATATTTCATTTTCCAAGTTTTTTTTTTTTTTAAGAGTATGCAATAAATTTGTTATTCAATTAGTATTTTAATTATCCGTTATTAAATAAAAATAAAGGTTTATACCTTAAACCCTAAATCTTAAACTCTAAACCCTTATTTTTGTTGCCGGAGAAAACGAAAGTAGGCCGGCAAAAAGAGGAGAGACGGCGAAGGGTATTTCATATGAAATTCCGGGTTTTATCGGGTTTGTTTTGTATACCAAATAAAATGGAGAGGGTAAGGCCATGGCCACCAAACCTCCACACTATGGTCCATGGCTTTAATCACATAAATGAATAGACATGATAACCAATTGCTTAAAGTGAGAGAGAGCAAGGGCAGCGGACAATCAAGTGCCAGCTTTAATTTCCAACTCAATTAGTAGTTTATGGATTCGATTTTCGGCTGATTTTGACTCCCCCCTCGAAGTTGCTAAAACTTGGGAGATTGGTCTGAGTATGCATCTGCTTAATTTTTATGCTTGACTTCTCTCAAAGATTCTAATGTAAGAACGTCAAATCTTAAGTTCTAATCCATGATTTATTTTTATTTTTATTTTCTCAATACTTATTGTATGCTGAAGAAAGTGAACACATGTCCCCAAATCTATTGAAGACATTCTCATTTGTAGTGATGAAATACTACCAAAGTTCATAGAGCCAAGTTTGGTGTAATATTTTATTTGTTTTTATCGTATCTTTTTATTTATTTTTTAAATAGACTTTATCTTTTACAAAAGTTTTGTAAAGATTTTCTTTATCTTATTAGAGATTTCAAATCATGATATGAACTCTATTCAAATGGGTGATGGTGAATATTGGAGAGAGATTTTTAAGAATTTTTTGACAATTGGTAAAATTGTCTCTACTTTGAGAGTTATTTCTTGGCTGTTATTTTACTTTTTCCATTTCGATTATAAAGCAAAACTTTTAATGCACCAAATTAGTATCAGAGTAAGGATTTCGTCTCGATCTGATGACTGAAAAACGGTTCTAGTTGAAAACAAATTATCATCGACGAATAGTGGTTTGATAGAATTGGTCAAAAGCTTGTTGAGAGCAAAAAAAAAACTCTTTACAATCTCATGTAGATTATTACTGTATTTTTTGCTAAAGAGAGATGTGAACGTGTAAAACGATGATTGAAGATTAGAAACCCGTACTCTGACAGTGATGAAATTGAAAAAAATAGCGGTCAATGGAACACATTTCGATTCGTGAAACCCTTATGTGGTGGACAACTACAAATTTTTACCTTGGAATTGGCCAACCTTTGTCCATAGTCAGAATAACAAGCCATCATCTCTGATTTGTGATATTGACAACAACCATTGTAGCCCAAAAGACAGTCATTCAACCATTAATGGACCTTGAACATCATTGATTCTTGTGGTTTCAAAATCGAATCATGAGATTCAAACCCTAAATGCAATTTTCATCCTTTAAACACCTTTTAATTTGATAACCACTACCTCCAACAACTTTTAGTGTAACATCTGGAAATTTTATATATGTATATAATGTTATAATTTATGTTATGTTATGTTAGATATATATATATATATATATTTTGTTACTAAATTAGTGATGAATTTATGGTGATTTGGTGTTGAAGGAATTGATTTTTACCAATAATATTTTTGGATAAGAAAATTTTGGTATTTGCAAATGTGAGGTGGAATCAGGGGAATGAGATTTGTCTACAAAAAGATATGTGAACGTGCCGGATAATGTGAGTTGATATCCATAACAGAAGCGTTGGTGCCACGAATGTGAGGAGGAATCCATGGAATGAAGTTTGTACACAGAAATATATGTAAACATGGTAAATTGTGATGGTGGACACCAAAGGAAAAACTGAGTAAAATTGTGATATTTGTGATAAAGTTTTCAGGTAAGTAAGAGATGTTTGTATGTGGTTAACCTTGTGGCCTACGTCACAAGATGCTAGAGTGTTGTTTGCGTTATTAAATGGATTATTATGCAGTGGTATATATGAGGATAATATTGGTTCTATACTATGATATATATACATAGTTGTTGATGTGTTATTAAATTGATTGCTATATTATGCCATATATGAGGATAATATTGATTTTATACTAGTATTTACTGATTATTTATCTTGCATTTCGTTCAAAAGATGTTGAGGGCCATGAAATGATCAGCATTAGCATGAACACAAGCATATATCAGAAGTTGCATATCATGTTTATATCATTTAACATTTCTTATTGAACATTAAACTCATAAGTGAATCTTGTGATGTAGGTAAGGAAGACAATTCTAGTGAGAATCATATATGTTGATTTGATAAGAAGATTAACAGTTGAGGAGGCATAACCACAGAAAAACTTGGGCTGTTAACACTAACTTTACTCATGGGCAACTAAAATACCTGTAAATATGATGTAGTTGAAGTTTTGTTTTATACAGCATATATGTATGTAATACCTTAGATTTTGATAGTACTAAGTATGAGATTAAGTGAGGATAATTAGAGCTATAATAATAATAATAGGGTTAGTTTGGATGATTTGGATATGCTGAGTATAGGTTGGAAAATGGATTGAAGGTTGTGGTCGATCATAATGGGGGGCGGTCGATCACTGACTGAGCAGAATATTCCAAAGGCTAAGCATTGTTCGGAGCAGTTGATCATATGATGTAGTTAGTGATCAACCAACTTTTCCTTGGATTTGTGTAAAATGTGATTTGCGGTCGATTAGAAAGGTAATTATGGTCTATCTCGGTTATTAAAATGCTGATTTGTGGCCGATCATGTGTAATGGATGATTGACCTGTTTTCACAAATAATTGTTTTAAGGCTTGTTGGCGGTCGATCACCCGAAGGGCTTGATAGACCGGTAATTCGAAGTGTCACCTAAAATTTTAACTGATGTTGTATTCTTATTGGAAGATGATGCGGTGGGAACATCATTGATGGGCACGCATTCCTCCACGTCTTGCGTTGATGCTTGTTGATGAATGATTCAGCTTATATAATAAGAGAAAAGGGAAGAAAACGAAGAGAAAAAAACCATGAGAAATAGAGAGTGAGTTCTGGAGAAAGAAAGAGTCGTGAAAGAGAAGGAGAACTTCAAAAGGGAGGAAGAGAAAGTTTGAAAGCAAAGAGAGGAAAGGGAACCACTGAAGCCGCGAGGAGAAGAAGGAAGAAGCATTAGGAATGTCTTTGTCTTCTCGATTCTTCAAAGGGCAAGATAAGAAGTGTGTGTGTGTTTTTCCCATTTTGGGCTACATCACAAGAGGTAGGGCTTGATTGTTCTTTGATGCTTGTTTTAGATAGGTTGATGTTGTTGTTAAGCTATAGATATGTTCAATGTTGGAGAATACATTGTTGCTTTGAGGAATGCTATGTTGTTGATGATATACTTTATAAACTTGTTGTTGATGGCTCCTTGATAATTGTTGAAGTCCTGGATGCATATAATTGGGAATATAATGTCATGGTTAATGCTATGTTGTAGCTTTGGGTTGTTGAAGTGCTAAGAATGTAAGCTTCCTTCATTTCTAATAGAAGTTACGTTTTGATCATGTCATTTCTTGGAGATGTTTTGTTTTGCTATGATTAGATGTTGTTGTTAAGGATGTTATTTTTATGTTAATGATTATATTAAGGACTGTTGCTTTGTTGCTTGTGTGATAAGGACTAGATTTTGATCATGTTGAGCTTTGGAGATTTGATGTTGTTTGTTTTCGTTAGATATAAGTTGTGATTCCGTTGTTGATCGGGGATGTATTGCTTTGATGTGTTGTTGATGTTGTTATTAATAACTTGTTGTTGACGTTGTACTTAATAAATGTTAAGGATTTTATATGTTAATGAAGTGTTGTTAAAAATATGTAGAATTGTATGCATTCATACGCGTTCATGCATAATGAAGTTTAAGAGAAATTATGAAACAGTTTTATATGTAAAAGTTTTATTTAAGAAATACTTAAAGAAAATGATAAGAGTTTGAGTCAGTTTAAAAGTTCACTACTCACTCCTAAAATATTAAGAAAGAGTAAGGTACAAGTTCACCATTATAGTACAAGTTTATCATGATGGTAAAAATTCAAGTTCACCGTTATGATATAAGTTCACCATTATGGTATAAGTTCACCGTTATAATCCAAGTTCATCGATAATCGAAGTTCATCACTTTTTTCCTAAGCAATTAATTGTTAAGAAAAGAAAGGAAAATGTTTTATAACGTGCATATCATGTTCATTATGCATTAGTTATTTGTAATTCAATGATATCTTTTTTTAAGTGGATGAATGTAACAAGACAACATGCACTGCATTGAGACATGTAAACTTGTAAGACAAAACATTTTGCAAAAGAGAGAGCACAGTAAGGTGCATAAATAATAAGTAATTTAACAAAACAAAAACTCATGAGAAAGAAGAGATCTTTTATGATAGAGAGGAGAGGGTGAAAAATCTTTATGAAAAAAAGAGTGGGTCAGAATTGATGTGTTGAGTAAGTAAGTAATAAGATATTATATTTATGGGTGCATGTGCTCGAATATTATTTGACATGCAAATATACAGTGGAACTTGGGTTTGAATTTTTAAATAAATATTCTAAAATTGAAGATATTGTTTTTAAATGAAATGATTGAGTCTATCTTTTAAATTAAATAAATACTCTTGTCTAATAACCTCAACTTAAAAAACTAGTGTTTTAAATTCACACTATAAATTTTAAATTTTTAAATCAAACACATGAAAGATTAGGACATTATCATCTATCACCCTCACCATTATCATCTACGCATATGGTGCTGGCGTACGTGAAAGGGTTGTTGACATGGGTAATCGAAATGAAGCCACTAATTCTAGAGATGTAAAACAAAAGTGTGAAAAAAGAGAAGAAGATTTTGATAAGTTTGGATTGCACTTGGATCATTTTCCTGCAACTGTGAGAGAGAGAGAGAGAGAGCGAGCGAGCGAGTTGACCGCTAGTTGTTGGGTGGTAGACTAGTAAGAATTGGACTTTCCTGTGACGATGATAGGGACCGACCATTATTCAGTCTAAAAGGCAGTCATCTAGCCACTAAGAGACCTTGTATATCATCGATTCATGTGATTCCATAATCAAATTATGATATTCAAACCTTGAGATATGATTATGTTTCTTTAGATATCTTCCAACTTGATGATCAGTGTCTACAACAAGAGCTTTTAGCATATGACGATATTAAATCTGAGCTTGATGAATTTGAAATGAGTAATATTTTTTTTTTTTTTGAATAAGACAGTTTGGGTGTTAAGCGAGCCAACTGGTATTTTCAAAAAACATGATAGATTTATCCCACCTCAAAAATAAATATTTTTTCAACAACAAATCATCTTAGAGGAAGAATGTGCCAAAATTTTTTTTTCATTTATTTAAGCAATTTAAAAAATCAATTTTTATTATTGTATTATAGGTTTGAGAGCAATTTGAAGTTACTAGTGTGGTCTCCATCGGAGTTGGAAAAAGTGTGGCATGGTGTTCATCAAAATTAACTTTTGAAGCAGTAAATACTAAATTCATATTCGATCTAGGAGGAGTTCTTGCATCAACAAAACTCGATGACGAGTTTTTTTCATGGAGAGGAGATTAATGTAGTACAGCCCAAGCCCATAAAGCCACGATCTTTTAATATTTTATTCTATTTATTTGATTTTATACGTTTTAATTTATTAAATAGATTCTATTTTTTTTTAGTTTTTGAAGAGATTTTTTTTATCTTATTAAAGATTTCAAATCATAATCCGAACTCTATTTAAAAAGGTCGTGATAAATATTAGAAAGAGACTATTGAAATTTTTTGATAATTAATAAAATTATCCATACTTTAAAAATTATTTCTTTACAGTTATTTTAGTTTTTTTCATTTCAATTACGGAACAAAACTTCCGCTGCACCATGTAGCATTCAGGTTTACTTGATATTCTTTCTCTAAAAACTTTCTTTTAAACAAACGTCTTATTCTTCATAATTATGAGAATATATAAGAATCTTAAAAAGGTGTTAATGAGAAGTAAATGATCACCCTTTAAATATATAATTTTGTAATATTTATTTTATTCATTTATCTAGGTTTGTATGTCTCATATTATTTTATATACTTTAACCTCAAAAATTTTATATTACAAGAATTATAATATATATACTCCATAACATAAGTTCATCAATATAATAAATTATATCTAATTACGTAATGTTTTCTTACTCAGTTAGCCAAAACACTGACAAACTATGATTTACTCTACTAAACTACGATCTATATCGAAGCTTTGATCGTTTATGGGAAGTGCAAATCATTCATATTATTATAACTATGAATGCAACAAATAGTTGCTTGGATGAAAGCAAGAGGAACTCAAATAATAATTTTAAAAGGACAAAGACATAAGGAAAATATTGCCAGGAAATCACTCAAAAATAATAAGTCTAAGTTTTATTTGTCCAATTGCAACAATGCTTTTTGTTTTTGTTTTTGGGCTGGGCTCCAAAATCAAAACTCTGCATTAAATAAAATTAAAAAGAAAAAATGACAAATTAACCATCATTCTTTACTATTTGTGACAAACCAATTATCATCATTTTTTTTTTAACAAATAAAACACTGAACTATGAAAAATTGATGCCGCAACCATCGTTGGCACATTTTCTATTAACGCTTTAATGATGAAGTGAAACGGTTTGTCAAGAGACAATCGTGATTTGTCAAGAGACCGCGAGAGTTTGTTAAGAGACCGCGATGGTCTCGTGACAAACCGCTGCGGTCTCTTGACAAATCGTTGTTATTCATCATTAAAGCGTTAACTACAAACGTAATAGTGATTGTTGTGAGGTCAATTTTTCATAGTTTAGTGGTTTATTTGTAAAAAAAAAATGATTATTAATTAAAAAAAATAGTGATTTTCTTGAAAAAATAAATGACAAAGAACGATGACGTGGCAGAGATTGGTAATAATCTGACACGCAAGGGCCAAATCATATCTATATCCCATTTCAGTGTTCATCTCTCTTTCTATTAGTCACGAGCCAATCTTAATTTGCCACGTCGTATATCTATATGTTTTTTTATTCTTTATGCCCCTGCTTGATAAACTACAGTGACCGAAATCTCCCCACATTTGTTTCCGTTTTACGAATCGCCGTCCGTTATAAATTCAGGGGACTTGACGCTCACTGAGCTTCTAACAATGGCGTCAATGGCATCAGTGATTTTCCGTCGAAAGGATTCTTATAAACCGTACTTTCTTCTTGTCAGGCTTCTATCCCAATCAGCTTCGAGTACGGATTCTACTCGGCGTATAGAGAAAATTTTGGTGGCGAACCGCGGGGAGATAGCTTGCAGAATCATGAGGACAGCCAAGCGGTTAGGGATTCGAACCGTGGCTGTTTTTAGTGATGTTGATAGAGAATCGTTGCACGTTAAGTCAGCTGATGAGGCGGTGCATATAGGCCTTCCTCCGGCACGGTTGAGTTACCTCAACGGCTTATCGATTGTTGAGGCTGCGATTCGGACTGGTGCACAAGTATGAACTGTAAATTATGTCTGTTTGATTCTTATAGTGAATGGAATGTGGTAGTTGTACAATAGGAGCTTAATTATTATTTACAAGTATTTGCTTCTAGCTAACTTGTTTCTGCTTAATATCTGCTTAACATTGTCTAACTAAGCGCGTTTTTCTTATTTAGTCGTGTTTGTGTATTGCTTCTAGCTGACCTAAGAATCTCCAAATTTCATTTCTGCTTAATGTATGTTAACTAAGCGCATTTTCTTATTTAATTGTGTGCTCCCGCAGTTTAGTGCACTCCGAAATTGTAATTGAGCTGTATTTATTCATGCAAAGAACAATTTGCTTCTATCTGATTTAAGCAGAAAACCTAAGTTTCACGAGTTTCTTGCTTAATTGATCTTTGTTTATGGTGATTGTGTGTATATTCCATGATTTACTAAATCATCGCAGGGTTGTATTTATGCTTGCTAATAGCAGAAATGATTTCCTTCTTTCTGACTTTCTAAGTTAATCAGATGTTGGAATAGCTTCGTTGGTAAATATCGTTATTGTTTTGATAGTATTTTAGACATGCATGGGCAAGGTTTTCACGGGGAGTACTTTTTTGATGATCAGGCTATCCACCCTGGTTATGGCTTTTTATCAGAAAGTGCTGATTTTGCTCAACTTTGTGAAGACAAAGGCCTTACATTTATTGGTCCTCCTGTCTCTGCTATTCGAGATATGGGTGATAAGAGGTAAGATTGGTGGATTGTAACACTATATATTGATGTGGTAAGGTTCATATTGACCCAATTTATAGAATTATTTCGAGGGACCAGACTTGTGAAATGTTCATCAATTGTTTATTTTCTGTTTTGATTAAGTAATGTAATAAAATTATTGATCAAATGAAGTTACTTGTCAGACCAAATTACTCATATTTAATAATCTTATACTTAATTTTTCAGTGCATCAAAGAGAATAATGGGTGCCGCTGGGGTACCACTTGTTCCTGGATATCATGGAATGGAACAAGATATAGATCGTATGAAATTAGAAGCAGACAAGATAGGATATCCAATATTAATAAAGCCAACTCATGGAGGTGGAGGAAAGGTAGAAAATATTGGGCATCCATTATAGATTTTTCTCTGTTCAATGTCATTAGCATTTCAATATCACTGGTAACTAAACAAATGATAGAGCAAATGAAGTGATGATTTGAGATTTTTTTTGTGAAGTTGGTATACCAGTATTTGATAATTGATGTACAAAATACCTGGCATGTGTACTTCATGCTTTGTAATTTGAATGGTAATCATCTTTTAACGTCATCCTGCTTTTTTGTGGCTTTCATCAATAAATATTTACAGGCACTTTCGAGTTATAAGAAAACTTTAAATACGTCATTTTTAGATCATGAAATTGGATGTGTAAAAAGTGCAAGTTTTTAGCAAAGCACGGCCACATTTAAAGTATATCTAACAATCTTAAAGGAAAAAAACTGTTTCTTTATCTTGCCTGATATATATAATTGTTGAGCTGAAGTTACTACATTGAAGATGTTTTTAGGGAATGAGGATTGTACATAGCTCAGATGAATTTGTTGACTCTTTCATGGGAGCTCAACGAGAGGCTGCAGCTTCTTTTGGCATAAGCACAATATTGCTTGAGAAATATATCACTCGGCCAAGGCATATAGAAGTTCAGGTATTCTTTTTTGTTGTAATATTTGTGTTGAAACTAACTTCTCTGCTACTCCGTTTAATATGACAATAGTATATATGATGCCGTTGCCAAAATTAGCTTATGTACCTTCACATGGTTGAAAGATATTATTCATTATATAGTTCTTGTGGAATTAAAATGTAAGCAGATCTAGAATTCCTGGTATTTGAAGTTGCTCATATCTTGGTTGTGTTGTACTATTTGAAGTTGTAGATTTTTGGCGACAAATATGGTAACATTCTACATTTGTACGAAAGGGATTGCAGTGTGCAAAGAAGACACCAGAAGATTATTGAAGAAGCTCCAGCGGTAAATATCTTTCTTCATTTATTAACTCAGAAATTTCCTTGGAAATTTTGCTGTAACTATAATAGCCTGTGTATTGGTGCAGCCAAATGTTTTGGATGATTTTCGTTTTCATTTGGGTCAAGCCGCTGTTTCTGCAGCTAAGGTGAGGTCTGCTTAATTCTCATTGCTGAATTACCTTGTACTTGTAGCTAATTATCCAATTATCATATCCTCGACCTGATCGCCTCTTGGATCGTTTAGGATAAGTGCTTGCTAAGTTTAGTTGTATGGCTCATCTTGAATCCAAGATCCGCCAATTAGATGTAGTAGATTGACATTGTTACAGATGCAAAAGTTTTCCAATTAATGTTTTTATCTAGCAAGTTTCTCCTTTTGTGATTGATATACCGTTAACTGTTAGTGCAAGTATTTCTAGAGATTGAACTTTGTTGAGCTTAATTTGGCCCCTTTCTTTTGATTGGTTTTTCCAATAAATATATTGGCATTTGAGTAGTTAGTGTAGTTAAGATTCATAGCATTTTAATTCTTCAAGAAAGATTCTTCTGGTTAAAAATTTTGTTCTGTTATGGATAGTTGTCAAGAAGAATGCAATACTTATTAACTCACAAAATTCTTAGAATAACCTTTTAACATTTCAAGTCAAGTTTGTGGGACGGTTGAATGGAAGTTTTAAAATTAATGGAGTGAAGTTTTAGTCTGTCAGCACAGTTTCCATGACTTGTGTCAGATGAAGGTGTACTTTACTGTTTACTTGTTCGGGTTGAGTTCATGATTACCAGTGCCAGACAACTGTATTAAAGCTTCTGTTGACTGTGGTTATTATATCAAACTGAATTCTACCTGATAATCTGAATTATCATCTCTATTATATGCTGTAATCTACTAAATGCTTTTCCTTGTAATATGTCTCAAGTCCACTAAGAAATTTCCAAAACTGGATGGTTACCACTTATGGAAGAAATACTATTATCTTCTATTTATATCATGCCAATTCCTTTTTTCTTTTTCCATAAGTTTTTTGTTTAATGCTCTAGTTTTTTGTTCTTTTGCTTTCTTGCTGGTGAATTTATGATTCTCTGATGTGAATCTCCTTTCTGCTACATAAAGGCAGTTGGATACCACAATGCTGGCACTGTGGAGTTTATAGTTGATACTGTCTCTGGTCAATTTTATTTCATGGAGATGAACACCCGCCTTCAGGTCTTTCCTATAATAATGAACTTTATAACTGATAAGATTATTTGGCAACATAGTCAGTGACCTCAGTTCATGTATGCAGGTTGAGCATCCCGTGACAGAGATGATAGTTGGTCAAGATCTTGTAGAGTGGCAAATCCGTGTTGCTAATGGAGAGCCTCTTCCCTTGATTCAGTCACAAGTGCCTTTATTAGGTGATTTCTTTCTCCTTTCAAGAAAAAGAGCCATATATCATACCGTGGACAAAGATGTTACGACAAACCTCCATTGAGGTTTACCTATGTTAGAAGGCCTAAGAAAAATGTAATAGGAAAGTCGTGATGTGTATTATTATTAGTTGAAACTGAAAATGACAGTTGGGGAGGGGAGTTATAAACTCTAAGAAGTGAGGTGGGGAGAGGGGGGAGAGTAGTACATTCTGATTGTGGAGAGGGAGGCCTTTCGTGTGCAGTAGGGTAGGGATCCTAGTGCTAATGTCAATTCAATCAAAAAGAAGTATTCAATAAATCTTTGCGAGAAAGTTCTTATCATGTTACCCCATATAAAATTTGCTAGGATTTACTTGATGTTTCGTTCTTTCTTATATATTTATGTTCTAATTTATCAATCCACGTCAACAATAGTTCAACATGGATGGAGCTGCAGTCAATCCTTTTTTCCTTGTTCTCTAATTATTATTAATTTTTTAAAATTAAGTTGATTGAATTGTGTAGTTAAGGTCCTATTATCCCTTGAACCATTTTTTTTAACAGGCCATGCTTTTGAAGCCCGAATATATGCAGAAAATGTGTCAAAAGGATTTCTTCCGGCCACTGGCGTTCTTCACCATTATCAGCCTGTTCCTGAATCTCAATCTAGTTAGTTGCTCTTTGCTTCCTGCATTATTTGTAACAATTTAGCATCTGCTAGGAATAAGTAGTTAACTTCAGTTCCAATGCCTACATAGTTTATTTTGTTGTTTCCTCTACTAAGTTATGTCATTTTTTGAAGCAGTTCGTGTTGAGACTGGAGTTGAACAAGGAAATGAAGTTAGTATGCACTATGATCCTATGATTGCTAAGCTGGTTGTTTTGGGGGAAAACCGTGCTGCAGCCCTAGTGAAGTTGAAGGATTGCTTATCCAAGTTTAAGGTATGCCCAGTTTTTAGATAATTGGGAATAGAATAAAATTTCATGGTCGGCGGGCAACATGGTTTTACGTGACATAAGATGGCCAACATGGTTTTATAAAATCCAACATGGTTTTATATAAATTGGAAACGTTTTGAGTGAACAGATTATAAGATGACAAAGGCGGTGTGTAATGTTATATTTTGATTTTGCATTCCTTATTGTATCTAATAAATCTGATACTACAAAAGCTATCAAAGCATAAACTCGTTCATATATATGTTGTGCTTGTGGATCATGCTGGATCATAGAAGGTCTGTGTCCTGCTTCATCTTATAGAGTCTCTACTTTGACGGTGGTTTCAAGTTATCATTGAATGGATTATTTAATTTCTTCATAGATGACCTTGTTTTCTCAAGATTACATCATCTCTATTGTTTTGTTTTACAGGTTGCAGGTTTGCCAACCAACATCAACTTCCTTCTAAAACTTGCTAAGCACTGGGCATTTGAGAATGGAAATGTGGAAACCCATTTTATTGACCGCTTTAAAGATGACCTCTTTGTTGATCCTTCTAATTCAGCATTAGCTAAAGAAGCTTATGATGCTGCTAGACTTACTGCTAGCATGGTAGCTGGATGTGTCGTCAAAATGGAACAAGAATCTGCGATGAAAGAAAATATCCGTGGTAAGTTGCTGATCCTGATTTTGTTCTTTGAAGTTAGTGTTATATTGATTCATGTAACAGTTTTTTGTTTTCATTATGTTCAGGGGGCAACAGTTCACTATCAATATGGTATACTTCTCCTCCCTTCAGGGTCCATCATTGTGCTAGACGTGATATCGAACTTGAGTGGTGTAATGAATATGATGATACTGGCTCAAAGCTTTTAAGACTTGCAGTCACCTATCAACCTGATGGGAGTTATCTAATTGAGGTACACATTCTATACGTCATATTATGAATGTCAAGTCCTAAATTTGCATCCTGCAATTATTTTTTTTCTCCCTCTTACTTCTGTATTTATTATCATCTTATTGCTGTACAGGGATTTTTTTGCTCAAGTTTTTGTCTTGATTTATTTTTGTTTCTGTGTCTTGAAGGATGGAAAGAACACCCCTGCATTGGAAATCAAAGTAACACAATTTGGCAACCATGAATTCAGACTTGAAGTTGATGGTGTTATCATGGAAGTTAGCTTGGCTGTTTACTCAAAGGTAATTAATCTTTACATCTATGAATTCAGTTCAACATCCTTTTCTGCTTTTCCTTTTTGATTGTTCCTTTCAAATTCTTTTGGCTGGATATCAGGATCGGATTAAGCACATCCATTTGTGGCAAGGATCAAACCATCATCACTTCAAACAAAAGTCAGGAATTGATTGGTCTGACGAAGATGAATCTCAACATAAGCCAAGTTTTGAGACGGCATCCCACCCTCAAGGGACGGTGGTGGCACCCATGGCTGGTTTAGTAGTCAAGGTTCTTGTGGAGAATGGAGCAAAAGTGGGGCAAGGGCAACCTGTGCTAGTGATGGAAGCAATGAAAATGGAGGTTTTTTCCAACTACATTTTTCATCCGTTTCTCATTTTCTATACGGTTCAGAAGTTAAATCCTTTTTATTTTGAAATTCGTGTACAGCATATAGTCAAGGCACCGTGTTCTGGGCATATTCACGGGCTTAATGTTGCGGCTGGGCAGCAGGTCTCAGATGGTGTCGTTCTCTTCAGCGCGAAGGTTAGTCATATGCCTGACCATTTCTTAGCCCTTAAAAATAGTAGTATGATATCTATCCTTTAGGATTCTGATATTAGAGTATGTCTGCGGATGAATATCTTAGCACAAAACGTGCAGACAACATAACATAGACATTTAATTCAACTGAGGTTTCCATCCATGCTTATGTTATATGTAATAACCTAAAATTGAGCAGATTTATTTAATGGTTAAGAGGTTTCTTCTTTTTTTTTTTTGTAAAAACTAATATATGCTTTATTTGCAAACTCCCAATATTGGCAACATCAGTTGGTATAGATAGTTGTGTTACAAGATCATCATTACTAAAGCTCTAAATACTGAGTTATAAAAGGAAGGGCCCCTTGTTTCTTGTTGGAAAAAAAAAAGAAAGAGAGCCCAAATGTTGAGAGGCAACCCTAGCGTGATTCGAGTAAACACATACACGTACATTATTAGGTGAACCCCCTTACTTATAATTTATCAGTACTACAAAAATAGTCAATTACTAGTTAATGATCATCACAAGCTGATCAAGAAAAGCCTTTCATTCTTGTTTGGAATAATTCTAGGTTTATTATTTAATTTTATCTATTGACTTAGCACTTACTTACGTGTCACTCATTAATTAGTGTAATGATTAAGGTAAATTATAAATCATTAAAATAAAATATTAATTATACTAATTTATGAAACATTTCATTAGGTAATATTAGAATATAGAATTAGAAGGTAAATCTACCTAACATTATTACTTTTTCGTTGAATATATGATCGTAGAGCTGATGTTGCTAACTTGGTTTGTGCAGGAGTAGCTACAAACGCTATCGTCTTTCTCCACGCAATCCAAGTTGTAGGATAGAGCTCGAATTGGAATGTAATAAATATGTGGCTTCAAATTAGGCTGTAAGAAAACTTATCCCTAAATTCTCTTTTCCTCACTTATTTGAACATAAACAAATTACCCAGTTTCTTAATCAAGTACTTAATTTATGATCATCCACGAGTATTGAACTCAATATAATCCCATAAACATTGCATTTACACTACTTTCAAGAGTAATATTACTTTTTTTTTATTAATATTTTTTAATTTTAAATATTAATTAATGTAATTAATATAATAAATTATAAAGAGTTAAAATAAATTATTAATTATACCAATAAATATAACCTAATATTTTTTTTTTTTTTCCAAATAACTAGTGGGCACCATTTGACTTTATAGAAGGTTGGACTATAAAAATCAGGTGTTAAAGTGCTATTTTTCTAATTGGTCGAGATTGGTGTGTTGTGTCATTTTTGAAAGGAACTGCATTAATTATGTAATAAAGTTGAGTCGTAATTGCCCAGATGTCACGCCGTCTAGTACTTTGCGTTGTTAGTATACAATTATTCATACGCTCCGAATGCCACACTAACAGAAACTCTACACAGCCTTGTCTTTTTCAATAATATTTTCCCCATTTTAACAATTCTTGGAAAAGAAGAACAACTTAATTGCAGAAACTAAAATCAAAATTATGAAAACTATTACAGATTTGTGAATTTGCAATTCGATATACCAATTTTTTAGGACGCCCGGTATTTGTTTATTCGATATAGCGAATTTCTATCGTGATTTCTTCGTTTTTTATTTTGCGCGAGAGAAACTTTTTACGTGCGCATAATTACGTCAATCGTGACATTTTCGACGGTGATTACTTGTATATAACGCAGACAATAGTCTAAGATTATCGCACATCTTGAAAGCCTTAGCCAATTTTTGTTAATACAAGTTCACATTGTTCAATAATTCAAAGAAGGTACAGACTTGACTGCAAAATACACTCGTATCGGATCATCCAACCTTTAAAATATGAACATGACTAATGACAGATTATCCACCGTCTATATTTTAATTCATTACCCACAAACCAACGGATCTTTAGAGAGAGACTAAAGAGAGAGAGAGAGAGAGAGTATTAGGTTAATTGAAATATACAGATAAAACACCCACGTAGCAAGAAATCCCTAGAATATTAGGGAAGATAAGCATTAATAATTAAAATTATCATATAATTAAGCAGAAATTAATTAGAATTTGCAGAAGGGAATATGCTAAATGCTCTTAAATTATCGAAGCACAAAAAGGGTAGTACTATTCAAAGCTCTGCCAAAAGTAAACGAATTAAATTCCTTTTAAAACACACATTTGTCGTACTTGTCTATTAATTGATGATACCCATAAATACTTGTTCTTATTAGTCAAACCTTTTATGGTATTTGTTTTAATCAAAATTATTTATTGAGAGTTCAATTTGATAACTATTAAAGATTCACTTTAATTCTACTAAATTTAGAATTGGATGATGACAAAATAATCACTTAACTATAAAATTAATGTCAACAAATCAATCATTAAACAATTAAAACACTTAAATACGTAAACATCGCTATCACATTTCTGCCGCAAAGAATGAATCTTATGATAGAATTAAGGAAAATTTACATCTGTCTTCAAAAATTGATCTTCTATAAAAAAAAAAAATTGAAGGAAAATGACAAATTAACCATCGTGGTTTGTGATTAATGACAAGTCAACCACTATCTTTTATTTTCTAACAAATTAACCACTGAAGTATAAAAAAATGACAAAGTCAACATCACTGCCATGTTTGCCATTAGGAAGCTGACAGGGCGCCGCGGTGATTCATAGACAAAATCCCGCGGCTTCGAGGCCAAGTTTGATAAGAGTCTATAGTCCTCTCCTTTTTGGTGATCATTGGTGGGCCACGTAAAATCTGAATGTTATTTTGTCTGATCTCTCTGTCTCTCTTCTCCCTCCCTGTTTGGATGGATGGAAAATGACAAAAATTTTACTCTTGTTTTTGAAATACCGGTAAATCCGTTGGTAAATAGAAAAATAGTACAAGAGTTGTAGAAATCAAGAGTGTTATGACTAATCATGCTTTTAATTATGTTTAGCAGCACTAAAATAAAGGGAAAAAAAATTGGTGTTTAAAAGCTCGATGCGTCATATTCCATTTGGTTTTTCCTCCATTTTACTTCTGCCTTTTCCGATTCTTCTCTTTTTCTACTTTTTTCCTCTCGAAATTCTTGTCCACAAAAACCAAATTTTTATTTCGTTTTTGTTTTTCTGCGTTTTATACCAATCAAGCGTTGTTTTCATTTTCGTTTTCTGGGGAGAAAGACTTTTCTCTTTTTCTTTTTCTTTTTCTGTGGCGTCTGGAATTTTTGTTTTTTGTTTTCCGAGAAAAATTGGGATAGCGTTGTTTTAAGTTCATGTGCAGGCAACCTGTTTGTAGAAATGTCTGCGGTTGTTTTTAAGTTTTGGATCCCCAACTTTCGTGGGCTGCTGTTTTGTTATTCTCTCGATTAAATTCTTGTCTTTTCTCCTACGAACCCCGCGAATCTTTCAAGCTTTTGTTGATTTCTGTTGGTTTCATTTCGGAAGAAACCAAAAGGATGTACTCAAAGCTTGTTCCTTTTTCAATAAAATTCTGATTTTTTTGATTGATTTACTAAGTGGGTTAGGAAGGATTTTCAAAACTTAGCTGCAGCCATGGATTCTATAAACATTAGAGGGGTTGGAGACGTAGCCATATCTAAGAATTCCAATTACCACCAAGCAAAGTCATCGAATTTGAAGGGGAATGACTTGGGGAGCATTAGTAATAAAGAGATGGTTTTTCGAGCTGATATGATTGATTTTAAGAACTGGGATATTCAGCTGGAAAAGCACTTGAGCCGGGTCTGGTCGAGGGACAGAGAGGCTCCTGCAAAGAAGGAAGATTGGGAGATTGATTTGTCAAAAATGGATATAAGATATGTTATAGCTCCTGGGACTTATGGAATTGTCTACAGAGGAGTTTATGATGGCCAAGATGTTGCAGGTAATCAGATTTTCTCTTGATTGAACAGACTTTTTTTTGTTGTTTAGATCCTATTTTGTTGATATTTGATACATAATCTGTGGGTGGAAATTTTAGATATCTGTTTTCTGTTGTGTGATTTCAAAGCTTATGCTTGATGAGAATTTTCATCTTCCATTTGAATGAATGGATTTTCTTGATCAGCAATGACGATTTTACGTTTCACCGTCGAACAAACGGATTAAAACCGGCCATTTTGTGAGATTTATGCTGAGGAAAAATTGTGTTATGACAGTAAATGTTGAGAGATTAGCTAGAATCAGTATCATTGGCCTGTTGACAATAGTAATCTCATTTCCTGCTGTTATTATGAGTTTTTGTAGTCAAAGTGTTGGATTGGGGGGAGGATGGCATTGCCACAGCTGCTGAAATTTCTGCTCTCCGGGCTTCATTTCGGCAAGAAGTTGCTGTTTGGCATAAACTTGACCATCCTAATGTTGCAAAGGTACAAGCTTTTTCCCATTGATGAAATAAAAAACTTGAACAAGAAAAGGGTAAAATACATTTTAGACCTTAAAATTTCAAGTTATTTACGTATTAGATCTTAAACAATTTTTTTGGACAAATCGAATATCCATCTTTTGGCTGTTAGTAATTTAAACTCTGTTATCAATTTATCTGTTAAACCCAGCATGTATATATATTGCATATTCCATTTATCGGGTGTTTTAACATAATTTCTAACTTTTCTAGTTATTTCTAAACTGATTGCAAACTCTATCGATCTCTTATCTGACGATTTCGAACTCTATCAATCGTGCAATAGAGGTTGAAATTGAGTTAGAAATCGCCAAATGGGTTGACAATTGGGTTAAAATACTTTATTACATGAAAAACGTGGTATACACGTACTGCATTTAACGGATAAACTGAAAATATGACCCAAATTGCTTAAATTTTAATTTGTAAATAGCTCAGATAGGGAGTAAATTGACTTTTATCCAAAAAAAAGACGGGTTTTGAAAGGGAGAACAAGTCTTAAGCCCAAAACTATTTAATTTTGGGAGGATGATAAGGAAACTTAAGTGTTATCATGGCCAAACTAGTTTGCAAATAGTTGTTTAGCCATTACAAATCAAACAATATATTTTTGCTCTTTGGAAGTGTTGAAATCATAATTCACTTGTTTTATTGATCTTGTTTAATGCCTTTCCCTTCTTTCTTTTTCTTTGTTACATTATCATTGCTTTGCCAGTTTTATGGAGCTTCAATGGGAACTTCCAATCTGAAAATTCCTACAAAAAGCACATCCAGCGACGGTCTTAACGCTTTTCCCTCAAGGGCTTGTTGCGTTGTAGTTGAATATCTTCCGGGAGGGACCCTAAAAAACTACTTGATAAAAAATAGGAGAAGGAAACTCGCATTTAAGGTCGTCATTCAACTCGCTTTGGATCTCTCAAGAGGGTGAGTGTAGTTTACATAAAATTCCTCATCCTAATTATTTTTTGAACTCGAGATTGAAAAAAATTCCGTAGTGACCTTTTTCTTTGACACTTCTGAATTTTTTCAGTTTGAGCTATCTCCATTCAAAAAAGATAGTGCACAGAGACATAAAAACAGAAAATTTGTTGTTAGATGCTCATAGAACATTGAAAATTGTCGATTTTGGTGTGGCTCGTGTTGAAGCTCAAAACCCACGAGACATGACTGGAGAGACCGGCACTCTTGGTTACATGGCCCCAGAGGTTTCTACTATCGACCCATTTTTCCTTTACTCAAATTAATGTTTAAGTAATATTAGGTTTACTGTTTAATTTTAAACTCTAATCTTATATTCTGACATGACTTTTATTTATTGGTGCAATTAATGTTTTTTTTAAATATTTATAATTTATTTTAATTTTTAATTAAAAGAGCGTCAAGTCAAAGGTAAAACTTATAATGTAAAATTAGACGATAAACCTATCATTATTCTTTATATTTAAGAAAAATAACATGAGCCAAAATAGAAATATAAACATATGGTCTTACAGTATTTGTATAGACTGAGTTAACTCTTATGTTTCGTTTTCTATGTTCAGGTTTTAGATGGTAAGCCTTACAATCGGAAATGCGATGTTTATAGCTTGGGAATATGCATGTGGGAAACATATTGTTGTGAGATGCCTTATCCCGATCTTAGTTTCGCAGAAGTTTCGTCTGCTGTTGTCCGACAGGTTTGTTCTTGTTCGAGAATATCCTAAATTCCTTCAAATGACTTCTTCAATTTGATCAAAGATTAACTATGACTAATATTTGCCAAACTGTGCATATTGTATAACTTGGAATATTATTATGGAACTTTATAAGAAACTATCCATGATAAGGTATGAGGTAGATGGCTAAAAGTGCATGTCTTTAGATTTGGAGGAAGAAAGCATCTTTGTTCGAATGCTCAAGATTAATTTTGTTTGGGTCATATTTGATACTTTTTTTGTGACAGCATTTACGGCCAGAGATACCGAGATGTTGTCCGAATTCTTTGGCGAACATAATGAAAAAATGTTGGGATGCAAACCCAGAGAAACGGCCCGAAATGGAAGAGGTCGTGAGGTTGTTGGAAGCAGTCGATACGAGCAAGGGAGGCGGCATGATTCCCGATGATCAGGCATCCACCTGCTTCTGTTTCGGCATCCATCGAGGCCCGTAATTTTTCTCTTCGTTTCGTATCCTCTCCATGTCATGCACTTGCTGATGAAGGATTGACACAACTGCAATGGAGATTTTCATTTTTGTGCAGAAGCTATTAGTATGTTTTTTAGTGGGAGTTTATTAAAAAACTATTAACATTATTATACGAATTTAAAGAAGCTTTTCTATTGAACGCAACGAAAAATACTCGCATGATTACGGAATGATATTGTCAGTAACATTTGGATGTACGATGTCAAATATATTCGATTTTTTGTTGGTTTTTCGGGGAGACAGTAGAACAACATTGTGAATGTAAAGATGGATCATTTGCTTTGGGTTCCCTCAAAAGCAACCCCGAATTTGCCATTGCTGTGAAGATGTAGGGATGGTGGGAGTGCAATTTGGGTAATGCATTGCAAGTGGACTTGATAGTCTGCCTGTTTGCCCAATTGGGAAAGAGGGTACATGTCCATTGCAAAAGATAAAAGATCCTCTTAAAAAATATATATAAATTATTTCTAATTATATATTGTTAGCCTAAATATAATTAGGTTTATTTGTTTTGATGATGAATATATTAATTGTAATTATAAATTTTTTTATTATTTGAATATGTTTAATTGTTTTATCTTTACATTTATATTGATCTTCATTAGACACACCTCTTACAAAAAGGTATTTATAAATACTAACATGTTGGTTTAAGTCCATGTAGCTATTGGTTAAGTTTTGAGACTTAAACACTTAAAAATGTGGAAAACACGGAGTACAGGTCGACTAACAATGGAGATTTGGTCAACCAGTTGGCTGAATAAATGGTTAAAACAGAAAAGTGGTCGACCGGTTTACTGTGGATAGACATGGCTAATGGGTGGGCTCGCCCCGGGCCCAGAAGGAGGGCCGAGCTGAGTCCGACTGGCCGGGCTCGTAGCGAGCTGGCCCGACAAGCCCGCCCGCAGGCCAGGTGGGGAGTCCCCGTCGGCGACTGTCCCCGACTCGGTGACTCCCCGCGAAATCGCGTCGTAGAATAGGCGAACGAATCCACGAAATCGTGAATCGGAGAATAGGCGAAGTGGCGAACGCAGTTTTCTGCGTGAATCGGCAAATGCATTCTCTCCGACAGTCGACAGACTCTCTCGCCAACGGGTTCTCGGCGATTCTACGTTGAAGCCAGAGGTATCGAAGGAGAGTGGGGCAACTGCCGTTTGCCGGAGAACTCCACTGGCGACCGTCTGGAGCAAGAGGACGGGAGGACTACGTCTGGAGTCCAGACGTAGTCTCCAGCTCCCAGTGAAGTTCAGAGTCTAAACTTAAGTCTAAGGTTTTGAGTTTCCAAATAAAACTTACATAATATTCTGAATATCCAAGTAAAGGGAATAAAAGGAAAATGTAACGTTCGTGAAAGATAACCATTCAACATTAGCTCTTATTGATTTTCCTTTTCTTTCATTTCTCCGTGCCGTACTAATACTCCGGTGGCATCTTTATCAGACCTACCGCAGACTCCACCAGAATGATCTCTTCCTTAACTTCTGGCATAATCCCCTTGTTACCTACACCACAAGTAAGGACGTGAGCTTACGCCCAGTAAGGAGATAAGGGAAAACAATTTATACATTTCTCTCTTTAGTTCTTCTTGGAATGGGAGCCACCCAAACCAAACTCTTTCATTAGGTTCGTTTTCTTTGTTCGTTCTTAACTCGTACATCGAACTGGAGATTGGGGGTTGTCTTTTGAGATGGCCTAGTTTGTCGGCTTCTAACCTCCTGTGTGCATACTAGTCCATTTCCCAACTTGGTGAGGGTGTATCCTAGCAGCTAGGCTAGATCCGGACTACCCATCTACTCCAACTCCCTATTCGTTCCCTTTTATAGGCGTATCCCGCCTTTTGGGTTCTTTCTCTTTCCGGCGTATCCCGCCTTCTGAGTTCTTTCTCCTTCCGCATATCCCGCCTTTGAAGTTCTTCCTCTTTTCGGCGTATCCCGCCTTTAGAGTTTCTTCCCTTCTGGCGTATCCCGCCATTAGGGTTTCTTCAGTGACGGACGTTTCCCGCTCATCCCAAACATGCTTTTTCTTAACATTTCTTCACTCATGCATGTGGATACCTCCCTCCGAAAGGTACTCCCTACTTGGTTTCTATTAACATGAAGCATCCTAATAATAATAACACATATACATATATTGGAAGCAACAACAACATAGAGTAATTGAGTTTAATATCCAACTAGAGCTACAACATGATGTAAATCCAAAGAAATAGCGGCTATAACACATATTGAATTTACAATGGAAATAACATGCTTTTAATCTACCACATAGCAAAATACGTGAGTATCGAAACATGTTTCTAGTCAACCATTCAGCAGAAAATACGTTCAATAATTCTTGTTTTATAACAACAGAAAAAACTAGCAACTAAACATGCTTTTACTAGATGATACGTAATAAGGAAATAACGACAATCAGTTAACGAAACGTGTTTTTTATTCAGTTATCGTATGAAAAAAAATTTAGATGAACATACAACGAACGTAACGAACATACAGCGATCATATAGCGATGAACATATAACTAGAGGCAGCAGTGAAATATAATGAACGAGTAATAGGAAGCAACAATAAATTAACACAAGACATGCTTCTATGTGTTTCTTGATGTCTTAACAGAAACGACAGTAAACTAAAACTAAACATGTTTACATATGCTTCTCAATAACTTAAAGAAACAGAACTGCTATGTATACTTACCGCTGACAAAGGAATAACATTTGCAATAAACTGTATGCTTTAAAACACCACACTTTAACCAAGTCATCTAAAGCAAAATAGGAAGCATTGAGCATTTATCTAACATTATTACTTCTTCAATATCACTAGACATCTGTAACGAAACATAAAATCTTTCTCTAACAGCATAACTTTTTCAAGGAGTCATCTTTCTTTTAACAGCACAACTTCTAGAATCTGTAAAGAGCTCACTCATACTTCTCTTTCATTTTAAAGATCATCCCTCTAGTTTGTTCAAGCTCAAACAACACTTTCCAACTTACACAAAGGAAGCACGCAACGTCTATCAAGGTAAGAGAAACATAAAATTTACAACATGTAAAGAAAACCAAGCAACTACAAAAATCATCTAAATCAGACAACAACCCAACTCACACACACGACAATTACTTGGGTGTAGGGCCTCCAAATGGCCAAGACTACTCATTCCTTACCTTCAACTGACGAATTGTTGCTCCAACAGCCAACTCCCACTTTCACCACAACCCTTGACACAACAACGAAGAAGAAAAACCAAGAGATGCAGGAGGAGTTTTGCTGTCGACTAAAATAGAGGAAGACTTTACCTAAGGAGACAAGCGGGAGACAAGGCGTGCACGTAGGGAGACGCCTTTGTGGGCTACTGCCAGGAGGAGACTCATTTTCTCGCCGACAGTGCGAGTACTAACTCGCTAATCGTTGAGTTTTCTGACTTTTATTTCCTTAATTTTCGCAGATCTGCTGCAATTCGGACTTGTGCGGACGCTGAGCTGTTGTCCGCATGCGTCCTCATGACCTAAAATCACACAGCGAATTCTTGGCTTCGGACATAAAATGGCGTCCCCACTGTGTCTGTACCATCCGCAGCCCTGTTTCGGACGTCGTGCCGTCGTCCATATGTGGTGTCCGAATTGTCCCAAAAATTGGACAGATTCATTCGGACGCTGAATCAAGTTGTCCACATCGTCTGCAAAACTCCAGATCTAAACAAATTCGTTGCGGACGCATCCTGCCTCTCTGCACCGTCCACGTTCATCGTTCACAACATCATTGCACAGCGAGTTTAGGATGCCGTTTGGCGTCCCGAGTCGTTCCCACTCCCGGGAGGCACTCTAGACGTGTTGTCCTGCCTCTTTGCACCGTCCACGTTCATTGTCCGCAACATCACTGCACAGCGAGTTTAGGATGCCGTTTGGCATCCCGAGTCGTCCCCACTCCCGCGAGACACTCCAGACGTGTTGCGAACGACACATTGCGCCCGTAACATTGTCCGCAGGTGTCCTAAAGTCCTTAAATCCATCATTTTTGCATTTTTTCGTCTAAGTCTTGTCCAAATTAAACGCCTACAAAGTTATACGTCACAACTTAACGTCCATAGAACGATGTATTATATAAATATTAAACCCATTTTACTTCCAAAGTTTCGATTACATCGTTTATCTGGAAAGCTTAGGATCAGGTTATTACAAAGTGAGAGACCCTACACAAACACTCATAAATGCTAGTGACAGTGGCAATTTTACGTATTCACATAATAAAATGAGAGAAGAAGTAGCAAAATATATATCACAATCTGAGATACCTTTATCTATGTTTGATAACGAGTTATTTGAAAATTTTATGAAAGAGTATATTAATCCTAGTTTTAGACGAGTCCCTAGAAGTACGACGCGAAGTGATATTATTAAAATGTATAATAATATGAAAATTGAATTAATTGCAATTTTTTTCAAATGCTCCGTCTATGTCTATTTGTATTACTTTTGATTTATGGAGTGCACCTAATGTTTTAGAATATATTGTCGTAACTTCTTATTTTATTGATAACTCTTGGCAATTAAATAAAAGAATATTAGGATTTCGTAGTTGTGAATATCCACATAGTGGCGTTACCATTTATAGATATGTTGTTGGAATTTTGCAAGAATATGCTATTAGAGATAGAATTTTTAGTATTACGCTAGATAATGCTTCTGCTAACGATATTGCAATTCTTGAATTTAAAAAGTTATTTCAATTAGATACGGCTCATAATACTCTTTTTCATATGAGATGTGTTTGTCATATTTTAAATTTAGTTGTTCGAGATGACATGTCATTTATTTCGCATCATATTGAATCTATTCGATCTGCAATTTCTTATATTACTTCGTCTAATACACGACAGGAAAAATATAAAGAATATTGTAAAGCTGCTCAACTTAAACCAAGAAAATTAAAAATCTATGTAGATACAAGGTGGAATTCGACTTATTTAATGTTAGGAAATGCTAAGTCATACTGGTTAGTTATTTTTGCTTTTATTAGTAAAAAAACAAAATGTATTACTCTTGATCATATTAGTTGTGATATTGCTAATTTATTTCTTGATTTTCTAAAACCATTTTTTGAAGCTACAAATGAATGTTCGGAAATTTATTATCCCACTACTCATTTTGTTCTCCCAATTTTTATAAAATTAACGGGTACTTTTAAAAAATTTAGACAAAGAAACGAATTTTGTGCATTAATTGATAAAATAGAAAGAAAATTTAAAAAATATTGGCTTAACATACCTAATATTTTTTGTTTTGCATGCATAATGCATCCTATATTTAAATTAAATGGAGTGTGTATAATGGTTGATAACATTTCTTCTAATTTAGGTACTTCTTCTTCAATTAATGGTGCTCAATTAAAAAATGAAATTGATAATTTATTTTCTTCTTATGAACTTAAATATTTTAATGTTACTCGTTCAATTTCTTCTTCACATATGCATGCTAGCTCTAGTAGTGGTGCTTGTGGTGGAGATCCACAAGATTTTATGGATGATATATTGAATGAAATAGGTAGAAATGTTCATTCTTATACTTCACATAGAAATGAACTCGATATTTATCTTAACACCTACCATCACATTTCTCGTGACGAGCATTTTGATATTTTTGGCTTGGTGGAGAGTCAACTCTATTTCATTTCCTATTCTTTCTAGAATGGCACGTGACCTACTAACACCTCCGATCTCTACAGTAGTATCGAAGTCTGCTTTTAGTGCAGGTGGACTTGTGTACGATGATAAACGAGGAAGACTTGCACCAGAAATCGTTGAGGCACTCATTTGCATGAAGGATTGGAACGACGCTGTGACGAGAGATCAACAACGAGAGGATAACATAGTTGAAGAATGAAAAAATTTGGATGTCAAAGACTAAATTTTTATTTAAATTTGAAATTTTCATTTTCATTTTCATATATTTTCTTTAACTTGTAAGTTGTGTTTTGAAATTGTAATTTAAATTTTCATTTTAAAATTGTAATAAAAATATTTATTCAATTAAATTATTAATTATAGTATTTTTACATTATAATAATAAATGTTTATTATAGTTTTAAATTGTATAATATTGAAAATAATTTATAATATATTTATATAAGATATTATTATTTATGTATATTTGGCTTGTTAGGCTCGGCTCGTTAAGGTTCGTTAGGCTCGGCTGGCTCGTTAGGTCGGCAGGTTCGTTAGGCTCGACTCGTTAGGCTCGGCTCGTTAAGCTCGACAGACTCGACGAGCCAGAATTTTTCAGGCTTGGCCAGCTCGGCTTGACTCGGTTCGTTAGCCACCTCTAACTATGAATGATCGACTGTAAATATTACAGAGAGCTCAAGAATTTCAAATTGCTGAAAATCACGCGTTTAAGCCCTCAATTTTGCGATAAAAATTTTTTCCAGTAACAAACCGCGGGACACAGCCGCGGCGTTCTGATGGACGCCGCTGCAACATCCCAGGAAATCGTAGCGTCTCAGCGGCGTCTAGGCCAAATTTGGCATTTTTTCACGGACCGCTGCGACTCTAGATCAGCTTGTTAACGGCAAACGTGACAGCGATGTTTGCTTTGTCATTTTTCCATACGTTAGTAGTTAATTTGTTAGAAAATAAAGGATAATAGTTGACTTGTCATTGAACGTAAACCACGCTGATTAATTTGTCATTTTTTATTTTTATATTAGGAAGAAAGGGAAGACATGGGAAGTTTTTCAATAATAAAACATTGTGGGGTTACATTGTAATTCTGTTTAATTTTGAGACAAATTGGAAATTTGAATAGATATAAGAAAAAACGTATCCAATGCTGGAGTATAAAGCGGCGCCAAATAGGCTCTGATCGCGGCACAAATCGGAACAACTCTGTCGGTGTTTCTGATAATGGGATACGGCAACGCATCAACGACGCTGATGACGGAGCTTCTCCGGCAGGCGGGTGGCACTGCCATCATCGATGGAGGTTTGGCGACGGAGTTGGAAAGGCATGGAGCCGACATTAATGACCCTCTCTGGAGTGCCAAATGCCTTCTTACCTCTCCTCATCTTATTCGCAAAGTACTCCACTTGAACCTCCTCTCTTTCTTTCTGTACGATGATTCTGTATTTTTCCTTTTATGTGTCTTTCTTTGCTCAGAAAATGATGACGGTTAACTGGTTGTAATAGCAGGATAATAGTGCTATGAGATCACGATATTCAATGGCAAATTTTTCATTTCTGAGAAAGAACGCGGAAATGTTGTGAAACGGGGTTTTTTTGGGTAATCTAATTTTGGCTACTTTGAGTAGGTACACCTTGATTACCTTGAAGCCGGTGCGGATATTATCATCACGGCCTCTTATCAGGTTCGTTTCACGTACTTTCCATTTTAAATTTTGTTTGAATTCGACCTAAGTGCTGTTTCATGTACACAGGCCACCATTCAGGGATTCGAGGCCAAAGGCTTCACTAGAGAAGAAAGCGAAGGGATGCTGAGAAAAAGTGTTGAAATCGCCCTTGAGGCAAGGGATATTTACCGTGAAAGATGTCAAAACGGTAGTGCTTTTGGCACTACAGATGGTAGAATTCTGAACAATCGCTTAATACTTGTGGCTGCATCAGTGGGAAGCTATGGAGCGTATTTGGCTGATGGGTCTGAGTACTGGTGGGGTTCAGTTGAATGGATTTTTTTCTATGTTGCAATTAACCTAGAGTAATCAGTGTGCTTTATGTTCATGTACTGCATGTAAAAATTCTCTTTGATCATGTTCAATTCTTCTTTATTAAAAGCCATGTTTTCAATGGATCAGTGCTAAAAGTTATTTTTCAATGTCACTGCCTAGAGTTGAGAATTTCCCCTTGATTTAGTCAAGAGAAATTTATCCAGTGTGCTTTTATCTTGTTTTGATTGCAGTGGCAACTACGGAGATGCCGTTACATTAGAAACTTTAAAGGAATTTCATAAGAGAAGGGTTCAAGTGTTAGCAGAAGCTGGTGCTGACCTAATTGCATTTGAAACAATACCAAATAAAGTGGAAGCTCAGGTATTGGTATTGGCTAAAACTTGTGGGCAGCTAAAAAATGTGATATTCGTCCTTCATACTAGGTTTCAGTTTTCTGTTTATCATTCTTGTTTCTCATTAGGCTGCAAATTTGTTTTACTTGTGTCACTTGCATGTTTGTTTTGCATTGGGTCAGGTCCCTGAATTCTGATCCAAAGCAACTCATTTGACTATGTTCATTGTTGTAAGTGCAGCTTCTAAGTATAGACTTGAAATTTGGAGTCGGCAATGACATTCTCATAATTATGCTAGTGTTTATGTAGGCATTTGTTGAGCTTTTGGAGGAAGGAGATATAAATATTCCTGCCTGGTTTTCTTTCAATTCTAAGGACGGTACTAATGTGGTTAGTGGTGATTCTTTTGTTGAGTGTGCATCAATTGCTGAATCATGCAAGAAAGTTGTTGCCGTCGGAATCAACTGTACCCCACCTAGATTTATTCATGGATTAATATTGTCCATTGCCAAGGTACTGTATTAATTCCTATTTGGACAGTTCTTTTAATCCAAATGCTATTCTTTCTCCATTGAAACACGCTGTAAAATAGTTACTCGATCATAAGCCTAGCCTTGAAAGCCTCAAAGCCATTCTACGAAGTTCTAACTTTTTTTAACTTCAAAAAATGATGTTGCCTGTATGACCTGTTGTTTTGGGGCTTTTAGAAGTTCATCATTAGGTGGCAAAATCTCACTTCATTCTTATTTTTTAGGTGATTACAAAACCAATACTTATATACCCAAATAGTGGAGAAAGTTATGATCCTGATCGCAAGGAGTGGGTGGTAAGTTCATTTCTTCAGTGACGTGAGAGAAACAGTACATTTCTATAAGTCCTTTTGAAACATAAAAAACATGTTCTGTTTTTTTGTTTAATCGCCAGCTCTGGCCATATGATTATCTTTTGCTGCAGCAAAATACAGGGGTCTCAGATGACGATTTTACCTCATATGTGAACAAATGGTGCGAGATTGGAGTTTCCCTCGTTGGAGGTTGTTGCAGAACCACTCCAAACACAATTAGAGCAATACACTCCGCTCTCTCTCTTACTAGGAAATAAGACTTTTCCCCTTGACTGTTGCCGTGTTAGATGCGATGAATGGAACGTTCGTTCCACCTTCAAATGATGCGTCGTGGCCCGGTCGTTTTATGCAGTCCATTTGAAGAACCAACCGAGGAAAAGAAGTTACTTTGAAGTGAGTGGTAAAAGATTAGATAATAATGTTGTCTCAAATACACATCCCTCAAATGTTTTGTCTTTCGTTGTATGTCGGGATAGGACAAAAATTTCTGCTATTTTGTATAAGTTTATTGGTTTTCGTTTGTTGAAACTTGAGAGTGTATACAGATTTCGCGATCACATTGTTTAAGTACTGAAAATCTGTCAGAACTACTAGTTAGTTTGATGTTGTCTAGAGACAATTAAGTTGTCTTTTTGAATATGCTTCATTGTACATTTTGCTACACATTGTGTAGCGACCTGACTTTCATACACTTAAAAACGTTGAAAAACAAATACATTTTCTTTTTATAAATCATTGCAGAGAAGAAGATTTTTCTTAATAAAAAAAAATTCATAAATAAAATTTTTTTCAATAAAACATTCATCTCATAATTTAAATCAGGAAACACTTTACAAATTAAAAACCTTTTTCATTTTCTTTTAACTTTTAGCTTAGTCAGTCACAAAATTTTCAATGCGCAAATCATCTATCAACTGCTCTTATCTTTGATGCTGTGCATACTTATATCACAATACTTAAACTATGAGCTTAATATTCAGTAAGAGATATAAAATATGCAGTGCACATACTATGTAACTTTATGAAAACATATGCAGTTTATGCTTTCATTTTTCTTCTCTACCTTTAACTTTAGTTTCACTTACCCATACAGGTGTTGGAGATGTCAATGTACAAGGTAGAGTAGTACCTAATGACTCACATGTCATAGCCAACTTAAGAACTCACATCTCATAACGTCTATTTACGCTTATTTCTATTTTTCATTTAGTTCTAGCTACCCATACAGGCGTGGGAGATGTCACTGTACAAGGTAGAGTAGCACCTAATGACCCACATGAGGCAGCCAATTCAAGAACTCACACCTCATCGCACCTATTTACATTTATTTTGTTATTTCGTTTACATTTAATGATACAATGGGTAATCATTCAGCTAAAATGAATGTTGTCCGCTTTGGATGATTGGCCTGTACGGACTTGTTTTTTAAATTAGCTTCTCATACCACTAACCCAAAACACATCCACTTGATATGGATGAATACCCATTTATCATTTTCAAAACAATGCATAAAAATCATTTTCGTAATGTTTTCAAAACCATGATGCATGAGCATGAATACACACAACTTAGCATATTCTAGCATATCACCAATACAACCTCAAAGCATGATCATAATTCTCGAGTAACAATGTAATGTAATCATAACTTGACATCTAATAACACAATCATCAAGGCATCCACAACACACCTTCAAACAATAGTAAAATCAAGAACCTAACATCTATTAAATACAATCAGCAAAACATAGAATAATCATTAAATAATACATCCTCAAACAAAAACAAGATTAAGAACCTAACATCTATTAAACACAATTATCAGACAATTCTTATTCTCTTATGATGTAGGCCAAAAGGCCACAAACATACAATATCACTTACCTCAATTCCTTAGGTAGTTTCAACACTTAGAATTCTTCTGCTCAATACCTTCAAAAAACAATAACATTCATCATAACATATAATAGAATGCACTTCTTCAAACATACATATTAAGGCTCTCATCCAACTTTTTAGATTCTTCATCATCAATCAACTAATTACTACCCTCATCAATATCCACCAAGAAATAATGAAAAAGATAACTTTAACAACATCTAGATTATTATTCCTCATTCATGTTCATCAGACAGTAAGTGAAATAGACATTTAAACTCAAATCACATATTATTATCCTCAAACCATCAACTAACAGTAAAAACTCCCAACAATGCCTATCAAACAAAGACTAAACTCAAATCAACCCAGCATAGATAATCATTTTCATCCAGTAAGCAGTAACTCAAAATGCAGAGCATAACAGTTCAACTCATAAATTCTCAAAGCAATATTCCTAACACATTTTATCTTTTATCTTCTTCTTTTAATACAACCTTCACATAAAATCCATAACAATCATGAAAGAATTCAGAATACCTGAAGAACCCAAGAGAGAAGAGAGAAAACTTAAACCTTCTGCACATTTTCTTCCTCCCACACATCTTCCTACACAAGTTGCCCTTTATATCCCATAATTTTACCATTCACTAGCACCTAGCTGGAGGAGGATGGACGTGTGCCCATCCCTGAATTTCTCACCTATTTTTCCTCCAATTAGATTACAACATCGCTCACAATTTCAGACAATGTTTCAAATGCCCGGTTGATCAAACCCTTCCCATGATCGACCCCAAAATAGTTAGATAAAATACTCTGCCTATTTTCTCGAGAAACCGATCGATCATCCTCTAATGGACGCAAATTTCAACATTACAATCTGTATTGACCGTGATCGACCGCAATTCCTGCCCTGATCGACCACAAATCCTTAAACTTCACAATTCTTAATAAAGTTAGTCGATCATCAACACACACACATGATCGACTGCTCAAATCCTTATTTCACCTCTGTAATATTTTGCCATAAAGCTGATCGACCTCAACTTCAACAGAAAGCCCATGTTCCTTAAACTAGCATCACTGGTCAATCAAACTCTTTCACTTGATCGACCACTACCCTGTTAACTCACTAAAACATAGAAAATCTATACTTCCAGTAATCCAAAATCACAAATCACATTTTTATACTAAAATCACCCCCTAAATTTCCAATAATCATCAAATATTATGATCCTCATTCTAAGCTTAATATAACTCAAACCTTTGGGGTATTACATGTTATCCAACTAGAACACATCCAATTGTACAATAAAATGAAAGGTGATTTTACTTGTACAAATACATAGTTGATAAATAAGCATAGACATTAATGTTGGCAAAAATGCGGATAATATTGAGAATTGATAAATAAGCGCGGATAGTATTGATCAGATAATTCTCATGAAAGATTGATCTTGACAATCTATTTAGACAGAATTACCTTTCCAAGTGAGTTCTTAGGAATGACTAAAGAAGTCATAAATGGTTACACTTAAAATTCAGTATCATTAGATATAACTTACTTATACAGTATAATTACACCACTACCCGATATGAAAATCAATAACAGATGCGATTAAAAAATATCAAGAATATTTTTCTCACACTTATAATATAACAGTCAAAAAGTAAAATAAATAATATAAAAAATAGACACCAATAATTTTTATGCGGAAACTCAAATCTAAAAAAAACAAGAGAACCGAGTCTATAAAGGTCTCATTATAAAAAATATGATTTACAATATTATTCTAGAAATCGAATATTTTAGAGAATATTCACTAAAAGAAAAATTACCCCTCTTAGATTTCATAATGTGTACACTCATTTTTTTTTCCAGTTATTATTTCTTTTCTCTCCCTCAAAATAATTTACATTCTATTTTTTATTTTCATTCTCTTCTCATCTCTTTTTTTTTTATTTTCTGATGATTTCTTCCTTTGTCAGAGATTCCTTATTTATAGAGACTCCTGCAAAGTAACAAAACTAAGCAATATCTCAGATCTTGCTCAGTGGTGATATGCAAAAGGAAGAAATCTTTCTTATGTAATTTTTTCAAACAATATTGAAGAGGGGACCCCTCACCATAATGGAGCGACTCCCACCTGACCATTAAGAATACAAAAGGGTAATGTTAAGTATTTATAATGTTACCACACTTGATGTGTAATTTATTAATTGATTTAATAATTAAGATAAATTATACATAATTAAAATAAGACACTAACTATACTAATCAAGAGTTACATAATATAGGATTACACGATATATACTGAGCGCCATTCATTCAGGGTAAAATAGTAAATTTTCATGGACATTTTTCAAAGAAATGTTGTAATTTGAGCTCATTTTCCTCCCCTTCCCATCTCTTGCTCTTCCTTTTTACAACAATTTGTTTTACCAATTATTATCATAACGTATGCTCATTAGGGGTGTGTAAAACCGGACCGGACCGGGTCGATTTGGTTGGGTTTTGCACAATTAATAATCGAAATTCGGTTTTTATTATCAAGAACCGAGTTGACCCGGTCCGGTTGCGGTTTCTGTTTCCCAAACCCGAGGAACCGGCACCCAACCGAATCATGTTAATTAGCCATTAGATTTAGCCATATAGGGTTCAGGTTCATCTTCTGCTCTGCGACTCCCGAGCGTCGTCTTCCTCTCAACTCCCGAGCCCCGACTCCCAGCTCCAGATACGCTCTTCGTCGTCGTCACAGTTCGTCGCGTGTTCCGTAGCTGTTCGTCTTCGTCTTCGGCCCGAGTGGAGTTTGCAGAAGACAGACTTCACAGAATAGTCGGTCGCTACTCGCAAGTCGCCTGTCGACCAGTGACCAATCGTCTTTAGCCCAACGACTTTGGCTCCAGTGCAGACTACTTAGTATTGGTAAATCCTTAACTGATTCTGATTCTGATTGTTGTGAATGTGTTGTTAATGAACTGCCGAAACCTGGACATCTTGTTTCAATGATATGGTTATTATTCATGGTTTTTACGGATGTTTTTCTGATGATTTCTGTGGTTTTAGGTCTTGATTAATGATTGATTTCCTCCTCGGTTGTTTACGTTGTTAATGGTATTGCTATGTTATTAGTGTTTTTTGCTTGGATGAAGGGCATTTAAGTCAATTTTGGAGAAGTTTATTTTTCATAAAACTAAAAAGAAGTATATTTTTTCCCATTGGTTGTCTAGAGAAGCCATTTAGGCTTTTAGCAGCTTTACCCATCGTAGCAGGGCTTGGGGCTTCCCTCTCCACCCTCCCCGTGAGCAACGACTGAACGCCGTCTTTACTGAACTCTTTTTCCTTCCTGTAACTCTCTCTCTCTCTCTCTCTCTCTCTGTCTAACTTACTTTTCTTGTAGGAAAGATTCTTGATTCTGGGAGGTAACTGAAACGAAATGAATTAGTTTCGAAAGCTACTTTTTTCTTTAAACTTGAGAAAGATGGGATTAGTAATAATGGGTTTTGCTATCTTCGTTCCGTACTCACCATTTAGTGCGTAGTTTGAAGTAGAGTTCTTTGCTGGTTCATGGTGTTTATATTAGCATATGAAAATATTTTGTTGGAAAATATACTTAAGCAAAATTCATCTGTACTGTTAGTTCCAGATTCTTTATTATGGACACTACTCCGGATGGGGAAGATGGGTCACTCATTCTGGTGAAGCAAGGAGCTGAAGCTGTGAGTCAAATTTAACTGTATTCGTTATGGTTCTCATATGGAAATGCATTAGATTTTGTCTAAGTTTCTCCCTTCAATTCACTTCTCACAAACCTCCCCTGATTAGTTTGTAAGAATTGATAATTTTCATTCTAATCTCGTCGGTATCTTTCAGAGAGTTTTCGAGTCTACATTTGTGGGAAGGAGGTCTATTGTTAAGGAACGATTCTCAAAGAAGTATCGGCACCCTACTCTCGATTCAAAACTTACGATTAAGCGCTTAAATGCTGTTAGTTTTCTCACAAATTCTTTCATCTTCTTTTCTTTTTTCGTAAAAATAAAGTTTTTGAAGGTTGGATCTGTAAATGGTATAGGAAGCTAGGTGCACGACCAAAGCTAGGAGACTTGGAGTTTATACTCCTGTTCTTTATTCAGTTGATCCAATTCGTCAGACCTTAACATTTGAATATGTTGAAGGTCCTTCTGTTAAAGACATATTTTTGGACTTTGGATTACATGGTGTTAACGAAGAACAACTGTGTGACATCGCTGTGCAAATTGGCGGTGCAATCGGAAAAATACACGATGGCGGTTTGATTCATGGGGACTTGACAACATCAAACATGTTGGTCCAGAGTGGTACCAACCAATTGGTGAGTACTAGGGGGAGATATGTTGGATTTTTTAATGATTTTTTTGCCTTTTTTTTGTAATTTATCTGGTTTTCTACTTCTTGTAGGTTCTTATTGATTTTGGTCTGAGCTTTATTTCAACTCTTCCTGAAGATAAAGCTGTCGATTTATATGTACTTGAGCGAGCTTTGCTCTCGATGCATTCATCATGCGGGAATGTCGTAAGAATCGTCTCTTTTTTCCTCTTTCAGTTTAACATCAATGGAAAACATGTTAGTTTGTCTAGTATCTACTTCATCAATCATTAAAACAAGTGTTTTCTGGTTAAATATTTGCATAAAGTTATATCCATTGGGGGTCATTTTTATTTTCCATTTTTTTTCTACAGAATCTCTCAAATACTTGTAGAGAATCTATTTGGATTGAAACAGAACTTACAAAGTTTAAAATTTGTGTTTTAATGGATCTTAATCTGTGTTGCGTAGATGGATAAAATTCTTGCAGCATACAGGAAGACCTCAAAGCAGTGGTCATCTACTTTGAACAAACTTGCACAAGGTACCTTACCTGCGCACAAAATATACATAAATGGAATGAACAATATAAATTGTTCTGAGTTCAATGACCCGAATTGTTTATGGGTCGGGCTGATGAGCCCACATTACAGATATCTCTTAGGGCTTTGATTTACTCTTTAAATACAGATAAGCTTGAGTCACAAAACTCGCAGTTGTATTTTAGTCTTCATATAGCGAATTTATTCTTTGTCCATAGCTTTTTTTCGAAAGGATTTTTTCACGTTAAATCTGTGTTTAGCTTCGTATTTCTTTTTTGTTATTGTTTGATTTCTACCACAAAACATGTGGCTTCCTTTAGATTTTTATTCATATTTTGTTTTTGAATTCATTCACAGTCCGACAGAGAGGCAGGAAGCGCACTATGGTCGGATAGGGATAGGGTAAGCATGCAGCAAAATCAAATGTGATCTTGATTTGGTAGTTTTTCTATTTATCTGTAAACTGATGGCAATCCAGCCCAGTCAAATTGTTTTTAATTGTACTTCACACGATATTCAAGTTTCGAACCCATCTATCGATTCTGCATCGTTACATAATATTCTGTATGATTTGGGACAAAAAATAAAACAGAAGCTGAGTATGTATGATTTAGACAACAAAGCTTTAATTTTGTTCTGAAAGAGAATAATTCGAAGAAGATTTAAAACTTTCGACTTACAAAATACTATACTTGGTAAAGCTTTTGTCGATGTGCAGCCAGAAAGTAGAGTTTGTTGCTTGATCTGTAATTTTCATCCTCTTCTCTAAACTTTAAAGTTGTATGAGAGCTTAATCCTCTTTTTTTCAAAAGTTCTTCCTCAAATCCCTTCTCTTCTGGTTTGAATTCTGTGGCTATCAAACCCATTTGATTAGCACAAACCAACCCATCTCTTGAAAGCAAGAGCTGCTTCTCTCTTTCTCAATTGGGCTTCTGTCTGAACCTTGGAAGCTTTGCCTTTATAAAGTGTTCTATGGTACTTGAGGAAGAGGGTTCTGTATTTATACTTGTCAATAAAGATTCTTTCTTTCTCCACTATCCCCACAACCTCATTTGCTCTCACAAAAAACGCACCTCTCACAAACGTATAGAGTAATGAATCGAGTAATTCTTGATCGAATTTCATCGAAGTGGTGGATGCAATACTCTTCATTTCGCCCCATAGTACTGTCACTTCGACATATTTACCTCCAATGGCTGCGTAGCCAGTTACCATAGAATGGAAAGTCTGAGCATTTGGGGAAAATCCGAGACTCCTCATTTTCTTCAAAGCCTTCTCCGCGTCATGCATTAATCGCTTTTTGCAGAAGAAATGAATAACATTGTTCCAATCTTGAACCCCATAATCCGCTCTCTGCCCTTCTTGGATTTCCTGCAAGAGTTTTTCCATAAACCCAGATTTGATACTTTCCGAACAACTATCGACCAATGTTTCGAATTCTTGATGACCAGCTCTTGGAATTTTGAATTCTTTCATCTCTTGGAAAAAATGGAGAGCTCCAGAGTTATCGTTTTGAAGCAGTTTTGATCTTATCAATGCATCGTAACAGCTTGAATCGAGCTGTATTCCGGCCTTGCGTGCATCTCGGATGAGTGATGTCACCTTTCCTTCTTGATTGGCTTGACAATAAGCTTTCAAAAGGGAGGTATAGACCAAAGAGCCAGTTCTTACGCCAGCCAATCGCATCTCATCGAGAAGGTCGTGAGCCTGATCCAACCACCCAAGCAAAATGCATGAATTAATAACATGAACTAATGGCGAATTATCGTTGGAAACTGGAGAGTTTTCTTTCTGTGCCTTGATGAGAAACTCAGCCAAGTCATTAGTCTTATCAGCTTCCAGAAAAGCCTTCACTAGTTTCACAAAAGCTTTCTCAGTTGGCTGGAGAATACCTCTTTCAGTTGTCAGCAACTCATCGGGTCTGTGCAGCTTCTTGAGTAAGGTGGTTAGAACTTCCTTCGCTTCGGCATCGAGTTTTGAAAAATTATAGTCCCTGGAGAAATCTTTGTAAGACAAAATGGAATTTCCTTCAATCCCTTCTATCACCTCATTCTCTAGACCTTCTGATTCTCTTCTCAAGCATTGCTCATAACCAAGAGAGGACAGTCGTTTTCCATATCCAACGCCACCACAGATCAAAGAAGAAGCAGCAAGAGAATTGCTTGCTTCTTTCCCCTTTCTAAGCATTTGCAAAACCATGCTAGATGCAGCATCTAGGTCCCCAAATTTAAGGTGACAAGTCAAGAGAGAATTATAGAATTGTTGAAATTGAAAATCGTTAAGGTCTTGGGCTTCATCTATGTGTCTTTGAAGTTTCTTCAGTTCCTCTCTCTGTCCATTTCTCTCATATATTTGAACAATAACCATCAATAAGTTAGTATCAGCTTTGACCCCAACTCTAGGCATCATATCAAGGAGCCCTTCTGCTTTTCGGGTTGTTTCAAACAGTAGACAACCAATCAAACCAATGCAGAAAGCAGTAGCATTCGGTTTCATGGAAAGTAACAGAGCATTGCTCTTTTTTCGAGGTTCCACCCTATTATCTTGAAAAAGGTAACCTATCTCAAGAATCAAATCAGCAGCAATGTAAGCACCGGGAGCAGTTTGAGACATGTTTGCCAGGATTGCAGACCAAGCTGAAACATGAGGAAACTGCTCTATGCTGACCAACCTTCTCAAAATGGTCGATGCTGGAACTGGTAGATTTGATTTTGCAAGACTTAAAGACAGATAAATAAGTGGGTCCTTCTCTAATAAGTTCTGTTTTCCTTCCTCGAAAGCCTGTTCTACCACCCCATAAGCCTTCTCAACCCACTGAACATCGAGACTTTGTGCAAAAGTCACTAGAATTTTATTTACGCTCGATTTTCTTGGAAAACCTTCCATTTGCATATGCTGCTGATATAACTTCCATGCATCATTCAATCTGCACTCTTCTATTGCCATTTCTATATCCATAGTCAGTCTACCTAGATCTTTTGCCTGGACCAGCAGTGTTCCAGCCATGGTTGATGAAGCCGTGAGGTCAGCATTAGCTTTGTCCCCTAATCCGTATATACTATATTGGGAATTTGAGGGAGTGCCCAAAGAAGGAAAATAAGATTCACATACCCACCTGACATTCTGATAAATTTGAAGTTTGAAATTGCTGACCCGATATAAGTTGGTGCTGTGATTGCTGAGATGAACATATAAAGCAGAAGGCTGAACTCTAGTGATCAGCTGACACAGTTTTCTAGCCGGAAGCATGCTACATGGAGAGAAAAATCACAAATTAAAGAATGAACAACTATTGCAACATATAATAATCTGCAAGGTGGGCAGCACTATTGAAAAATGTAATCTGTTTCATAATTGCATGAAACAAAACCCAGCTCTTTTTACATGCATTGAAATGGTCGAAAGCTGCAGAATGCAAACAAATGACATGGAAAAAAAAAAGATACACTGATTTGGTCTCACTCTAAAGAAGCTGAACAATTCTTTTGTCTTATCAAAGAAGCACATTTGCCTTATCGGCAAGTAGATTTGGCATTGACCATTTTGTTTTCAATTTTCTAGAATCACAGCAGAAAGAAAAACAAAAAGATCATATTTTCATTGAGGCATTTTAACAAACACAGAGCAAACATAAATAACTGACGAGCGAAAAAAAGGCCTTACTTGCATAATGTAGATGAAATAGTGGAAGAAGAACATCCGAAACCCGGGAATGGATGAAATTAACAATTTGCGAAAGTCGCCGCAGCCGGTGGCCAACTAGAAGAGTCCCGAGGAGGGACTCGAGTACCGACCATAGCCGTGACTCAATAGACTTCTCTCTCGACTCTCACGACGACGGAATCTTTCTCTGAGAGGCATTCTTACATTAACAGCACAGAGCGTGATCGGCTATGGTGCTGTTGAAAAAATGGAAAGGGAGAGAGGAGGAACGCTGCCCATGAAAACAGAACGTAGAAGCGCGAAAACGTGAACGAATGGTCAAAGCAAGGGGGGGTGGTAAAGGTCCGGTTCGGCTCACTTAAAAAAGTGAACCGAGCCGGACATTAAAAAATGGAGAGAGAAAACCGAAAATATTAGGAGGAAGTGTTTGTGTTCTATATGCTCATTACTATTTAAAATATAGCAAATAACCCCTTGAGAATAGGAGTATTAGCAATTAACCCTTCATCGTTTGGGGGAGTCATAAAAAAAAAAATTACGTTTTTTTCATGTGATCTTCTCTACGAAAGATTTCTAAAGAGAAACAACTTGTGTTAAAACATTTTTTTGCGATTTTGCTGATGTCGAGGATTGAGTTTTTCAACGTATTTTACTCTGAAAATTTACTAAAATCACAAAAATTGTTCTAACATAAATAGTTTCTCTCTAAAAATCGTTTAACAGAGAAGATCAGGCAACAAAAACGTGATTTATTTGACGATTTTACTAATACAGGGACTTATTCATAAATAAATAAAAAAACAAAGAAACTATTTTTTTCTTTCAATTTTTTCATTATTTGAATCAAATAATAAGTCCAAATATATTCTATTTTAGTTCTTAATTGGGTTTTCCTTTAATTTGTCAATAAATTCAGTTTGATGCATAAAGATTATGAAAATATTATTGTAAATTTGGTAATTATTGTGGGCAATTAAGGAACAATAAGTGGATTTGAGAGGACAAAAAGGGGAAAAAAGTTAAAAGGGGTATACAAAAGGTAGCTTTTTTATTACATTTTTCTAAGTAATACATATGCATTAGAAGGAAAGGGAAGTAGGAAAAAGACATTCCTCTCCCCACTCCATTCCTCTACTTTATTGCCTCATTCCTCTTCCTCTCTCTCTCTCTTTCTCTGCGTTTGGAATAACTCTCCCACTTCTGCTACATTGCTTAATGCAAATCAAGCTGCAGCTTCTCTGCAATTGTTCAAAAACACACAAAATTTTAGGGGAAATCAGTGGAAGATTTGCTCTCAAAGATGGATTCGATTTCGATTTCGATTTCAATTTCAATTTCAATTACCAGCATTTTCCTTGTCGGTGCAGTCGGTGTCGCACTTCATTTCGCAGAAGGTGTAACCATGGCCGTCGGTCTTGCATTCCTGTACGCAGCTTCCAAAGCAGGACTTGTAGCCGTCTACCTCGACTCCGGCCTCCGCGCTGGGGAAGTGCAGAGCTGCGGCAACAACAATGCACATCAGAAACACTGCGACGAACTTGTTGGCCATTGTCGTCCCTTCCTGGATCTTTTCTTTTTCTTCTCTTGTTTGCTCAGTGTTTCCAGGCGAGTCAATGAATGGAGGAGAAGTTGAAGGTGATTATATATAGAGTTTTCTTAACCCAAAATTAGGAAATGTCAGGCCTGAGAACGGGAAGATTTAGTGATTCCGGTTTTGTTCTTCCTAAAATTAGAGGTTGCTAAAATGGGTGAACCCTAGAATAGATTTATGGACGTCGACAACGACGACAAGGTCTTCCTCTCTCCCATTTTATGGGAAAATTGTTTGAAACTCACGACGCATTCCTACCTCATGTGTTTTTTGGTAAAAGAAATTAGCAAGTACTATCCTTTAATTTAATACGTATATACTTTATTTTTTATTTAATCTAATTTTTAATTCTTTAGATAATTTCTAACTTGACTTCAAACTTTGTCGATCTCGTAAAAATTATACACGTGTTGGATGTAACAGATAAATTAACAAGAAATCCAAACTGTCTACACGGGGGAAGTTCAAATTAAACTTTAATACATAAATATTAAAATTTTAATTATATTTTATCTTATTTTATATTCAAGGAGTATATCATAAATAAGTTGAATAGAAGCATTGTAAGTAATTATAGTAAAACTTGACTAAGTGATCCTTTGGCTTTTCCAGTACTATGTACATATTTTAGCAATTGTCCTTCTATAAGATAAAGATGAAAACATTTTTTTCCTCGAGTGTGATTAAATACGATACCTTTATATCCACTTTTTGATTATAGTCTTATTTGAATCTCGTGATTCGATTCTGAAACCACAAGAATTGATGATGTACAAGGTTTATTAGTGGCTGGGCAGCTTCTTTTTTGGGATAAATAAGGGTTGTTCTCTATTGTCGTCACATGTTGAAGAGGATGGCTTTTCGTTTTGAATGTGAGCAACGACAGGTCGATTTCAAGACGAAAATTTGTAGTTGCCAACCATATGAAGGTTTTGCGAATCGCAATATGTTTTCCTTTGATTGTTGAAACTCGGTAAATCCATCTTCAACTTTAATTCGTGAGTATTTAGCCTTCAATTAGAAACTCGACTAACACAAAAAAAATCATATTTTTCATAATATGAATAATATACTCTTTATGGTTGTTTTCGTCGTAAGTCTTCAATTTCATCATTGTCAAAGTATAGGTCTTTCATCTTCAATTGCCGTTCACATGTTCATGTCTCTCTTTGGCAACAAATGAAACATCAATATGCGTTTCTAGCAAATAAGTTTTTTTGTCTCAACGAATCTTTGATTAATTTTGTCACACTGTTGATTAAACTTATCGAGTCACCAGTCGTTGGTGATTTGTTTTCCACTAGTCTTCAGCCGTTAAATCGAGGTGAATCTCTTTTTTTGATACCAGTTTGGTGTAGTGAAAATCGAAATTTTGTTTCGTAATCAAAACAGAAAAATAAAAAAATAATAGAGAAATAATTCTAAAAATGGATAAATTCAATTAATTATCAAATTTTCAAAAGTTTATTTCTAATATTACCCAAAACCCTAATTATGATTTAAAATTTTAATAAGAGAACTAAATTAAAAAAAAAACTTTTAAAATGACAAAAGTAAATTTCTAAGAAAACATTCAAAAAATAAAACAAATAAAATATTAAAAAATATATTTTTTAATGACCCGAAAGTAAACATAAGTTAATCTCATATGAAATGAGCTTAAGTATACACAGTGATAACAAGAAATAATTGTGTAAGAAAAATTTAAAACACTGTGCATCCAACCAGCAGTCTAAGCAATATACAAAATCACGTCAAACTGACTCAACAATCAAATTTGTAGAAAACTTAAAATTATAAATAACCACACAAACTGCTCTGCTTTGCCCACCAAAGACAATTCATTCCAAACAAGGAATGTTAAGACACTGATAAATCCAAAATAGACAGTGTTGTCGAATAGTCTGTGTCGAGTTTTCATACGTGGCTCGTTATGACAAATTATCTATAATTATTTATAATTTAGCATACCTACTATGTTAAAGAGTTAAATAATTTATTAACAAATACGACTTCGTACTAATCATGTTAATTTATGGCGAAGGAAAAGGAGCTGATGATAAAAAAGCAAATATGTAAAAATAAAAAAAAAAAAGCCCTAACTCACTTCGTCGCCCGAAATTCCCAGTTCCCGCTTTCCTCTGCTTGAAGCCCTAGCGGTCGTCTTCCTCGTCAACTCTACTAGAATGAAGCTTGTCAGGTGTTGAACTCATCGTTATCGCCTTTTCCTTTTGTCCTCTTTCTTCTTTGAGTGATGTTTATCACCATTTTATGTGAAAATTTGAATTTGTGATAATCAGGTTTTTGATGAAGCTGAACAATGAGACCGTCTCAATCGAGCTTAAAAATGGCACCGTTGTTCATGGAACGATCACAGGTCTCCTCTCTCTCTCTCTCTCACACACACACACACGCACACACACACTCTTATCTCTGTGTCTCTCTCTGTGAATTGCGTCTCTAAGAGTTAATTGAACCTAGGATCGCTAACACTCACAGGATGTCCTAGTATTACAATCTGTACCTCATCCTTCTGATAAAGTCAGTGCCGAGTCTTCTACTGTATGATTGTTTTGCATGATGTGCTAGCAAGTGTCTCACACGGCTCTCATTTCCGTCTCCAATATATTTTGTGGTTAAAATTCGTGAAAAAGAGTAACCTAATCTGTTTTTTAGATAATGTTAGTCGAATCGAGGTTAATATGAATGAAATGAAGCAATATGTATCATTAAATTTACCTTTTTGTTGTGTAAATTTCATTAGAATTTAGGGGATCAACAATCTTGCAAGTGAGATAAGGCTCAAGTGTTGGTTTGATGATGGAATTATCTTCCAATTCCCATAAGTGTATCAGTTTGTTTATATTGTTACCATGGTTTATTTCTGTGTCTCTTGGGCCATAGAAGGTTGTTAGGAAGCACAGATACTCCAACAATGGTGAAGGGTTCGTGGATATTTTTCCTGGAGTATCCAATTTCTTTTTATAATGTTTGGGCACAAACTATGACACGACTTGGACACTCTTAGGACACTCTGAAACATTAAGATGATAGCTCTTCATCTTTTTCAGCCTTTTCCTTCTCTGCTATGGTCTCCCACAGTCGATTCTCTCATTACAGGTCTTTGCCTCCTCTATTCTCCCTTCTAATCCTTGTTGGTTTGAGTCTCTCTTTTGGCTCTCTTCATCTTCCATATCTTCCTCCTCCGGCCACTTTTTAGGATATTACTGCCTATATTTTGCTCTTCCTCTTTCATTTGTTTTGCTTTGGATCTTAAATCTTGATTTCTTGTTCTCTCTTTCGTTTCTTTCTTATGCTGGGTTTGATTCTCTCTCGCATGTGTATATTTTTCTTTTTTGCTTTCTCACATTAGGTATTTTCATTCGGTTTATTCCTTCTTGGTCTGTTTTCTAATTTGTGTGTTTTTTGCAATGTTTGGCGAAAGTCTCAAATTAGTAGGTTTTTAGAATTTTTGTTCTATGGTATTACTATTTTTAATAAAATATTGGACGAATATGCAATTATGCACTTCTCTAAAAATGACATATTAAAATAATGTTAAATTATCACATATATATATGTGTGTGCGTGTGTGTGTGATTTTCAGATTCTCCAATGTGCTCATATGGCGTGGGACATGTGCAATGTGACTGGAATTGTGTTGTTTAGAAAGCCCATTGACTACACTTATGTTTCTTGTCAAACCTTGTTTTTGTGTATACTAACTAATCCCAGGATAATATTTTCAGCTTTATATGTATTCTTTGGTTTATCTCTTTCTTTGCTTTGCTTCTCTGTCTTTGCCATCTTCAAAATACATTAGTTAGCAATGTATTTTGAAAAAGTGCGGAAGATTCAAAATACATGTAAATACTACTATTTTATCAAAATATTATTAATATACTCGGACGACATTAGTTTAGCAATGCTAACAGCCTCATTGGTGATGATTATTCAGGTGTGGATATCAGCATGAATACCCATTTGAAGACTGTAAAACTCACACTCAAGGGAAAAAATCCAGTGACCTTGGATCATCTCAGTGTGAGGGGTAACAACATCCGATACTACATCCTTCCCGACAGCTTAAATCTCGAGACTTTGCTCGTTGAAGAAACTCCTAGGGTCAAGCCCAAGAAGCCCACTGCAGGTTTGTAAATCATATTCATCCTTCCAATTCTTACACTCTAATTAAGGAAACTAAAAAAGTAAACTTTTTTTTTTATTAATCAGGGAGACCATTGGGGCGTGGCCGGGGTCGGGGCCGTGGACGTGGACGAGGTCGAGGCCGCTAATGTCGTGGTTCTGATTTCACTTTTTGGAGCAACAGTTCATGTAAACTTCGTATGAATTTAGAGTCGATATTGTATTCGATTGTGCTTAGATCTGATCAGAAATTTTCCAGAAATGTGAACAATTTGATTTGGCTACAAACCTGTTCCATTTTGATTAGAAGGCCGTGACAGATGATGTTGAAAACTCTACTACTTTATGAACCATGTGGGGCAAGTTCTTTACTCTTCTAACCAAGTGTTTAGTAATTTCTTATAATCAATTTGATTTCTGCTTTTGATTTTTCCTGAGAAATATTGGTCATTATCATTAGCATTAACTTCAAAAATGACGGTTGGGTTTTAGACTTTTCTGAGATTTGTCGGCCATTAAAGGACAGACGTCGAAATTGCCGTATTTTTTTGGTGTGGTAGACACAAATGAAAAAGAAAGACCATTTCTTTTGTATATACACGAAGCACAGGTGAATCGTTTTCGGGTGACTCTCGGAAGTAAGAATAGATAGTTTTAAATTAAACGCATTTTGGGCTGAGTTGTGGTCGACTGAATGCTGGGTGCGGACGACCGAAAATGTAAATCGTCTAAAAACGTTTGCCTCTAGATGATTTGCGGTCGACTGAATGAGTAATAGTGGTCGACCAAAGGTGGCAGTTTGTGAATTCCGAATCTGCGTTTCGCAATTTCTCGGGAGAGCTTTGAATTTCCTGTACCAAACCTTGACCACAAAAATCAAAAAAAAAAATTCACCACGATCCGGACTCTTTTTCCAAAGCCCAAAAAAAAACAATAATGCAAATCCAACAAATGATAGGAATTCACGGAATAACAAATAAAATGAAAACGAATGTGAGTTATGGAAACTCGCTCTTGTTCTAAGCCGGAAAATGTTAGATGAAGATTCCACTAAACTGCTACACTCAAGCTCACAACTCTTGAATGATAAAGTAATTAATTATGAGAGGCAACCCTCAAGAACATACTAAACAAAAACCCCTAATTCTTCAATTTCAATAATCAACATTGAACAACCAACAATACAAATCTTAACCCTAAACTAAACAGTCAACATAATAGCAAAACTATAAATATATCAAGGTTTTGAATTAAACAAATAAAATTAAAAAAGTAGAGCAGGCCGTGGCATCATCAAGTTAAAGGTACAAGTTATATTTTTGTTTCAACTTAGATTTTGAACATTTTTTTTTATAAAATGAATCTCAAATTTTAACATTCATTCAGCATAAATTTTGATTTTTTTTTTTGCAAAAGAATAAATTTCAAATTTTACGCGGTGAACAAATTAAAACTTATTTGATTTTAAGAATTAAAAAAAAATGAAACAAAAACAATCAAAATCACCCGAAATAAAGCCTAGTCAGACTAAAACTGATCCAAAGTTACTCAAATTGGGTTCAAAATGAAAAAATATAAAACATAAAACAAACTGAAACCAAATTCGAAAATAATCGATTCAAAGTTTATTTGATTCGGGAGACAAAATTCAAGATTTATTGTTAAAAAAAATACAATTAGGGTGATTTTGTAGAAGAACAAGAGTTTTAAGTTGAATGAATGTGTAAAGTAATTTGTAGTAGTTTAAGCTTTTCAAAATTTGATTTAAGAAATTATTAACAAATAATGAGAGAGACGTGAGCAGTGCCAACTTGGGTGTCCATGTCACCTTTCTGTATGCGGGGCAGCATCTTGTGCAAACCTGGCTTAGTTACAGTGGATGAGATTGAGGGCGGTCTGCTTTAAATTCTGATCGCTTCTTTTCTTTCCACGCGTGCCGACAGAACAGTTGACCTTTCGACACTTGGAACAGTCATACCCCCGGCCCCCTTCCCCCAGCGGCCCCAGCTTATCTTTGCTTCTCGTTTTTTATTCTTCTTTTGAATTTGTGAATTAAACCTGTTAGATTCCCTATCTGGGTTTTCTCTTCCTCGTTGAAATCTTCGAAAAAGTCAAGGTCTTCTCCATTCACATGATTTCTCTGTCTACTGCAGCGGTAGATCGTCGGCGAGGTGCGTCAGACTCGACCCGAATTCCATTTTCCCCACATTTGGAGTATCCATGATTTTATTTTTACGTTCTTTTTATGAAATTATCTGCTCTTATATGGCCGATTTGAATTTGTATTAGATTTCAGTGTCTGTTGTTTACATAATGGGTATGCTTTGCTGCAATTGAAGCATCATTTGTTTTTAGATTCGGCATATTTTTGAGAAAATATGTGATTGAGGTAGTGCGGAACCAAACATTCTGTCCCTGCGTGTCTATTTTCGTTTGAACATTTGATTTGATTTGTTTCTGCTGAGGAATTGATGATCTACCCACCCTTAGTTTGGGCATTTTAGGTCGTATGTTTCGGACCCTTTAATATGCCTTTTACAGATTTCTGCATCAACTCAGTTTACCTATGATTGGTTCCTCTCCTCTGCAGTAGATATGATTTTACTGTTCCTCAAAATCTCTCTACATTACTGGGATATTTCGTTGTTATTATCTTCTTTTTTTTTTCTTGGTAATTGATATCCTCAAATCTAGATTATTGTTTCTCATTTGTTAGACAATTGTCAAAGTAAATTGCTTCTCACTTGTTAGTTATGGTGTGAATAATTATGGAAATGGCGGCCAAGGAATGTTAATTATTAAGAAGATGAACTTAAATGAATATGGTCTTCTCTGCCATTTCTTGTTTCTGTTTTACAATGTCCAATCTTCTGTTTCTTTCAGTTCTTTCTGTCAGTTGTCAGCAACCATCTGATGTATTCATCGATCTTGTTCGAGTTATCGCTACTTTCCCTCTCCGGATGTTTTTCCCATTTTTTATTTGTTAAAACACACTTGTTTTTGTTCTATTTTGCAGTATTTGGTGGACAGTTTCGGTTGCGATCTTTAGGCGTCCTCCATTTTTGAAATACAAGCTCTTTGTTTCTCGAATAATCAGGCGCCAAAATCAATGCCCCTTAAAATGATCGAAAACGTCGCGTCGTTAAGTTCTGATCTTTTCTACGACATATTTGGACGTCTTGACGGACCAACACTGGCCAGTGCAGCATGTACTTGTGCTGCATTCCGCTCGCTTTCAAAGGAAGAGAAATTATGGGAAAATGCATGTTCTTCCATGTGGCCTTCCACCGATAGAGAAGATGTCAAATCTCTAATATCATCCATTTGTGGATTCAGAAAATTCTATGCAGATTGTTTCCCTCTCATTGTCAATAAGGAAGTCGATGAGTACCCGTGGAAACAATTTCTCGAGTACCCGGAAGAATGGACAGAAGCAGAATACTATGGCGATATGGATGAATTCGAATCTGTCTCACCTTCGGATTTTGTTTCTCTTGTTGATATGTGGTATAAAGACAAAGCAATATGCTCGAAAGTTCTCTGGGGAATACCGAATGCAAATGGATTCAATGGCTGGTTCTACAATTGCCCGTTTCGGATTGATCTTCTCACTTATGCAGTCAGAGATGATGATGGTGATGGCGAGGTTACTCTTTCCGTTTCTGATGGTCTCCCTCCCGTTACGTCGATGGAAAGAGAGAGAAAAGATGGAAAACTCTGGCAAGAACTTTGCAACGGACTCCGACTGAGCTGGATAGTGGTGAATAAGAAGATAAAGCAAGCCGTCAATCTGGCTAGCTGGAGTCCTCTCGGAGGGCAGAGGCATTGGCCGACCGACAAAGATTTTGTGATTCGTTTTGGGTCGGTTCTTCCCGCAAAGGACATTCTTCCGTCTCAGGTAGTCGAATGCATTCTGGGTATGAAATTCCGAGTGATCCACATGGAAGGAGAAGGAGCCTGTATGACTCTCAAGCTGACGGAGCTAAGCATGCATTTGGAGGACATGGAAGGTGCCTATGTTAATGGAAGAAACAGCTTACTAATTCTCAAGGAGGCGCTTAGTTGCAGACGAAGCAAAAATCACAGCGAAGTTCTCGAATCTTTTAACTTGTACTCGAAAGTGCAGAGCGAATTGAAAGAGGAGAAGATGAGAATCGAAAACAGGTTAGACAGAGTGTGTATTTTGAGCGGAATTGCCGCGTTTCTGTCTTTCTGGTATTACATTTTATGAAATGGGACAGACACAGCCTGCTTCATACTTAGTTCTAATCTTAATGCTCTTCTGGGCATCATCATAGATGAGTATATTTATGCCACCAAATCGAATCATATAATATATTAAATTTGGACTAAAATACAAATGATTGTTCCTGAAAAGCAGCCAAATTTACACCCCAATTGCCAAATCAGACTCTAAAGATCAAATAATCATATGAATTGAGCTTTCCCTGCTTTAGCAGCAAAGCATTACACGATTTATTGGGTAGTTCATGAAAAATAATTGTCCCGGTCTAGAGAGAATTTGAGGTATAGAATTCGAACCATCTAAAGAGAAATATTCTCACTATCAAAAATCATAATGCTCGACGATATTCATCAATAGTTCCCGGCAAGGTACAACGGCATGGAGCTTGATGCAAGCCAAAAACGCACCTGATAGCTTGCGGTGAAGGCTATAGGCTTCATCAGGCGGTGGCGTGAGTCTATGCCTCAACATCGTTGCCCCGAGACTTGATATGCTTTGAGTGATATTGGAGGATTGGAAGTTGTACCCACCAGGCTTAGAGAAAGGCAATCCCACGACGAATCCGGCTTCCACATGGGCCTCTATCATCACCTCTGACTCCATTCCTGTAAGAAATCCAAGTCTCTTTGACATTTCGATGACTGCATCTCTATCTTCATTTGCACATGCAACAACCTGATCAGATATGGAAAGCGTCACACTTCAGACTTAAAACAGCACAAAATGGCTAATTTTTCCAAGGCATAAATACAAAATTGACATGAACTGATTGAGCCTGTTTTAATGCATATCGTGCTAGTACATCAACTGTGACGACCTTAGTTTTCCTTGAGCTCAAGAAAAAGGCCACAAAGATATATAATAATAATTCAAAATAAATACATCTTCCAGTGAACAGAATAAAGTTGCATTAAAAATCACTACTTAAAACATTAAATTATTATTTTACCAACATGTGTTCATCTTGTCACCAGAGTTAACTTAGTTGACAATCCGTGGTTCATCCTGACATAAGATCTAAGTATTCCCAAGGCTTATTGAGCTTATTAAGACTCATTTAATGCAGAACATGTAATTGCAGTTCACCAGCTTTAGCTTAAAATTCCAGCACAATCACAACCAACGAAACGATCTAAGTTTTCCAAAGCTTATAAAAGGCTCAGTCATGCATAATACCTCCTATAATTTCAACTTCCACTTGACAGAAAAGTATCATCCTTAAATCTGCCATTAAGTTTCAAAATTAATTTTAATTCTATAAATCTGAGTTACATTAGGATGTTCTGTCCAACTGTTATGACATGTAAGGCAAGTTAAATGAAACTTAAACATCTTTTCTAAATTAGAAAATGAAAAATAATGCGGTGGGGGTCCTGTATTTGCCATTCATATTGCACTGTAGATGCTCTACAGTTATCAGCATTGAGCGAAGAAGTCTTCTTATTAAAGATATGCAGAACTTGGTGCCCAAAAAATTTACAGTTTTTTAAATATTGACAATATTGTAGTGAACTCAAAACTCACCATTCTTATGTAGTCATCGACAAATTTTTTAGGATAATCCCGAGCTGCTCCAAAATCAATAAGGTTTAACATTTTTGAGTCTTCATCATACAAAAAATTACTCCAGTTGGGATCGGTCTACACAAAAATGAGCACCATTAATTAGAGTGGATGAAAGAAACCTTTATCTCGTCATATTTATTAAAAAGAAAAAAATATTAACAGAGCAACCAAGTTAACAACACTGAGCAAATAAATCAGAAAGTAGAAACACAAATATCAAAGCCAGTTGGGTATCTAGTCAGAAGGTCTGGCCAAGCGGGTATACTGTATTTCCTTTTCATGGTCAATAAGAACGAAGACGAAGTTAAGAAACTTCAAGTGCGGGCTCAGGGATATATAATCAACGTGTTCCTCGGGAGAGACTTAATGGAATATAGTATACATTTATCTCTGAAAAACATGATATGTAGATAAGATCAAAGGGACAAAACAGTCTTTTTATAAGAAATAAAATCACATCAATAATGTAAAAAAAATATACAAGTGAGGGGATGATGATTCTCCCTTCAAAAAGAAAGAAAAACACATACTAGGATTCAGACATGGTCATCCAATTGGAAAATACCAAAACATATAAAATCACAAAATCCTTAGTAGTGTAACTCCACTTTGTGATCAGAAAACTAATATTATCTCATAAAACTAGCAATTTTTGGCTAGGTATCTACCATAAATCTTTTCTTGTTTGAACCTCGTCTTTAACTTCTTAAGTTCCAAGTTATGTCATCCTAAGGTGCTGCTAAATGGAAGAATCTCATCAGCACCCATGAATGATAAACCATAAATCAAATTGCCAAATCGGAAAAATGTAGTGTTATCATATACCTTCATATCAGCTAAATTCATGAGTTGAAGATAAGTGTTGCAACTCTACTAAACCAAACAACACAAGAAAACAGATATAGTCTTCTAGTCCATTCCACATTTTTCAACCGGCTCATTCCTTCCTCTTCCCTTAATTGACATTAAAAATAGACTAAGATAATTTTTTCTTGACTAGAGAAATTTAATGAAATCTAATAACATCTGGCCTTGGCTATTTAGATCCAAAAAATTTAACTGATTATATGATGTAGAAAGTATATCCATAATGGTCATGTACAGGTAATTTCACCAAAATACTCTCTAGGGTTAGAACTTTATGAATATATTGTCATAAAAAAACTGATACTGCTTTCGTATATTCTAACCTAGGCAAGATATGGGCATCACATTCATTTATAATTAATGCTTGTATGTTTCTTGGACAAAACATTTCACCCGATCTCATGAATGTCACTACTCAGCAGGATAAGTTTCAGGAGGAGGTGCGAATGTAGTGTAGAATCTGCCTAGTGGGCTCTTTTAATTCCAAACGTCTCTAAAAATTATACAATCAGCTACCATATTCTTCAATTTAGTAATTTCAAAGGGGAGTATATATATATATATATGAAAATTTATCCATGTATCTAAAAAGGATGCAAGTAAATCCCAAGTAATTTATTCATCTAAAACTTGAAAAGAGTACTAACATGCTGAACGAGACTGGTAATTAATTAAAACTCTGAAGCATTCAGTAAATTTGTCGGAGATGGGGCTTACAAATGCCAAGATTATGCATCCTTTTAGGTAATCCTCCCAGTTTAGTTTGAGATCATTATGACTCCTAACTTTATTTATTCAATACATATTCACACTCTAGTCCTTAGGTCAATAGAAAATTATAATCATTGAGCTTCGCATATTGTTCATGAGTATGATGAATGTCGGAATCCCTTACAGAAATTAAATGATAAAAGAAATAAAACACCCAGAACTAACCACAAATCTTAGCAACAATGCTAGATTTGGAAAACCCTAAAAACTAAGATAAGAAATCATTTATCAACATTTATAAGGATGATACGCCTCCTATCCCAATTCCTTCTATTCATAATAATCTATCCTAATAATACTTATGAAAATACTCCCTTACTTTCACTTCTCAATGACACTGACCCCTTCAAAATCGACCTTGTCCTCAAGGTCGAAGTAAGATGTCCAATCTTCACTCCTTATAGCTTCTCTTTAATTTATCCCTGTCCCAAACAAAATACAGGAAACAGAGCGAGTGGTATGTCATGAGACATTTATCTGTATGTTTACGAATATGTCAGGGTGTCTCTTGGGCCCCCATGTAATTTTTCTTCAGTTGGTCTGACTTGATACTAAAGCCCATGACATATTTCAGTACCCTTCACCCAGTACTAGACTCTTCTTCTAGAATCCAGTCTACTAAATTTCCAGCCCAGCTCACAAATTCATCCGACTTTATTCCCATGACATAATTTTGATCATCCTTTCTAGTCTAACATCCTTCCTTCCAAGCCCATCCCAAATACTTTTTCATAGCCCAATCCTTAATCTCAAATGTCTGTTGCCGACCAAATAATATGAGATATGACTTATGAAGGGAAAATGCAACCTTAGTTGCAGTGTCGCAGACATCTTCACCCCAGAAGAACAAAGAACCCCCTCCACTGTCGTTGAATGCTCATCGATGGCCATCCACCACGCATTCCCGCCAACTCTGAAGGCGGTCAATGTTCCCCGATGTGACCATTCGAAGTCTGGCCGCTGTGGAAGACGCCACAGACATGGTCCCCTGACTTTGATTCTCAACTCGGCAATGGTTAACCTCGAGAGCCATTTTCGTCTGGCCGCCCGAAACCTTGTCTGACATCCTGTGATTCCCAGTATCGCAGTCTTCCCAGTCCGGCAGCCAGCGAACCTCTGTTTGCCGGTAGCGATCTTCTCCCGACGACGGCAAACCCTGTTGTGGAGAGGATGTGGCTCATCGAACCCCGAATGATGGCCCACGATCTTTGAAACAGTGTCGGAGATGGAGAGCAGAATACCCCTATGGTGATCAAGAACAGAAAATGCCTCTTCGTCTGGACTGATTGGCCAAATTAATCCGGCCTACAACGCCTCTGTATCTTTTTCATCACCGTTCCTCATTTCTAATGACACGACCTTCCCGGATGTGTTCTCTTCAATATCCAGAACAATCCGATCAGGATGAGTTATAGCCTTGCCTCTGACATTGGTTTGACTGGTTTCCCAATTTGCTTTGAAAGAAGGAGGTCGGCAAATAATTCAGGCAAGATGGACAGCAGCAAGCCGTATCGCAGCTTTCTTCGCCATCGCACTCATCTCTCACACTGACATTCCCCATCCATTCATCAACCCATAATCTTATCTCACTCTCCCTCACTTCTATTTACCATAATCTATGCTAATAATAATTGCTAAAATACTCCCTTACTTTCACTTCTCAACAGAGTATCATAAACAAATAAATTAAACAAGGTCATATTTATTGGTACCTGATTTACATAAAATGATTACCAAGTGATTCAATCAATACGTGAGGACCAATCAAAACAAGCCTGCTGAAAAAAACATAGATGATAAACATTTATAAAACATACCTGCATGAAACGAAAAACAAATAACTCAAGCAAAGTGAGTTCCAGTAATTTCCTCCCAACATAATTGCGTGTTTCCTGGTTCAGCATCGCCACTTTGTCAATTGGAATGCCTGTAGGCAGGAAAAAAAAAGATCAATTGCAACTAGAAAATAATATCAATGCAAAATTAGGCAATAAATCAATTCATACACGCATAAGCATCTGGAAGATGATTGGTCTTATAATACATTGAACTAACATTAGTACTTGTGCATTGCTTTCAACAGAGGAAGAACAATATAAAATGATATGTGCAGGTACCACTTGTCCATGTAGCATAATCGAAGAAGGAAAAGAGACAGACTCCAACTTCAAGATCCGTTCTATTGAAACAAAGTGAGATTATATAACATAATTTTTTTTATCTTAAGGAATTTTTTATAAACAGATCAACTTTACTTGAATGATTAAGAAATTTGTTCTAAAAATTAAACATGGTTTTAGTACTTGACCAAACAAAGTTTCTGGACTAAAAGAACAAAGCTATTTCATCACTTACAGAGTAGAAGAACCCGAAAAGCAAGGTGATGAAACATATTATCCACTCTCCCAGACAACTTTGAAAGAATTAAAGAAACAAATATGGAAGTCAGGTATTTCCTTTAAAACTTTGAATGACTGGAGGAAAAAGAAACTTTCTAAAGACTGTCAAGATTTAACCAATGTGTTTTTCAATGTCCAAAAATAGAAATGTGTTAAAGCTAATGTATTTAAAATAGCATATTTAATATAGAAGAACACAAGAAGAATGAGATGGAACTACCAGATACAAGTTCTGTTGTCAGGACTCTTTTGCTTGAAAGATTGTCAACTACGAATGGAACATAGAATCCCAGAGTATTGGTAAGCAGATCGTGAAACCGTTTCTGGTTTTTTGCTTCCAGCTCATAGTCACATTCGCGAGCCAACTCTTCTTTTGCCACCTAGAAGAATTTTCAAGAAATCTAGTTTTGCTTTGAAAAAAATAAGAACGAATGTGAAAATCATTGTGTTTCTAAGTTAAGAGTATATAAATTGGAGTTACTAAGTAATTACTAAATCTTCTACAACCTGGAACACCCATTACATCTCTTATGCAAGAGGTTTTGGGAAATTTGATATGCAGAGGAATCATCAGATAGCATATTCAAAGGATGTGAAACTTGAGGACATCACCAGAGCCTTTGTGCATTGTAACAAATTAACAAAAAACTAAGCAAAAGACAATCTTCTAAGGATATTGCAAGTGACAATTTATCCGGGATCCTTCTCCTACGCAGCAAGTGACAGTTTCCTAATGCTTGGTATTTCTAAAGCAATTAGGCATGAAAATTATTGCTGTATCTGCAACTGATAAACTAGTCTGCACAAAATCACTCAGTGGTAATTTTTCTCTTTCTTTGAAATGCAAAAAACTTGTTCTCTACCAGATACTGTCTCTTGGAGTATGGTAATTTGAAAAGAGTTTCTTCTTCCTCGCCAGTTGTTGTTCCTTTGGAAGGATGTGTGTTATGCTTTACCCTCGGAAGATAACTTGAAGCATAAAGATTAGCTATGCCTTCAGTTTGCATATTTTATTTCCCTGCCCCTAGTAGTGTTTGGGACTGATCCTCGTCCACTGGAGAGTTTTACATATAAGAATATGAGCAACCATAATGTGATTGTTAAAACTCTTAATAAGGTTTTTCGTTCTCAAATACATTGTTATGCCTCTCTAATGTTATGGAGATTTGGTTAATATCTAGGAACGAAAAAGATCATTCCTTGTCTAAAGAAACTAACTAAATCAAACCACTACATTCGTACATAAATAGAAAACACTGACTGAATAGAACTTCTTCAATCCTAATAAATGTGGTGAATAACTCACATAAGAAAGCCACATGGTACCTTCATTGCTCTGTCCAGAAAAAGACCTTTTGGAATCAAATTAGTGTAATCTAAAAGCAGCTTCACATTTTCAATGTCACTTTCAATGCTATTGGCCACACCCGGGTATTGGATTTTCATAGCGACTGACAAACCATTATTTGTGACAGCTCGATGCACCTAAATTTAATTTACAAAAAATCAAACTACATAGTCAGCGAGAGCAAGAAAAATTTCAACATTAGGCAGCTGAGAATGATTTAACATGAAAACATATTAAAAGAAGGGAGCCCTAGCTAAAGTAATATTTATACTAAAGACTAGATTGAAACAGTTTTCTTGCATCATCATCTCATGGATACTTCGTAAAAAATATTTTGATTACTTATTGTAAAAAAAAATATTAAGAGTGGATTTCATTATAATCTAGAATAAACAAATTAGCTAGCTGTTATGTCTGAAGAAGTTAAGTGTTCACCTTAGTCCATGAGGTCAATGATTTGAGTCCTAATCCTTGTCCTTTTAAATGCAGTAAAAATTTCCCAGTTTTTCTTTTTAAAATTGTCAACAACTACCATTAACAACATTTTAGAACAATTAATCTCTCTTTTATTCCATTTTTTTAACAGGGTTATATTCAAAAATAGAATGAGCAGTGCAGATTAAACTAAAAACAGCTAATAAGTTATCTCCATGAGGTAACTGAAAGATATTATATCCATAACCACATCGCTTTCATGCCTTTGGGCTAGGAGTCAATTTTGGTTCTCAGCCATTTTGCTATATAGCATATTCTTATGATGCTCATAGAACACATGCCAAAATGAAATATTCAGATACTACCACCCATCAAGCCCCCTCCATCAACAACCACTAGAAGAAGAATGCAGCAGCATTTCACCTGGCCTATACTTGCAGCCGCCAGTGGTTCATAATCAAAACTAATCAACTTTGAGGACCAATCATGGCCTAGTTCAGCATCCAATACTTGATTAAGCTGCTTCCTAGGCATCATATCTGCACCTTGACGAACAATGTCCAAAGCAGCCAAAATCTTTAATAAATAAAACAAAATGATGAGTACACTAAAATGAAAAATAGGCACAAGATTTTGCTTCCACAAAAAAAGGCATAAAACTAATAACCAAGTATGAAGAGACGACAAGTACAAACTCTCGTGAACCATAGAACATTTAAGGAAGGAATAAGAAAAGTAAGAATTTGAAGAATACCGGAGCTGGTACAAGAGATTCGTCTTGTATACTTAACATTTGCCCAATTTTCAATGCAGCTCCACGCATTCGACACAGAGCAAGAGCCAAGCGTTCTGCATTCTTTTCAGATAAAAATGCTGAATGGGCCAATTGCTTGGAGCTTGGCGCGCCAAACAAGAATCTCTTTGTAGATTCCTCAAGTGTTCCCCAAGCAAGGCCCGCTCCCAGACCAGCAAATCTTGAAAATCACGAAGAGAAAATGCTCAAGACAATATAGAAGATGAATGACGACTTTCCTAAGTTCTAAATAACGATAAACATGAAATGTAATTATGTACTATACGCATCAACTAATCTATATTTATGTAAAAATTTTACAAGATGATATCAAGGCCAGATTAAAATTGGCAAAAACGAAAACTGATGGCGAGAACATAAAAAGCTTGTATCAATCATGAATATAAACTTACTGACAGTGGAAGAACATCGTTTCGTCAATAATCATTCTACCCAGTTATTTTAACGAATTCCATGAATAAATGATAGAGCAAATCCAGCTTTCGGTCATGAAAACAATGAGAAGAAAAAGAATACCGATCAACTCACCCGAGGGCTCTGGAAAAGGAGGTGGAAGGCACTCTCCTCTCCCTCGGCCTTCGTCTTTTCAAAGGGGGAGCTGCTTCCTCTTGCTCACTTTGTACTGGTACTATAGCAGCACCATCAGCTTGGACGTCATCATTTCTTACAAATTTATCTACTCCATCCGATGTCTCCGGCGAAGAAGAGAGATTCTGAGTTTGAGGGGAGACAATTTCAGAATTGGGGGTGGAAGGAGCATCACGGACATCGTCGGGTGGTACTGAACGGGAGAAATAAACTATGGAATCAGCAGCTTGGGGATTATGGCGAGAAATTTGACGAACGTTGCCTTTGGTGAGGCCGGAAAGGTTAGCGGCAGAAACAACGATCTTCTTCGCGGAAGAAGAGAGAGCAGTTTCGAAATCTCCATGTTTAGCAGCTTGAAAGACTAGAGAGCGTTCGAGCAGTTCCTTGGCGACAAGCGAAAGGCCATCGACAAGCCTGCTCACCTCCCTCAACGCACCCATCTCTACGATACGTTCTCGTCTGCTCTGGTTTCTGCCACCGCAACCTAGACGGACGCTCAACTCTAATCCCACGTATAATTTTACCATTTAATTTTATATTTATCAATAATTATAAATATTTAAAATCATAATTAATTTATATCAAATAAATAATACAATATAATAAAGCATATGTTACGCTGATTTTATAATTTCATAATTATGTCAAATTAATAATGGTAGAAACTCGAAAATAAAATATTTGATAAACATAATGTGTTTTTTTTATTTGGGTAGAGTGCAATTTATACTTATAATGTATGATAAACTTAAATTATTTATTTGAACAAATTAGATTATAACGTTAGTTTTGTCATTAATTCAAAAGCGCGAAGCCTCTAGTGTGACAGAAAACTTTACTAGTAGAGGAAGTGAAACCCACGATGCCATATGCATTTGGTTCTTGTTTTTGGCTTCGATGTTGTCACGACAATCTCCATTGTCCAACAATAGAATTAGGCATTTCATCTTTGTATGGATGCCTTTTAATTCAATCTATTGAATTTGAGATCACTAGAGAGATCTTTGAATTTTTTGGGGTTTATTGTTGTTGCGTTTTTTAGTAGAGAGAGAGAGAGAGAAATGAATCGAGGGTCAGTGACAAGCCAATCCTTAAACTAAATTTACTAATAACTAAAATCCTGAACTGTGAAAAATAAACGATGCAAACTTCGCAGTCACGTTTTTCCCAGATGAAACATCAACAAAAAAACCCTAAACTATGAGTTTAGTGACAAGTCAAACATTNGGAGGTGTTAGTAGATCACGTGCCATTCTAGAAAGAATAGGAAATGAAATAGAGTTGACTCTCCACCAAGCCAAAATATCAAAATCCTCGGGGCGAGAAATGTTATGGTAGGTGTTAAGATAAATATCGAGTTCATTTCTTTGTGAATTATAAGAATGAACATTGTTATGTATTTGCTTAAATATATCATACATAAAATCTTGTGGATCTCCACCACAAGCATCACTAGTAGAACTAGCATGCATATCATATGAAGGAATTGAACGATTATTAGAATATTTAAATTCATAAGAAGAAAATAAATTATCAATTTCATTTTTTAATTGAGCACCATTAATTGAAGAAGAAATACCTAAATTAGAAGAAATTCTATCAAGCATTATACACACTCCATTTAATTTAAATCTAGGATGCATTATGCATGCAAAACAAAAAATATGAGGTATGTTAAGCCAATATTTTTTAAATTTTCTTTCCATTTTTTCAATTAATGCACAAAATTCGTTTCTTTGTCTATATTTTTGAAAAGTACCCGTTAATTTTATAAAAATTGGGAGAACAAGATGAGTAATGGGATAATAAATTCCCGAACATTCATTTGTAGCTTCAAAAAATGGTTTTAGAAAATCAAGAAATAAATTAGCAATATCGCAACTATTATGATCAAGAGTAATACATTTTTTTTTTCACTAATATAAGCACAAATAACTAACCAATATGGCTTAGCATTTTCTAACATTAAATAAGTCGAATTCCACCTTGTATCTACATCGGTTTTTAATTTTCTTGGTTTAAGTTGAGCAGCTTTACAAAATTCTTTATATTCTTGCTGTCGCGTATTAAATGAAGTAATATACGAAATTGCAGATCGAATAGATTCAATATGAAGCGAAATAAATGACATGTCATCTCGAACAACTAAATTTAAAATATGACAAACACATCTCATATGAAAAAGAGTATTATGAGCCGTATCTAATTGAAATAACCTTTTAAATTCACCAATTGCAACATCGTTAGCAGAAGCATTATCGTGCGTAATACTAAAAATTCTATCTCTAATAGCATATTCTTGCAAAATTCCAACAATATATCTATAAATGGTAACGCCACTATGTGGATATTCACAACTACGAAATCCTAATATTCTTTTATTTAATTGCCAAGAGTCATCAATAAAATGAGAAGTTACGACAATATATCCTAAAGCATTAGGTGCACTCCATAAATCAGAAGTAATACAAATAGACATAGACGGAGCACTTGGAAAAAACGCAATTAATTCATTTTTCATATTATTATACATTTTAATAATATCACTTCGCATCGTACTTCTAGGGACTCATCTAAAACTAGGATTAACATACTCTTTCATAAAATTTTCAAATAACTCGCTATCAAACATAGATAAAGGTGCCTCAAATTGTGATATATATTTTGCTACTGCTTCTCTCATTTTATTATGTGAATACATAAAATTGCCACTGCCACTAGCATTTATGAGTGTTTGTGTAGGGTCTCTCCCTTGCTCGTGTAAGTGACATTTTGTATAATGTCTACCAAGTGTGCTAGTAGAACTACCGGATTCGTATGCATAATGTTTAATACAACATTTACATTGTGCTCTACTTTCTATTTTTCCACCAATTTTAATATCTTTCATTTCAAAATGATTCCATACATCCGACGTTTTACTTCTTTTTTTTTCTAGGTGACGATGTGGATGCATGTGCCGATGATTGATCAGTTGAAATTGTGAGATTATCTTCCCTAATTTCCTCAATATCATCGTTAGTGTCATTAAAAGTGTTAAGCAAAAAATCACGAGGATCCATAATTAAAAAAATTGACTACTGCGAAACAATTAATAATAAAAATGATACCGCACACCAATTACGCAAATAGTATGTAATATTGTAATTGTTGTGACCACCTCGTCCTCCACAAATACGACGAGTCCTACATAAATTGGGGAAAAAAAATTTGTTAGTTAATAGTACACATTACACATTACATTAAAAAACATAAAAATGAATAAAATAAAATATACCTTTAAAATGCTGAGAAATATTGAGAGATTGAAAAATTGAGAAATTGCTGAGAAATGTAAAAGATTGAGAGATTGAGAGATTGGGAGGAAGATTTGGTGAAGAATTACAAATAATGGTAGTGGTATTTATAAAAAAAAAAATGGAGGGGGAATGGGGGTTACTGGATACTGGATAGGGCCACAACGGGCATGAAGGAAACGGTCTTCAGACCGTTGCGGCGTTGCTTCTCTGTGATCACACAGAGAAGCAAGCAACGCCCCCCAACTCGCCTCGCCAACGGGGGGAAGGGGCCAGGGGGAAGGCCGAAGGCAACGGTCACTGGACCGTTGCCATTCTTGCCAACACCACCAACGGTCTTCGGACCGTTGCAAAGAGCAGAGCTCGACTCTCACAGTGAGTGAGAGTCGACGCTCCGGCTTTGCTCTCTCTGACTCTCATAGAGAGAGTCGACGCTCTCTGTGAGAGTCCCAACTCTCACTCTCCATCGCCATCGTCTTCGACTCTTCGCCATCGCCATCGTCTTCGACTCTTCGGGAGACTCTGGGACTGGCCGAGGCAGACTGGGAGATGGGAGTCCCACTCCCAGACTGGGAGTCAGTCTGGGCTGGGACCGCCGGATCACCAGGATCCTGGCGGGCGGGCTCGCCGGGCCAGCCTGCCAGGCTCGGCTCAGCCCGCCTACCGGGCCCGGGTCGAGCCCCCTCGGTTACTGTAGGCTCGGCCCGCTACAGTACCTCGCCAGCCTGCCCGTTAGCCACCATTACAAGTCTCACCTTTTTTAAGATTAGAGAGATTAATCAAAGAATGAAAGTTCCTAATTATGAAGAAATAAATACATAATGAGTTGATTTACTACTTTTGCTTTTAGATATTATAGCAAATTAATTTTAATTATTTCAAACATTTTCTATATTTTATTTGTGCATTTTCCTTACTTTATATATTTTTGTCTCATTCGATATTGTTTTATTTTAGATGATATTTAATATTTTTTGAATTAAATAATATCATCATGTACTTTTAAATAATTTAATATTATAATTTAATATTATAATTGAAACAAAGAGATTAAAATTAATGATGTCACTCTGACGTGGCTAGGTTTTGTCACAAAAGTCAAAACATAAAAGACTAGGAAATGGGTCAAACCAGGCTCATCCCAAATAACAACCAGTCAAAACCCAGATAGAAGCCCTAGCTTCTCCTCTCCTTACTGTCTGCAAACACTGAAACAACTATTCAACGTTTAGGAAGAAGCAGACATTCTCGGGATAGTCATTTGTTGCGTATCCGCCTCAAAGTTATCTACCCTTTTCTTCTCTGACTCACCTGCAAGTCTATTCTCTCACCTGTTCTTCCACCTCTCCTCTCTCTCTCTAATGTTTCTATAGCTAATCATCTCTATTTTCTTTCTATTTATTTTCCATACGCACTACCTAATTCCCCTTTTTCCCCGTTTCTTCTCCCATCTCTCTTATTTTTAAATGTTTTTCGGTGATCTTTTAACAGCCCTATTGTAGTTCTTCAGACTCGAATTAAGCGTCAACAATGGCGGAACCACCCGGTCGGCAGCTTCAGAGCATGTTGCAGGCGGCGGTGCAAGCTGTTCGATGGACCTACAGTCTCTTCTGGCAAATCTGTCCTCAACGTGGGTATGAACTTATATAATTTATACTCACTGACCTTGGTTGTTAATTAATTGTCGATCAAGTTTGTCTTCTGTTTAACTTAATCGATAATTTTTATTGGGTTTCAGTACCTTAGTTTGGGCAGAAGGGTACTATAATGGCCCAATTAAGACGAGGAAGACAGTGCAGCCAATGGAGGTAAGTTCAGAAGAAGCGACTCTTCAAAGAAGCCAACAGCTTAGGGAGTTATACGAATCATTATCCGTTGGAGAAACAAACCAGCTGGCCCGCCGCCCTTGTGCCGCCCTGTCGCCGGAGGACTTAACGGAGTCAGAATGGTTCTACATGATGTGTGTCTCCTTTTCCTTTGCCCCCGGAACAGGGTAAGTCTAATTGGATAATTAGTGGCTAATACCAATATATGTTAATTGCTTGTTAATTCTTGGCTAAATGCACAAGACAACTAGTAGTTACGAGACATTTATATTCAACAGTTTCTTGAGTTAGTTATTTTCGATCTTGAAATTTGGAGACATTAATGTAGCAGATGAAAAGGTTATACTTGCCAAGGAACCACAAACTTAATGCCTCCATGGCTAAATTTTGAAGGAACCAAGTAAACTTGTTAAGAACAAAGAGAGCTTAACTTAACTAATGTTCAAAAATGAAAATTTTTATATAAAAACTTATTAATTTGCATTATAACTATGAGTAAACAAAAAGAACATAATGATATCCACATCGTAAAGAATGTTACTTATATCGTGTTAGCCCGTCCTGTTTTTGGCAAAAAATGACTCAAAATTATGATAGACGGCAGGATTTTGTTCAAGAGTAGGGCAAAACACAGTCTCGCATTATTTGTGTATAATTGAGGTGAATGATTCATATATAAAATTTTTCTCCGGACTAAAATAATGCATTTTGGAGTAAAGTCTAAAAATAATACTGTATCAGTTTTAGCTTAAAGTAGTAATATCATACTGAGTAGATAGTTACTTTATACAAAACATGACTTGACACTTTGTTAAAAACAAAACATCATAAGAAGTCGAGGAGACACTACTCTGATGCATCATAAAAAATGTACATAGCGGTATGCGATAGAGTCGACTTCACATAAGAAATTGATCGTTTGTCGAGTGTGTAGGTTAGGAGGGTAATGATAAAATGGAGTTTACAAGAAATGTTAATGATGTTTAACATATGCTAAGTTGCTGATCTGCTCATTTAGGCTGCCGGGAAAGGCGTTTTCGAGGCGGCAACACGTATGGCTAACCGGTGCTCATGAGGTGGACAGCAAAACTTTCTCTAGAGCAATTCTGGCTAAGGTGCTTCATCTTCTTCTAGAGCATCTAATTGCAATGATACAGTTACACATCTATGAGTTGTCTAGTTTATTATAGAGTTTTTAGGTCTTGGCGTCAGAGAGAGAGAGAGAGGTTGAGTTATAGAAAGGGAGAGAAAAAGAGAGCAAGCAAAGGGGAGGCGAGCATGAGAGAGAATTCTGAAAGAGAGAGTGAGTGATTGAAGGGGAGGAGGCAGAGAGAGAGAGAGAGTAAGAAATAGAGTGATATGGAGATAGAGAGAGAGAGAGAGAGAGAGAGAGATTTTGAGAGCTCGTTTTGTTACATTATTTTTTTCTTGTTTTTTGGGATGATAACAATAATTTTTGTTGTTTTTTGGTGCATGGACTTAATTTTTCGAATGATCAGAGTGCTCGCGTACAGGTAAATCTTCCATCGGAAAACCTTCATCTGCATCTTCTTCCTCTTTTTAGTGCTTCCTCTGCATGGCATTAACTGAGACTAACAAACTCAGAATGTTGCAATTATTTACTATTTTCCAGACTGTAGTTTGCATTCCTCTGATGGACGGAGTCGTCGAGTTTGGCAACACAGACAAGGTTCAATCGTCAGATTCAACAGTTTATCCTCGATTGTTTGTGTTCATAGCGTTGAATTGAAAAGCTTAAAGTTGTGTACAATTTGCAGGTTCATGAAGACATTGGATTCGTTCAACATATTAAAACCTTCTTCACAGATCACCATCACCTCCGCCGCCACAACTACCCACCTCTGCCACCATCAAAACCAGCTCTTTCCGAGCACTCAGTCTCTAACCCACCAACCTCCTCCAACAACCACTCCCGCTTTCACTCCCCTCTCGTTCCTCCCATCTATGCTTCAGCTGATCCTCCTCCAATCACCAACCAAGACGGCGACGACGAAAAAGGAGACGACGACGAAGCTGAATCCAATTCTAACTCAGATGCCGAAACGGGTGGTAACAGACGACCGCCCACAGTGCCAAACCATCAAAATGCAGCCACTGCGGCAGCAGCGGAGGCGAGCGAGCTAATGCAGATTGAGATGCCGGAGGACATTCGAATAGGGTCGTCAGATGACGGGTCCAATAATATAGAAACGGAATTCCACTTGCCGGCGGTGATACGTTCTGAGAATCACAATGAAGATCCACGCCGAGCTAACTCCGGCAGAGGTGAGTCGACTCCGAGGTGGCCACTGGTTCAAGACCCATCTAGTAGTGCGCTTCAAGCAGCTCCATCTTCAGGTAATTGAAGTAATACTTGCTCTTGAAATGAATCATTTCTTTCATAAATTTTGAAGAGTTTATATAAGAAATTAGTTTGAGCTTGTGATCTTGAGGTCAGTCTGAGCAAACGGTAGGCGGCGGCGTGGCCTCGCATTTTTATTGTTTTTTCGAGGCCAGGACCGGTTTGGCCCTGACCTCGGCCTAGTTTCATGAAGGCAGGCCGGCTCGTCAACTTTGTTCAACGGGCCTCCGCGAGATTCCTCCGGTGCTCGGAGGTCCGACCATGAGCCTCCCTTGGGGGGCTAAGCTGATCTTGCGGTACCTAGGTTTTTTGTTTTACTCATTACAATGAGATATTAGACATTTTTATTAAGGCATGAATTGTTTTGTTACCATGAGTTGCTCAAAAACATAGTTCGGTGTATTAGTGGTTCAATTTAGGCATCATTTTTTAATATTATAATTAATAGATAACCCTCGACTGCGTGCGTGCATGCATGCAGGGCAATTTCCAATGGAAGAGGGGGACACCCACTATTCTCAAACAGTCTTAAGCATCCTCCAAAACCATTCCAGTCGCTGGGCGGAGGTGTCATCCAGCAGCTCAGAAACCTTTTCCACCCAATCCGCCTTTGCCAAGTGGACAATCCGGTCCGACCACCGCCTTCACGCTCCGGTTGTTGGCTCCTCACAGTGGCTTCTCAAGTACATAGTATTCACAGTTCCATTCCTCCACTCCAAACATCACGACGAAAACTCCCCCAAATCTCGAGACGCCGAAACAGCCACCCCGTTCAGAAAAGGAACCCCTCAAGATGACCTAAGCGCCAACCATGTCCTCGCCGAGCGCCGGCGCCGGGAAAAGCTCAATGAAAGGTTCGTCATATTAAGGTCTATTGTACCATGTGTCACCAAAATGGACAAAGTCTCCATTCTCGGTGACACAATCGATTACGTGAAGGTCCTCCAGAATAAGATCCAGGATCTGGAGTGCCGTAATCGGCAAATGGAGACCGATCATCGGTCTAAAATAGCGGACTTTCAAAGAACGAACAATGCGCAAAGAAAGGGGAGCGTAGAATGGACCCGCGCGGGAACCAGCCTGCCGGAGAAAAGAAAGATGACAATAGTGGAAGGGAGAGGAGGGAGCGTGTCGGCTCAGACAGCCACGTCGCCGGCGTCAACAGAGACGAACTTAGAGGTGTCGATCATAGAGAGAGACGCGTTGTTAGAGCTACAGTGTGGGTACAGAGAAGGGTTGCTGCTGGACGTAATGCAGTTGCTGAGAGAGCTGAGGATGGAGACGACCACCGTTCAGTCCTCATTGAACGGCGGCGTTTTTGCAGCCGAGTTGCGAGCCAAGGTAAAAACAAATCCATTTGTGGGACCCACCTTAATTATTATTATTTGAAGAAATAAATTAAAATGTGAATAAATAGCTAAAATGGGGATGAAAATTGCGAATGAGCAGGTGAAGGAGAGTGAGAACGGGAAGAGAAGAAGCATAGTGGAGGTGAAGAGGGCAGTTCAACAAATAATATCCAATACAACTTACCCTTATTCTTAGCAAACAATGCTATTTCTCATTCTCACTCCCACTATATGTGTGTGTGTGTGGGGGGGTCATTTGCAAGAATTGTGCTCATTTTTGCTCATCATTCTCTTTTCATGTAACTCATCTCCTCAAGTATAAATTACATTTAAATTGTTTGAATGAATACAATTTAACCCTTCAACTTAGTGGTTAGTGATAACTCATATCCTAAACTTTTCTTTTTAGCAAAAATGTCTTTGTACTTTGACTCGTTAACAACCTCTTTGTGTAATACATGGTAAGCTTTTAAAGAAATGAAACTTTTCTCTTTTTTTCGTTATTTGGATTTTTTATTTATTTATGGAATTTTCCTCCCCGATTCTCTCCTTTGCTATCAAGGCAAAGCTCCAACTTTCCTTTCATTCTCCTCCCCTCTGGCTATTTCTGTCTTCTTGTCGCTCTCTTTCTCTCTTAGTCTTTATCTTCCTCATGTTAATAATCTTAAACGATCTAAATATACTTTAGAACCCGAATCAAACCATTTAGATCAATTACATAATTCTTTCACAAATTACCTCTAGCCACTAATGTATACAAGGACAACTGCTTTCCCTCATTGAAAATTTCTTTTAACCCTGATCAATTTCGTATAGATGATGTATATTTTTTTACTAAATGAAATTGCTGGATTAGGGGACCATCAATTGTCTAACCCCTTATTAATAAACTTCTTCCATCAAGAAGTTTATGGAGGGGTGACATTTGTGGATAGTTTCTGCCAAAGAAACCGTCCAAAACCATACCATAATTGTTGGGTTGACAGTTATTATTATGAAAAACTTCCAACTCTAACATTCTCTTACTTGGTCTGTGTTTTACATTATTTATGTAGTTAGAAAACACAACACATGAATCATGACGATAAGTCCTATAAATAAAACAATTATTATTTTCAATGTATCACAATGCATTATATTCCTTCTTAATAAATAAATCCTATGTTTATTCAAGGTCCATTACTTAAATATATTTTTCAAAATAAATGTGTGCACAACAATATAAATATAAAACATATCATAAAAAGTGTTACATTAATATTTGTTCTTACAACGAAAAATTACATAGAGGACCAAGTTTCATTTTTTATACGTGATCCTTAAATTTTGATTGTGGCATGCCTTTAGTCAAAGGATTAGCGATCATCAATTCAGTGCTAATGTGTTTGATGACCATTGTATCATTCTTAACACGTTCCCTTATGGCTAAACACTTAATGTCAATGTAATTAATTCGACTACCACTTTTATTGTTTTTAGCCATAAAAATAGCAGCTAAATTGTTACAATATATCTTCAATAACCAAGAAATAGAATCCACGATTCTAAGCTATGAAATAAAACTCTTCATCCATACACCATGTGAAGTAACCTCAAAATATGATACGAAGTCAGCCTCCATAATAAATGTGGCAATCAAGTTTTGTTTTGCACTTCTCCAAGATACAACTCCACCTACAAACATAAAAATGTATTCAGATATTTATTTACGTGAATCAATGCAGCTAGCAAAGTCTGAATTAGAGTAGTCAATCACATCCAAGCTATCAGTCCGTTTGTACATTAGCATGTAGTTTTTGGTTCTTTGAAGTTATTGCAACATTTTCTTTGCAGCAGTCCAATGGTTCTTACTTAGATTACTCTGATATCTTCATAACATCCCAATAACATATGCAATGTCAGGTCTTATACATCCCTAAACATACATTAGGCTTCCAACAATCGAAACATATGGAATGTTCTTCATTTGCTCCTTCACAAAGTCGTTCTTCGGGCATTGGTTCTTATGAAACCTATCACCCTTCACAATTGGAGAAATATTAGGTGAACAATCTTTTATCCGAAATATCTCTAAAACTTTATTCATATAAATTTTTTTAGACAAACCCAAAATGTCTCGAAATCTGTTTCGATAAATCTTAATACCAATGACATATGAGGTATCACCCATGTCCTTCATATCAAAATTTTCATAGAGAAATTGTTTCACCTCATAGAACTAAGGAACAAATTTTACTCTCACTAACCTTCTAGGATATACATTGATCCATAATGTTCTCAATAAAACCGAATGAAGAGATAACATCATGAAACTTTAAATACCACTGATGAGAGGCTTGTTTCAATCCATATATGGATTTCTTAAGCTTGCATACTAATTGCTCACCAACATTAGAGAAGAATCCTTCAGGTTGTTTCATATAAATCTCTTCCTCTAGCTCTCCATTGAAAAAAAATCATTTTCACATCCATTTGTTGTAACTCAAAATCAAAATATGCAACCAATACCAAAATAATGCGAAGAGAATCTTTCTTAGATATAGGAGATAAAGTCTCCTTATATTTGTCTTGATGTTTTGAATTAAAAGTTTTTAAAAAATTTTGATTTTTAAAATTACATTTTGGATGTTTTCGAAGCGTTTTATTGTTACGAATCATCAAGAAACTATGAATGTTTTGCAATAAAAACTGTTGATTTTGGTGTTTGAAATGATAAGAAATCGTAGGGTTTCAAAGCAAGTCGTGTTCGGGTCGAACTGGGTCGAACTGATCTAGCTGGAGGTTGAAGACTACTCATGCAACGTGTAGTTTCTGGCAGTTTTGAAACTACATGTCATTTTGGTGGTTTTGGAAAAAAATCGCCGAAGCCAAAGAGAGTTGAACCTGGACCTCGCACACACAAACCAAGTGAGTTACCACTCGATCTAAACAATTTTTGTAACACCCGAACTTTCATTCTCAAATTTTGCTATGCATTGTGACAATTAAATTTTAATAGAATGAATATTTGGTGTCACACATAGTGCATTTTATACTTGGAATATTTAAAATAGAATACATAAGTTAATTGGGGATGTGGATTGGAAATTTAATTAATTAAAGGAAAATGAATACTTTTAGGGATTCTAATGTTTGGTAAAACGATGTCAGTTTGCCCCATTTTGTGGAATTGGAGGATATTGGAGGAGTCCGCTCACCCTCTGTCGTGGTTGCAGGATTGACCCTCAATCCCACTCCCTCAACTGATCGTGCTGGCTCGTTCTGATGGAGTTTCGATCGTGGTTATCCCACGATCGAAGGATTTTTTTTAAAGGTTTGGAAGATGTGAGACCCAATCCTGTTTTTATTTCCTCGCCTCGATTGTTTGTTAGAGAATCACTTCTCCTCGGCGTACCTCCTGAGGATTAGAGGAATTAGAGACTGTTACTCAAGGACTTCTTAGCAACATCAAACCAGGTAAGGAATATAGGTTTAGATAAATTGTGGAATTCTTTCACAAATTACATCTAGCCATTGATGTATACAGGGACAACCATTTTTCCTCTTTGAAGATTCTCTTCTAACCCTTATCAAATTTGTATAGATGTTGTATGTTTTTTGCTAAATGAAATTGCTGGATGAGAGGAGAGGACCTTCAATTGTCTAACTCCTTATTTATAAACTTCTTCCATCAAAATATTTATGGAGGGATGCCATTTGTGGACAGTTTCTGCCAAAGAAACTGTCCAAAACCAAACCACAATCGTTGGATTTGTAGTTATTATTATGAAAAACTGCCAACTCCAACATCTCACACCCCACCTCTCTCTGCCTCCCGTCTCCATTGCAATCTCTCCTAGCAAAACCATGGAAGAATTCGGAGGCCAATTTCTGCCTCTGTAGCGAAGGATATTGGTTGCGGTAAGTTGGATTTTTGTTGTGATGGAGCCATTGCTGCCTATGTGGAACTCATCCCACCGTCCACGTGTCACCAATTAGAGGAGAGCATTGCTGAAGATTAAACAGGGCAGAGAAATCTAAAAGGGCGTCGTCGATGATTGAATATGTTATTTTCTTTTATGTTTCTTTCCATTTCTCTGTAATACTTCTTCTCTTCTTCCCCCGTAATCTTCACTTTTGAATGAAATATTACTTCTCCAGCAACTGTTTTCCTTCTCCTTGGTTGACATCCGGTCAAGTTGTGGTTCAACCACAAAAAATTGGTATTAGAGCCATTTCGATCGAGATGGAAGAAACATGTTCTAAGACGAGTGAAGATCACTGGAGGCAAATGGAACGATCTGATGCTAAGCATGCTGGGACTATGTTGGCGTTGAATCAACTGTTACAACTACAAGCAGATGTGAGGCAAAAACAACCTACGAATGGTGAAACGGACGTTGAAGAACTGGAGATTATTGCTTTAGATTTTTCATCCACAAAAACAGAAGTTGAAAAACTGGAGATTGTTGCTCCAGATTTCACATCCAAAGAAACAGAAGTTGAAGAACTGGAAATTGTTGCTCCAGATTTCACATCCAAAGAAATAGAAGTTGAAGAACTGGAAATTGTTGCTCCAAATTTCACATCCACAATTGCAACATGAAGTTTAATTTTGGAAAATGAGTTGGATACGCAAGCTGTAAATTCAAGACTCAATGGATTTCACAAGTTTGAACTTACTACGACATATGACTCAGATATGGATGAACAACTCAAGGCCACTTTGGATTTAAATTCTACATATAACATTGGCATCAATTTTAGTCTACACCGCCTCCATAAGTTCGCTGAAATCCTCCTTCACGTTTATAACCTATTTTTGTTCGATCTAGGTGGAGAAACTTTACCTGTGGATGGTAAAGTTGTTTGCAACAACATCAAGTTTAGTGAAATGTTCAAAGAGGCAATTAATTCAGGGGCGTTAGTTAGTGTAATTCTTGATTGGAGAGAAGTTGTTTCCCACCTAGACAATCATGTTGAATATGAGTTATGGACTAATAGTAATGATGAGTGTGGAATTAAATGCAATGTGTTGAGGGAATTTGTCAACGATTTTAAAGGAGCTGTTTATATACTTGAGATAGGTGGTTATTTTTAGTTCAAACCATAGTACATTACATGGTATTATCCTCAGGCATGCACCTTAAGCAAGCAGTGCAAGTTTCAATGCATCAATCCTGGCAAATATTGTGCCATTGACCTTGAACAAAACTTTAGCTCTGGTTATGACAGGGAAGGATGTTGTTCGTGAAAACCTAGGACATCTATGGGTTTTCAAAGTGAAAAATGAGTATAAAAAGCCATGGATGTGGTGGGACTGGGTAACTGATTTTTAGATTAGATTCCCTATTAAAAAGGAAAATTACAATCAGGAGTGTGTTGGGTCTGTAATCAATTATATTGGTCTCGAGGTCAAGCAAATTGAGAATATATTGTAGAAAAGTTGTCCTGGACCAAGGAATAGAGAAAAATATGGAGCATTTTTTGTGGAGGAGGAATTGGTAAATAATGTAGAGCTGGTTTCAATTCCTGGTCAAGAGGTAGTAACAAATGAGGAGCTTCCATATGAAGATGTGTATGGTGAAGTAGATGACTTCAAAAAGAATGATGGAGTTTCATCAGAATCTGTCCAAGCTATCTCAAGCTTCTATCATGGAGAAACAAGCATTAACATTAAACATTAAGCAATTTCTTTGAAGAGGATGATCAGAAGCCTATCACAGACATGGGTGAAACTTTTAAGCTATGGGATGACCTGATCTTGGATATGTATACAAAGAATTTTGAATCAAAAGAGAAGTGTATGAGAGATCCAACGAATGATTATGAAAATCCTCTTGTTACTAGGGGTGTACAAACCGAATCCGAACCGTCCATCCGAACCGAAACCGGTCAATTTTGGTCTGATAGGTTCGGTTTTTGTGAAAAGAAAGTTGATTTTCGGATTTAAAATGCCTAAACCAGAGAATGCCGGTTTGGTTTGCGGTTTTGATGGGTCAAAACCGGCAAAACCGAAACCGGCGCTGACCCTGACCCTGGCTGCAAATTAAATCAATTTTACTATTTTAGGGTTACTTTTTGTTTTTGTTCACCTCATGAGTCACGTCCTCACCCTCGTGCAGCCGCCCGCCCTCGCCAGTCGCCCCTCAAGAACTCGGAAGTCGGAAGCTGCCTAACGGTTAGGTCGGAACTCGGAAGCTGCCTCGGAAGTCCCTCAGGTACTTCACAGTTCACACTCTTCACTTCAATCAGTATTCTCATTCCGAGTTCCGAGTTCCGAGTTCGTAGTCCGAATCCAGCCTTCAGAGTTCGAGTGTCTCTCGACTCTCATCCCTCTCTATTCCTCGGCTGACTGCTCCTGCCTCCTACCCAGTACCCCTTTTCATTTTCGTTCCTCCGTTGAAACAAAGGGACGAATTTGGTTCCTCGGCTGAGTCGGCTGGCTGCTCCTAGTCCAGTAGTCCTACCCTGTTTCGTTTTTGTTTCTCTGTTGTAACAACTAACAAAGGTACGAATTTTGTTCCTCTCAGGTTTTCGTTCATTTTTGCTCCGTCTTAGCATCTCCAGGCTCCAGGCAGCAGTCCAGACTCAAACTGCCGAGCTCGTTGATCAATATTGGGTAAGTGGTTAGTTTTCTATACATCAATTATACTGTCTGGGAAGAGGAGAGGTCCGAGAGGATAGCTCTCTCTTCATGTCACACTGCATTGATTCATTTTTCTGGATTTAATAGGATTTGTCATTTTTTGTTGTATAATGTATATGCACCATCATCTATGTTTATTTGTATATGGAATCATGGATGGTTATTGCTAAAATTGATTCTGAATTTGATCAAATTATTGAAATTGTAGAGGATGGAAAGCGGTAATGAAACTGTAGAGGGTTCTTGCTAAAATTGATTCTGAATTTGATCAAATTATTGCATTGTTGATGTCGTTTTGATTTTAGTTTGAGTGAATGCTTTACAGATTTTATACATTTTTTTTGTTAATTAGTGTTGGCGTGTTTGGTTTTGCAAAAAATGAAAATGTTCAAAGACTCATTCTATATTTCTCTATATATATATTATATATATATATATGAAAAAAACAAAAATAAACCGAAACCGAACCGAATCCGAACCGAATTATTGGTTCCGGAACCGATTTGGTTACTCCAAATTAAAAAACCGGTATAGGTTTTAAAATTTTCAAACCGAAACCGACTGGTTCGGTTTACTTTGTACTAAAACCGATCCGAAACCGAATTTGTACACCCCTACTTGTTACAGAAGAGCAAGATGCTCAACTTGGGGAAGGATCAAGAGGATTTGAGGAAACGGCGACAAACTCTAAAACTGGTGGGTCTTCATTTGATTGGATTCAATCTTTATGGGATCAAGTTATTCTAGTTCAAATTTCACCTCATTTCTTGGACTTGATGATGATGTATTTGGTAAAATACATGGTAACAGAGGTCCAAGTGGGGTCAACTTGGACAGGGAACTCAAATCATATAGAATGTGTATTGCAAGTATCATGGCCAAATTTTTATATCTTTGGGGACAAGGATATTGTGAAGGGGGAGGACTGTTATGATGGAGCCATTGCTGCCTATGTGGAACTCATCTCATCGTCAACGTGTCACCAATTAGAGGAAAGCATTGTTGAAGATTAAAAAGGGCAGAGAAATCTGAAAGGGCGTCATCGATGATTGAATATGTTATTTTCTTTTATGTTTCTTTCCATTTCTCTGCAATACTTCTTCTTTTCTTCCCTTGTTTGAATGGAATATTATTTCTCCAGCAACTGTTTTCCTTCTCCTTGGTTGACATCCGGTCAAGTTGTGGTTCAACCACAACCACAATTGTTGGGTTGGCAGTTATTATTATGAAAAACTGCCAACTCCAACACCTCACGCCCCACCTCTCTCTGCCTTCCATCTCCACTGCAATCTCTCCTAGCAAAACCACCAAAGAATTCAAAGGCCAATTGTTGCCTTTGTAGCGAAGGATATTGGTCACGTTAAGTTGGATTTTCTTCAACTCTCTAATGGTGGTTTTCTGGTTGGAATTCTGTTTTGATTCAAAAAAAAAATGAAGGAAATCAGGCTCCGTTTGAGGGGGGAAATGACAATTATTATAGGGTCGATCGGAGACTTCAGTGACAACAAATTGTTGCCCGAAGGTACAAAAATCAAATTTTTATGTTTTTCCCTCACTCACTGTAAATGGCGATTTTAGAGTTGTGATTGGACATTTTAGATTGTTAATGTTGAAAAGTTTGGTTTAGAGAGAAAAATGTTGGTGTTGTTGATCGAACTGTTGGGCGGAATCCAACAGGTGCTCTCGCAGATAGCGTCGATGAGGACGATGTTGTCCTGCGCATTTTTCCCTTCAATGCTCAACTGGATCGTGGGCCATCTTCTATTTTGGGTTACAGTGCAATCAGTGTTGGGTTGCGGTCCACACTCAATTTGGATAGCGATCCAACCACATTTAGACCATATTTCTGGGCCTTTTTTATGCCCAATTTGAAAGTTTCTCACCCAATTAATTTTAAGTGAAAATTGAGGATTTTAATGTATAAAAATTTAACTCACAATTTGAAGATTTTATTTTGGATAAGTACTAAAAATTAAAAGATTAAAAATCGTACTCTAAAAATTGAACTTTTTGGATAATTGGATTTGAGCCGGTGATAAGCTCATTTTGAGGTAGAGATTTACTTTTATGCATAACATTACATAAATTTTTATAAAAATAAAATTTTTGGATAATTTAACTCGTCGGATTTTTATATTATATATAGTTTTTCATTGTACATATTTTATTAAAGCATGCACATAATATTAATGGATTAACTTGGTTATATGAACCGAGTTCGATTGACCTGATTTAGGGTCCTATTACTTTACGCAAATTTGATTGTGGAAAAATGTGTTTGTTTGTTGTTAACTATAGTAATGAGATAGCTGTATGTGTCATGTTTCTATGCGCAAAACTCTAAACATGATCTAAGTCTTTTTGTGGCTTTCACAATTACTGAGAATCACTATTGTTATGTGATATGTTTATGACATAATGTGTTTGGAGTCTGTGAATAACTCTATTTTCACTGAGATTTGATTTTGGTATAACAAAAGTTTATTTTAATTACATACAACATTATAATGGATTGTTTTAAACGCATGCTCTTATATACAAAATTTTCTAAAAATAAATTTATAAAACACTAGTTTTAAGACCATGCATGTTTAATTATTGTTTTAATCAAAATATTAAAAATAAAATTTAATCTCTATTGCGTTTAGTCAAATCACCCTAATGACACCCCTTTCTGGACTTTATTGTTTTAATTAAAATATTAAAAATAAAATTTAATCTCTATTAAGTTTATTCAAATCACCCTAATGACACCCCTTTCTGGACTTTATCAGTAAGATATTCAGTTGCCAACCCAGGAGTAAATTTCAACATATATTTTCAAATTCCAGTATTTTTATTAATTTTTCTTGAGAGATACTCTATGAGGTAAACTTTGTTATAGATTACTGTAATTCTTCATTTTTTTATTTTTTATTTTTGCACAATTATTTTTGGATTATATTACAACATTATTTAATATCATTTGTTAGACTTGTCTAGCTCGTGTTTTATCGGGCCCTGGCTTTTAAATAATTTATTAAGACTTCCACTGCTAAGTAAGAAAATTAAAGAAAATGATCACACAATTCAGTTCTTTCAAGCCGGATTGTTCTCCATTCTATTTCGAATTCCTTATGAGTCATGACAGTTCATAAATTGATAAAATTCATCAAATGTCTCAAGTATTTTGCTCAAGAATTCTAGTTTTCTTGGCTCACTAAATTTTCCTTGCACACTTAATATCATAATTGATTTCGAAGACAAGACGATAGTCTAACTAAGGATTGTGATCGAAATCAAGTGCAAAGTAGTTTGTGCGTGAAATAAGATGAATCAAATGGCAAGTTAAAACAACCATTATACAAAATTTAAAAAAAACGTGACATTTAACAAATTTTATCGAGATATTAACTAGTTTGTTAACAATTGCTCAAAAAATATTTTAAGATATGAATTGTCAACGACCTCCAAAGTTCAAGGGCTAAATTACACTCTGCCAAAATTATTTTATCCGGGGTTCGAACAAATATCAATATTATTGCGAAATTTATGACAAAAAATTAAGAAAAATCTTTTAATACAAACCATGAAAAGAAAAGGATTGGATTAATAATACAATAATAATGATAAAAAAAATTAACAAATTCAAGAACAGATTTTCAAACTTGTAAGTTAAGTAAATAAAAAGAATCAAGCAAGGGCTAATTATAAGTTTGCAAAATCTTAAAGAGACAGCTATTAAACAGTTGGGTATATATAGAAATAATACAATTCTCACAATATTTATGCACAAAAATTCCTCACCCCCAGTGTCAACTCTGTCGCCGAACTGCCGGAAAGTTTCTTCGGAGTGAAGCGGAAAGCCTCCCTTGGAACTCCATTAGCCAATCTATTGCTCTTCACAGCTATGGAAACTTGAATTTGAAAAAGAAAGAGAGAGGAAATAGTGTGAGAGAGAGAGAGAGAGAGAGGTGGAAGAAATGCATCAAAATAACATCTTCTCATTCATCCTGCCATCGCCCATCTTCTCCACGTCTTCTTGGGATAACAAGGTCTTCTTTCCACTGTTACCTGCCTTATCATATGGCTGAGCCATTTTCTTAAGGAACTGCAGCAAAAACATTTTCTCAAAATAGAAATACAAATGCTTGCTTAAAGTAATTGGTTAAACAAGCTTAGAAGAGCTGCAGGAGGTGCAATGGAATAGGGACGAACCTCTCGAGCTATGTGCAGAGCCATGTCTGTACTCAAATTCAAGTGAGCGTCTCTTAAATGTGACAATATCCATCCAGGTAGCTTTGATCGTTTGTCGTGACGACTGTATCTGTAAAAAAATTGGCTTCCCATTATTACATCATATGAAATCTTTGCAAAGAACAACAAGCTATTCATTGATGCTGCTACCGACTAAGAAATCATCTCCATAAGGCTGATCAATTCAATCAAAAAACTCTTCAACATAAATTAAGGGTCGCCATCACCAAAGCAGGTGACAAAAATAAAGAACAATGGGCATCAACAGCTAGTGATTTAGCATCTATAACCTCCTCGTGTTCTGTCCTCGCAAGTTATTATTTCATCACCAGAAACTACAGTAAAGATCAAGTTTTAACCTTTTCACTTGAGTGAATCAATTCTGGTCAAATTGTAAAATATTAACCACAGTACGTAGCACTATCATCAATAAAACTATATACAATATGGAATGATATAAAGAAGTAGAGAGCCGTATGAACCTTTTGTCAGCAAAAATCATCATCCCATAGTCTGCCTTTGAGCGAATAACCCGACCGACACATTGAGCAGCTTGTCTCTGCTCCAGCAAAGTCTCGTGAGTACCCATTTTTTTTTCTCTAAATATTAAAAGAAACAGTGAAAATTACAGTCCAAAGGGCACAATGAATATACCAAAGCATCAAAAGTGAGAAAATCTCCTTCCTTGATTTGAAAGGTGTCTCGTAGGTATTCCAATCGTGCAAGCAAAATCCTGAAAAGGTTATCACATCCTTCAATTGATAAACAATTTGAAAGCTGAGAAAAATACTGGATTAACCACAAAGGATCATGGTTTCTATTAAAAATAAAAAATAAAGAAATAGATGAGAGAAGTGTCAGACTTCAGCTCACGGTTATGGAAGTGAGAAGATGATAAGAACTTGATCATTAACGATCAAATACATTACCCCAAAAGATCATAAAATGCATAAAAGTAAAACCATGGATCTATAATATCTCTTCCCATGCCCAGACCTCCGGAGAAAAAACAAAAAACAAGCTGAGAGAAACTCACTTGCTCAATGTGTATTGGAAAGGAACACCAAACATGATAACCAGTCGGCCATAGTGTCGATCGAAGTCTATACCTTCGGCAACTTTACCCCTGCAATAGTGAACATCTACAAAATTGCATGACATTCCAGCTATGTACTACAATCAATTCAAACTTTTTATTCGATTTAATTTGAATCTTTCCACTATCAACCTTGACTTTGAAGATTTACCGCACAGGACTACATATCAGGATTGAATATTATTAAAAAATGGATTTCATAAGTTAATTCAACTACTGGGTAATCCACTACATTTGTCAATTTAAGTTGTATGCTCTACAAAATAGCTGAACAATAAAAAGATTTGGTTGAATAAGGAAACAAAAATACCTGGCCACAGAGAAAAACACAGCCCCTCTACCACAATCACAAGCCTTTCGGTAGTTGTCAAGAGCCAGGGTTGTTTCTACTACATCTTGGGTCTCAATGAAGACAAGCTTGTGCTGCATTATTTCCTGGGGCATGAAAATATTAAGCATCAATACAAATTCCAAATTATTTTAACATAATGCAATTAAATCCAAGTAACAACTATTGAAGAATTATGAACAAACAATCATGATAAAATTGTACCTTTAAAATACCATTTTCATTCCAACTATTGACGATACCATCCATATAAGAATAACTGACAAAGAAGCATACAATCCCATCGGGAACAACAGAGACCATCTCTAGCAAAAGCCTCCCATAATTCCTTACTACACCAAGATCACTTCTCATATCAAATTTGGTGCTAACAGGAAGTTGATCGCTGAAAGGATAAACAAATAATCATTTACTTGGAAAATATAACTCGTTTCACACATGCTATAATTATTGCAGCTAATAACAAAAAAGGAAATGGATTCTATTAAATTATATACCTTCCACGTGTAAGAACCATTGGACATATGCATTCTCTCGTCAAGGACATTGTAAAACTTCGACTGACCACTGGATTGAAATTGAGCAAACGAGGATATAGATCAATGGGGCTGAGAGTTCCAGACGTAATCACAACTGACTGAAATCGCTCAAACACAGGTTTTATGGCAAGAGAAGCATCATGGCAGCTCAGCTAGGATTCCAGAAGTGAGAAAATGACAGAACAAGTTAATTTGCTAATAAGCCAAATAAGGAAGCCTATAAGAACAAAAAAATTCTATTCACCACAAAAACAGGACACCGGACATTTATATATCCCTCATCAAATATATAAATATATTAGACCAAATGAAACTTAATATGTTGAAATAGTCCTATAAATTGATAGAAAACTTCTTATCAGAAATTGATAGGGAAAATATCAAAGAGAAATTATATGGAACAAGTCAAAGTGTACAAACCTGCAAAACAGGGTCAGGAATATGTGGCATTCTCTCATCAAAAGGTTCAATTATGATTGAGAAACCTCGCGCATAAGTTCCCACGAGTGTTGCAAAATCACATATAGTTTGTATATGCAGAAATTCATCAGTGTCAGTAATTTCTAGTGTCAACATGAGAGAATGTAATCGATCATAACAAAACTTTAGTGTCTTTTGGTCAATCCCAGCTTGATTATTAATAGAGGAAACAAAACTAACTGGCCCTTCTTTCTCAAAATTCTCTGTTTCCAGACGACCTTCAAGATACTGGACCAATCTACGTAAAACATGAACGAAGTGCTCTGCTCGCCGAATATTTCCTGGGACAGCCTCTTTCAGAATATCACCAGGGAGTGCAGGATTTGAAAGCCAGGTATCAGAAACTACATTGGAAATAACAGCAGAGAGAGACTGAGAAAATTAATAAAGAGCCAACATTTCTTTAGGTTCTAAACAAGGAAACCTTAACGAACAGTTTCCAACATACTAGGCAGGTTTCCGCGTAACGCCAAACCCTCAACCAGCCGGTTGTATTCAGCACGCAATCTACCCGCATCAGTGGCCTTGAACCTTCCTACCATTTCAAGTCAACTAAGCAAAATCCCGATTTCAACAATAATCTAGATTGCATTTGTGAATCTAGTCTTGCAAATCTAGTGAAATTGAAATAGAAATAAATTGAATGGCATTCAATTTTGATATAAGAAATACATCATTTCAAATAGTTATATTTCCTTTGGTTAGAACTCTCCTGTGATGACCAATTTCTAAACTATATAGGTGAGACAAAAGATACGCATTGCCTAAAAAACACATACCTCTCAATCTCCTGCCGCATCTTATTAAGATTCCTCCTAGACCCTTCAAGTGTCTGTCTCCTAACACTAACACTGAGTGCTTCTATACACACATTATCAATATTATGTGCCTCGTCAAACACCACTACAGATTCTTGCTGCATTTCCTTGGATATAATACTAGCGACCTTTGGATCAAGCAAGTATTGATAACTATAAACCACCACATTTGCAAATTGCACCATATGACGTGCCAAGAAATAAGGACACCACCCTTTCTCTTTCCCAAAAGCTCTCAGATCCTGCAACCAAAAGGGCAAAATACTAGTGAAAAACGAATCCATTGTTAAATAATTCAAAGGTTTTTCAAGCGATTAAGAGAAAGAAAAAGTATAAAGCTCACAATGGAAATGCTTCATGTGAAAGTTTCCAGAAATTACAAGCAATTGCACAGACAGAAAAATAAGTGAGAGTCTCTAGTTTTAAAGCAGCGAAAATAGTACCTAAAAATTATCAGTAAATGAAAACAAAAGGAAATAAATTTCCAATTTCACGCCGTTCAATCTCTCTTTTCCCAAAATCAAACCATACCTGCAATGTATAAACACCAGGTGGCAAAATCGCGCCAGAACCCGCCCTTTCATACTGCTCAAAAAACTCACAAGTTGGAACATTCGGATTTTCCGCCGCCATAGCCCGGACCCAACTCGCCGTCAATTTCCTGCAACCGGCGTCCACAGAATCCCGATTCTCCGCCGCCACCACTGTCGGATTCACGCAGAGATTTTTCCTGGACGAAAGACCAACAGCCAAGATTTTAGCACGAGAACCAAGATGCTGAATTTGGTATTTATGAAGCAATCTGAGCTCGCCGAGGGTCTTCTCCATCTCGTGCACCGTGCGCGTGCAGTAGATAAGCTTGAGGGAATTGTGAGGCTTGGATAGAGCGTAGCTGGTGATAAGGGAGAGAAGGGAAATAGTTTTTCCAGTGCCGGTGGGCATTTCGAGGAGGCAATGGCCCTTTGCGTCAAGGGCTCGCTTAAGCTCGAGCATGTAAGCGTACTGTTCGGGATAGATGTAGTCGTAGGGGAATAAGACTGTTACATCTTCCAGTTGAAACTTCATGGCGCTTCCTATAGCGGGTTTTCGGAGGTTTTAGCTTCTCACTGTCTCTGCGCGAGAGAGCGAGAAAGAGAGAGAGAACGAGTTTGGAAAAGGAAGGACGCTTTCCTCCATTTTTAAGAGGGGAACTCGATCGTAATGGTTTATTGGACCGGCAATTTGGTTTTTCTTACAACCCAAATCATCTGACCAGAAATCAAATTCAAATATTAGATTAACGGTGACTCCAATTATATATATATATATATATATTTAGTGAATTTCTCGTTTGCCAATGATTTATTCTCGTTAAAATTCTTGATGTCCAAATTTTTATTTTTTTCACACGTATTCAACTTTTAAAACAATTCAACATATACACTATATAATTTCACATTTTAAAATATTGTTTGTGTGTAATAAATAATATATTGTTATAATTTATCAAAAATATTTTATTAACATAAAATATAAAATTATAAATATAGATATACATATAATATGAATTTTTCAAATTATGTCATCTAATAATAATCATCTAGATCAATGTACAAGTCCCATATCTTTGAAAGTTCTTTTCAATACTTATGATTAACAGATAGTTTTATAATTAAAAATCACAAAGTTGGAATTTTATAGAAATTAAATTAATAAATATGAATAAAAAATAGTAATGCTAAAAAAGAAATAATCAAGAAGGAATTTGGAGGTGATATTGTCAAAAAAAAGCTTGAATAATAATAAATCATTTAAGAATGGATGCCAATAAAACTCAATTCTGTCATGGGATGGAGGAATCAATGATCACCAATCAACAACAAAGAGGGGTCTTGATTCTTGCATTTGCTTTAAAATAATTAACAATTGTTTACATTTAATCAAATCCCTAAATAATCCAATGAATCAAATCTAATAATAATGGTCAAGCAAACAAAATCTACCATCATCAACATCGACAATGACATTACCAGTGCAAGTATTACTAGTTTTGAGTCTTTGGGAAACGACTATTCTCTAAACTAGGATAAAACCTAGTAAGAAAGTTGAGTATATAGTTACACTTACAGGTTCTATACATCCTTCTCATTCTTCATGGGGTATTATGCCAGTAGATAGCCCTTTGATCACGTGTCGACATTGAAACCTGTATGCAATAAACAGATATGCAGGTTTGGAGAAAGTGTAATTTCAAAAGTAAGAGACATGCCGAAATATAAAACTAGTTTGTGTGAGTAATTAGAACTATGAATTAGGAAATCTTGAAATTTTCATGACCAAATGATTGAACTATGCAACTTATGCACATAATTTACTATCAACAAATGTATTTTCAAAATAAAAAGTGCACTGAAAGGATATTCTCTTACGAAGTAAGACATATCTTTCTCTTTACTATAGTATAACCATTTCATCAATAAGGCATACTGAGTTTGCAAGTAATTGTTCAAAATATGGTTCAGCATCATAGGTGGGGCTAAAGGGTTGCCTCATTCAGCTTTTTTTTTTTTTTTTGTTGCGCAAAGATACTGCAACATTGTGATGTCTATTATGTTGGTATCATGAAGCTCAATGTACATGCATCAGAATGATTATCAGCTGAATTAGGCATACATAGGTCTGTTGATGTTAATTAACCAACTATCAATAAGTTGAACTTAGATATAAAGTGACAAAAATAGTCATTGAAATAAATCATACTATAACTATTTTTTACTAAACAGACTAAGATATATTAAAAAAATAGCGTGTATTTAAATTATTTATTTAGATTTAAATATTATGCCTATATTTTGGTTGTTCTAAAGACTATAATTATTTCTAAATAATTTTTGTTATACATATAAAATATTTATTATAATAAATGCTAAATGCTTCGTTATATTAGTACTTTAGAAAATGTCGTGACATATTGGTATTTATGTCAATATCAGTACTTCTTAGACATTAACTAACTCTAACACTCTAACAAGTAATTTGTGTAATAAAACTACCCAAGAACCCAATTTGTCTGACGAACACAAGTCACATCTTCCAATAGGGAAACCAGAACAACCGGTTTCAAAAATTATTATTTGAATTTTAGGACCTCATACCAGATCAAATTATCCAATGAAGAATCAGTCAAGCCACTGATGTTGCTGTCTTGGATAACATTATCTGAAGCACGTGTTTCCTGACATTGCCTTCTGCACTTGAACTGTAATCGAAAAGGTGCTACCTGCATTTGAGGAAAAATAGTAGATGAATGGTTCTCTTGTAAGATCCACCATATAAAAGCCGATAATGATAGTGATTCACAAATCAAATGGTGGGATAAGGATATGCCATTGATGCTAAAAAGTGCTTTGGCAGTAGCACAAATTGATGGATGAAAAACATATTTACATGGATACATATAGTAATATTAAAGCTCATAATAACTTATAATCCCTTTAAGATCTCCAAATTTGTGAAATTTGTTAAACTACTTTGAAGTGTGGTAGCCCGCTCTATGATGGTAAGGATGGCCCAAGTGAAAACCCGACCTATGTTAGTGAGAGTACACAATCTCACATTGTTTGGAAAAGTAAAAAAAAACATAGTTTATAAGTAAAGTTTTCCTTCCTACCTAATACAATACGTGTTTGAGCTAACTTCAAGAACAAAATGTTGGGGACTTCGGCCAAAAGCAGACAATATTGTACTAGGAGGATTGAGGACGTTACAAAATGGTATTAGAGATAAAGCCCAACTCGAAGTGTGGCCGACGAGGACGTCGAGCCCCTCAAAGTGGTATTAGAGCCAAACCTCAACTAGAAGTGTCGCAGACGAGGACGTCAAGTCCCCCAAGGGGTGGGAAATTATGGCTTCCCGCCCTGTAGTGGCAATGATGGCCCCACTGAATATCTGTCTCACGCCAGTGAGAGTGCACAATCTCACATGACTTGGAAAAATGGAAAATACATGGTTTATGAGTAAAATTCTCCTCCATATCTACTACAACTCGATTTGAGCTAACCCCAATAACAAAACTATGCAAGTTTCTGCGTAAAGCGAACAATATTGTACTAGATGGACAAATTGATGAATGAAAAACATATTTACATGGATATAGATAGTAATACTGAAGCTCATAATACCCTATAATCCCCTTAAGATCTCCAAATTCGTGAAATTTGTTCAACCACTTTGAATGTATTGCAATCATCCAAGAACTTCTGTTTGACAGATATGACAATTAGACAGTAGTTTAGGAACATAAGAAAATGTTGTTGTGGAACAAACAGCAAAAACTGCATTACTTCTACAACACAACTAGACTCTGGCAAACAAACCTTCCTTAAATCTAACACTAAAACTAGATGTGTCCACATTAAAATTTATTTAGTAAATAAGAACTAGATTGCAAAAGTAGCAGACATAAACTTAGGAATCAAAGTTATCTACCTTTTTATTGAATCTAAAGTCACGTTTGGGAAGGAAGTGCAGAGGTAGACTGAAAGTAGAGGGGCCTTTGACCAATAGAAACAACTTTGAAGGACCTAAAGATTAAAAGTCATCAGCTTTCTCTTGGCAAGGGCCAGAAATAGATGAGGGTCGTTTAAGGTTATGCAAAATTACTGGCTCTTGAGCTTTGATCAACAATAACGTATACTAAACTATCTACCTGGATAAGAAACAGATCCAGCGTCCATTGAGATCAGTGTCCGTATGACCTGTTGAGATAAATATAATTAAGTTGGGACAGAAGAAACTGTATCAAGGATAGTAGAAATTACATTGAAGAACCTTTCTTGAAAGCCTATCAACATCTTTGCTCTTGGTGAAATCTTCTGCATCACTAACCATGGCATTTCTATGCCAATAGCACAGCTCATAAATACACTGAGGTCGTAATGGGCTAGGTCCAAGAACCAATGCGACTTCTCGGAGATTAGGAACCTCCCTAATCATCGACTTAAGCGCCATTTGACAACTAGCAACTGATTTCATCAGCTTATCCAGTCTTTTGATCCCCTGTCTAACCTCCCTCATTCGACTCATTTGCTTTCTTCTGCATCCAACCTTTTGTTCACTTTGTAGACCTAATTCCTAAAGACAAACTTTCTCAAGAATATATCACAGACAAGTGATGCGGTAAACTAATGTGCTTATCTGATGCATGACATACCAATTCTTTGCGTGTGTCGCGTAGTGTGTCAAACTCCATAGTGATATCCTGCAACAGCCTGTAATAGGTGTTATATAACAAATTTAGTATCTTGTTTAAATTTCTATAATTTGAGCGGAATCCAGAAGCTCTTTTTTTCACTTTTCAGTGTAGAAATTAAATTTTTTTTTATTGATCAGTTCAATCTTTTTCGTTAATTCTACTGTCATAAATTTTACCTTCAAGCATAAACTAGTGAATCTCATGTAAAGAACAAATATAATATTGAATTAAGGAAATTGAAGGCAAGAAAAAGCGAGAGAGAAGGCAATGCCGGAAATTTCTAAAAAAAGAAAAAAAGAAAACCGATTGAAATTATATTCCATTGGGAACATTTTCCGTTGCAGTATAACCCTAAGTGTGTGTTCCTCCAATTTCAAAATGAACGAAAGGAGTAGAAAGTGAATCAACATACGAAGGAATTTGCTGGTGCATGTGTAGGAGGAACCCCATGGTGTCATTGATGGTATGAAAGATTAAAGAGCCGTCTAAACTGTCCGCGGCGGTCATGATCTCCATTAGCTCATCAGAATTTCCTTCTCCCTCCATTGCGTCAACTTCTTCAGACCACAGAGAGAAGAGAAAGAGAGAGATCTCAAAGTGAAACCAGTACCATTTCTTTGGACGCCGATTTTTCAAAACGATGCTATGGCGGGACGAAGATTATTTGTGTGATTTTTAGGTTCAATTTGGAATTTATACCAACTAATTTTTTTTTTTGAAAATTAACAAAACAATTGCTCAACTGTGAGTCAATTTCAACCGCTAAACAATTTCACTAACAAATAAAATAATCAAAACGATGCAAATATTGTCGTTAATATGTTAAAAAATAATAATAATAATTAAAAAAAATTTCAAAAAAGAAAATTTTCAGTTAAGTTGTTCAAAATCGCTTTTGGGATCAAAATTTAAGATTTTCAATTAACTATTTGTTGAAAAATCAATATACTTTAAGCTAGATATGTTTCTGATTCACTTAGAAAACTCATCGAAAAATTTGTTGTTTGCTACACGAAGAACGACGAAGAATTCAGCAAATAGAGCACAAAGAGTATTTCCATTGCAAAAATAATAAATTCTGCAGAGAAAAGTAATATTTTTCTGAGTCTTATTCGAATGACTCACTTTCTGTAGCTGAAAATAATCTTTTCGCTGCAGAAAGTAATCTTTCTTGAGTCATATTTCAATGATTCACTTTCCACAACGAAAAGAAAACACTTTTTAACGGAAAAAGTGACACTGATATTTGCTACAGGTGTTTTGCTTGCTCCATTCATTTTTCATTGTTGAGTATTTTATTTATTAATAAAAATTATTTAGTGGTTGACTTGTCATTAATCCAACGATTGTTTTGTTATATTCCTTACTTAAAAAATATGTTATTGTTCATCGTGTTGAATGAAAAAAATAGATTTATATTGCAAAAATAATAACTTTATTAAATGATACACCAGATGAAGATAACAAAAAAAAAGGCAGCTCTTCACATGATTGAGGTGCTAGAGATGATCTAATAACTCCATTCTTTTGGAAGATATATCTCTTCTGCCGACGAATTTTTACTGTGGGTTAAAATACAGCATACGTCGCCGTTTTCACCCCTCTTGTTTTTCACAGAGATTTCACCTTCTCCACCTGCATGCACGGTAACTTCAAAAAATTACATTGAAAAATCAAAATCTTATTCAAAGAAGATACAATTTATAGAGGTGTTTTTGACCTTTTGTAGTCGAAACATTGAGGCCTAAGCCCAATGCGTGGACGTTGAGATTAAGAGCTTCGACAACATGCGACGGGACGAGAATGGATGAGCACGCTGTGTTAAAAAAAATAGATTATATTAAATATAGAAATTTTAATTGAATTATTATTTTTTATGTTTACCGGGCTTCTTGCTTGCGTGCACATTGGAGCCAGCTTTCGAAGGGAGAAAGACTCCCGTGCCACCAGATCGATGACCGGATTTGATGAACACAGCTTGCATACCTGGCCCTCCGATCGGCAAGTTGTGTGAAACTCTAGGTTTTCGTTTATATTCGGAGTGCTGATCGAATTACATCCGGATCAAATGTTGAAAAACATATACTAGATAATACAAACAAAAAATCTCTACTTTTGTGATTTACTATCGACAATTGTGAAGTCATGCACACATTGATGGATGTACTTCAAATATATCATGCCTACAGCCAAGCCAAGGACAAAGGCATGCGTGGGGTTGGGGTTGGGCCCAACCTGTACTTTGAGTTCATGCAGGTGGGCCAGCATGACAGCTTTGTCCGACGGGCTTCCGATGCGAGATTGGCTTCCGCCCCTAACTCCACCGTTAAAATTACAAAAAGAAAAAAAAAATATATCCAAGGGATAACTAGCCAGCTCCGGTGGTCGGAGGCCTGCAAGTGTGACCTCGAACCACCCTTTGGGAGTGGGGCTAACTCGACCCAACATGATGCCGACCAAGATCATACCTTTTCTGTCATCTTTGCTATGTTGATGTCTATGCGAGTAAGTATTTGCATCAATGTATAGATATAGAGAAAGAAGACATGGGAGACTAAATGATTTAAGGAGTTGAGTTTGGTGGTTATTGAGGGACAGAAAGCGGGTATCCAATTGCAGAGTTTCATTTGCTTACTTTCATATGGGTAGAGAGAGAGAGAGAGAGAGTACCATTAATGGAGGAAATTCTGCAGAAAATGTTGGTCGACGATGATACTGTTGATGGTAACGGCTTTGCTGCTCCTGACGCCTCAACTGCACCTTAAGTAAAGACAATAGCAACGTGAACTTTCTTGCTTCTTTTTCTCTCTCAAAAACCTAGAGAGAGAGAGAGAGAGAGAGACCTTCACATCACAAGCTTCATGAAGAACGTGAGAGGGTAACCAAGACATTCCTTCTTCAAAACCAACCTCTCCTTCTTCGGTAGCCATGGAAATGGAAGAGCAGCAATCCAGAGAGAGAGAGAGAGAGAGAGAGAGATTCTTGTCAATGGAGCTTCCAAAGTCTTACCTGCAACATAACTAAATTGTTACGTGGAGATTAGGTTGGGAGGCGACTCCATTTATAGACACTAGGCGAAGGCGTCGTCTCTCTCTCTCTCTAGAAATTAAGTATTTATTTTTCTTATTTATATTTTCAAAACCATTTAATAATATAATTATTAATGAAAATATTAACAAAAATTAGGAAGCCATGATTGGAAGTGGAAGTGGAAGTGGAAGTGGAGGTGGGTTGGGTAAACCTCTTCTTCTTCCTCGTTGGTTGCTCTGCTACTCCATTTGTCTTTTTCATATCCACGTGTTTAATTAATGAATGTAATTCCTGGTCTTCTTAACCACCACACCAACCTGTCTTAATTAGGTGGTTTAAAGTTGTCCACTTAATCTCACTCGGGCCGTCTTCCTAGGTTGTGTTTTTGGGTCTAGATAAAATTTGAAATATGTTTTATTTAAATCTTAATTTCTTTTAAATACAATATTAATAAATCAACCACTGTACTATAAATACTAAACTATGATAAATAAATCGAGTAAACATCGTCATTATATTTTTTGTTAAAAAATTGTCTTTCTATTGAGGAAAGTGATTAATTAAAATAGAACTGTCTTTCTGTAGAGGAAAGATAAATTTCTACAGATGAAAGACATCTATCCTCAGAGAAAAGACGACTGATGAAAGACATCTTTCCTTAGAAGAAAGACGACTTTCCGTAGCGGAAAGACAATGTTTCGCCGAGAAAAATCTGCAGATAAAAAATAAATTCATTGTCTTCTTTGTAGAAAAACATAAACAACACAAACAATTTTTGATTTTTTCATGAATAGTAAAACAATTCTAAATCATCCAAAATCTAAAACATTAAACACTCTTTTACAAAAATTTTCTAAATTATAAAACTAAAAAAAAAAATTAACTTATACAGTATTTTCTCAAATCCATTTTCTATAAATATTATCAATTTTCCACCGAAAGTCTCTAAAATCACGAGTTCTTGTATTTTTTTCAATCAGCATTAGCTTTTTTTACTATTCATAAAGTTAACGATGATATTCGCGGCGGCTATTTTTCATACTTTAGTGGTTAATTTGTTAGCAAAAATATGTTAGTGGTCAACTTGTTATTTATCACAAAGTACAGTGATTGATTTGTTAATTTCCCTAAAATAAATTTTAAATTTGGCAGTTCATTCAACTTTAAATGTTAACAAAATAAAAAAATTATTAACAAAACAATTACTATAATATGAGGTTAATGACGAGTCAATCACAGAATAATTTTCGCTCACAACTTAAATACTGAGTTATGAAAAATGGTCAATGCATGCATCACTGTTATTTGTTAAAAGAAACATTAACACGAAAACGATGACGAAACATTCTCTCTGCAATTCTAATTTTACTTCAGTTTTATACTAAAATCGTAATAATTGAAGCAATTTTACTGCTGATGTCGAGAAGCTCTAACATGGTCTTTTCGTAGTCGAAAACAATTCCCACATTTTTATTTTTCCAAAAACATTGTCGAACGTCGGCATGACTCGCCTCTCTTCTCGATTTCACTCGTCTAGTTTTCACCATCACCTTTTCTTTCCTCTTCTTGGTTCATTGTCGTCATTCAGTGCTCATCTTTTTTGTAGAGGAAAATATTTTTCTCTACGGAATGTTTTCTTTCTCCGGTGGAAAGTAATCGATCCGAATATGAAAAGTAATATTTGAAATCTGTTTAGTGAAAAGACATCGTTCTATAATGGAACAACAACGTTTTTTTAACAAAAAACGTAACTGCTATGTTTGCTCCATTCATTTATCATAATTCAATGTTTAAATTGTTAGCAAAAATTGTTTAGTGGTTAGTTTGTCATTGATCCCATAGCACAGTGGTTGTTTTGTTAAATTTTCCAAAATAAATCTCAAGATTCACCCATAAACAAATCAGATCCTACTCGATTTTATTCCTTTCGAAAGCTAACTAAACTGATATTATAATATTAATAGATTTTTTAATATTAGTTTTGAAAACTATAAAACCGGCTAAAAGCAGCCCAAACCAAACCTAAACCAACTAAAATAAACCGAAAACCAAGTCCAAACCGAAAAGATTTAAAATTGCAACCGACTTAGGACCCAAACAAAGCAAAACTGAAACAATCCAAGTTGCACTAAACCAAAAAATTTAAAGTTTAATCTTAGAAAATACTTCATTATCCCACAACGATGACAATGTTGATTTTGCTTGTCAACGTACACACTATTGGTGAAAATGTCCATTTATTTGACCATGGACAATCAAGTTAACAAAAATCTTCAATCCACCATTCGGGTCGGTTTGATTTCATCGGCAATGCGTAAGAAACTAGATTTTAATGATTTACGAACCAAAATTAAACCAATCTTTTAAAAGATCCCGGCCGAACCAAACCAAAAAAAATCTACAACTTTATTGAGAAACAAATAATCAACGTGTGGGGCTCATTTTAGGACTCTTGACCAAGGTAGCAAAATCTTTGCATAGAAACTCAGCTGAACTCGACCAAATCGATTCCTAACACCCTTAATCACCAGCACTATTTTTCATGTTCAAAACTAAGAATAAATAGGAATATTAGGAGCTATCGAATCAATACTTCGAATTGAAAAATGAAGAAAACTAATAGTTTATGCGGATTTTGTTGCGATTGTATCTAACGAGTAGGAAAACTAACAATCGCTGAACAAAGTATGAAAATGAACAAAACTAATCACGATATAAATGAGATTGAGAGCAGCCAAAATTCCCAAATGGTAGGAGCTTATAATATTTTCTTTAAGGATAGTTCAACTTACAACTATGTGGAAGTTCAAGATGCCTATAAATGCTTACTACTTGGATTTCTTACGCCTAAAACATATAATGTGAGCCTTAATCCGAGCTGAAGACAATAATTAGGGTATGCATATTGTAAATCTTACCTTTTGAAGCGGTATTAGGAAAACATGCACACATTTTGCTCGTTAATCTTATAAGCCTTCGAGTCTCTTCGGTCATCTCAACTTTGTCATTCTGCAACTATTAAAGTTGGAAGAAGGGAATTATACATTTCTGTCTTAACATGACCGGCTTTCTGGAGGAGAAGCACCAACTGTTCTGCTCCTTCGACTTCCTTCATCAACCACAAGCCTTTTCCATATTTTTCACTTTCAGATAACCCCATGTGAGAAGCTCCCAGGTAGTGTAAGAAGGAGACATTTCCATCTGATCATATAAGTTTATGGCTTTTTCTATTTGATTTTTATCGATATATGCTGCAAGTAATATGTTCGGAAGCTGTGCTTCTCCCTCTTCCTCTTCCAGAAACTCTCTCCCATTCAGCATGAAGACTCTCAGCTCCTTCAAACTCGCCGAGTTTCACTAGCGAGCACATCATGCAACTGTACTCATCCTCGCTCATTTTCCGAAACAGTAACCTCATTTGCTTCCAGATTCTGTCAACTCCAGCCTTATCACCAATGTTTGTATGAAGGCTCAGGAGAGAGGAGAATGATGCCCTGTTCTTTTTAGAGGCCATTTTCTCCATCTCTTTCAACGCAGATTCCGCCTTCTCGGGTAACTTCATTTTGATATACAAGTTAGTCAATGTGCTATAAGTAACCCAATCTGGAATAATTTTCGCCTTCTGCAGTCCAAGAAAAACCTTCTCTGCTGTTTCAACATCATCTTGCAGAGCACAAACATTTAGCAACAGATTGAATGTTACAGTGTCTGGTAATGCATTTTTCTTCAGTTCTGAAATCAGTCCACCGACCTTCTCCAGCTGCCGAGTTGAGACGTACAGTGACAGCATGTGATTGTAAGGAAGAGAGTTATTTAAAAAACCACATTCAGACATTTTCTCCATTAGAGCTTCGGCTTTTGTAGACATTTTATTTTGAACATAGGTGTGGAGAAGAGCTGTGCAAGTGGAGGGGAAGATCATTTTTTCAGGAAGATCCTCGAAAAATTTCTCAGCGCTATTCAAACCTCGTACTTTTGCAATCAAATCCAAGTGAACAGCATAATCGCCGGGTTGGAGCTTAATATCTTTCCGTAATGTCATCCATTCATAGATCTACACATTCAACCAGATCCAGAAGAAAAATGGGATCAACATCGCAAAAACTATTCAGAAATTTAACAACAATAAATATATCTCTTTTGCCTTAATAAGCTAAAATAAAAAAAGTTTCCGCTCTAGTTCAAGTTTTTTTTTTTTTTTAATAATCAGAAATTTACGGAGGAGAAAATAGAGCAAGATACGGGAGAAAAGAGAAACTACCTCAAGTGCGTGCTTATAGCGCTTCAGTTTGCGGAGCTCTCGAACAATACGATTGAGCTCGTACTTGCGGATGGTGTGGCCCTCTTCTTCCCATTTGCGTAAGGTGATAACGGCGCTTCGTTTCGCATAAACAAGACTCATAAGTCTACGCCCTAGCGTATCTCGTCCACAACCGCAATCAATGGATGTAGAGATACCTTTCTCTGCTATGCTTCCCGCTTCTGCTACCGATGCTTCCGCCGAAAATCGACGAACGACGGCGGGGAAGGACGGCCGAAGAGATCGGAGTAGCATAATACACGCAGGGTACTAATTCGCACGCGCGTTCACAATGTTAATCGGATCACAGCCACATCGATCAAGTTGGGCTTTCTTACCCACCGGTTATGGGCTTCGGCCCATTTATTTATAGTTACTTTTAATTTAATTCCTGTAATTTTAAATTTATCGTAAAAATCCTTATAATTTTATTTTTATTTTTTATCAATAAATTTAACGACTTTATATTTATTCATGTAAATATTTATCGTAATTTTAATGATTTATTCATGTAAATCATTATCATGACGTAATCAGTAAAAAATTATTACGTAAGTCGCATGTGAAAGTTTACTCAAATACAAAACGCTTTGTCTTAATCACCAGTGAATGATTGATTCTCTTTTCTCTCTATCACCTAAATTATCTTTATCTTTAAATTTAGGAGATAAATTATGACAATTCAGCTAATATACATGATTTTGTAAAGAGTAAAGCTATCTTTTAACGAAGTATTTACATATCACTCATGGGTTAGAGTGATCATTAAGATAAATTATAAATAATCAAAATAAAATATTAATTGCATCATGACTCGGAGGTGGGTTTAACATAAATGTCTGGTCGAGCGACCCGATCACCTCGCCTAAGACTTGGTTATCAGCAGAATGGACCTCATAAACAAGATTTTAAGACGATATCAATTATAAATAATTAAAATAAGTTAATTACACTATCGTGTCAAAAAAAGTGAGATTAAATTATAAAGTAAAGATAGTATTACTCTTTCGTAAAAGCTCGGGGCGTGTCGATTGTTGAGAGGGCAGGGTGAATAAGTGGAGAGTGAGACAGAAAAGACTAAGTTAAAAACAAGGGTGAGATTGTGGAGAATCTAAGCTTCTTCAAAGAAGATTGAGCCTAGACCATCCTCCAACTTCACACTTCCTCTAATCTTTTTTATTTTTTTATTTTATTTTTTTTAATTTAAATAAAATAAAACAATATCAACAAGTTGGATTCTAGAAATGATTGAGATCTTGCTTTCAATCCTAGTGCATGGTTAAATATAGAAAAGGACCTTTTTGAAACACAATAAATAAAACTTTAAATGTATTTATTTACACCTTTTTTTTTCGGAAATGTAATTTATTCATGAACACATGTAAAAATTAGTTCGATTTTAAAAAAAATAATGTTTTAGAAGTAAAGAACACATTTGGAGTTGTGTTTTAATATTTATTTATTTATTTATTTATGAAAAAAAAACCAATAATAGAAGGCCTAAGGTTCTAAAAAAGAAGATCTCTCAATCACTTCCCATATCCATGCTTTTGGGATTGGTTTTAAAAAGTCATAAACCCTCAAAGGCTCACGAGATTTAACAACAGTCACAAATTTATATCTGAAAATATATATATATATATAATATAAACATAATATAATGTAGACAATACTGTCTGTTTTATACTGAGTTTCACACCGTTTTGTATTTAAGATTAGTCAAAATACGTTGTACTATGTAAAGAAAAACTCTACTCATAAAATCATTCATTTGTCACTCTTTCGATCGATGTGAGATTACGCACTCTTACTGGTATGAGCTGGACTTTCACAATCAACTGAATCTTGAGTCATTTTTGCCTTTTCAGAACAAGTTGACACATTGCACGTGATGTTCAAATATCTCTTTCAATTATTCTACTTGTAAATAAATGCAACTTAAGAATCTAACTTCAAGAGGATAAAATTAGAATCTATAATAATAGGTAAAAGCTAAATCAACCTTATAAGTTTATGATTTATAATAGTTATTAGTAATTTTTTAATAATACTTTTTGATATAAGATATATAGAAGTGATATCGGGATATATTATAATATAACCGCACGATTATTAAATTTGGTAAACTAAATTAAAAATTAATTTGATAGACCTTGGACTAAGTTTTATGGTCTCGAGTAACCCATATATTGATATTTGTCCAACAAATTATCCGTCAACAACATATAATTCAAGACATAGTAAGATCTTTAAAAAAAAATGCATTCGAAGAACTATGAATATCAAAATATATAGTCTCGAGTTCTTTCAGTACAATATTGTCTGCTTTTGAATTGAACTCCATATATTTTTATTTTTAAGGTTATCCCAAAACGTGCTTAAAAAATAACATCGCTTGAATGACAAACATATAAATCCTCACTTGTCAATATATTTTTTTTTAAGTCTAAAAAAATTAATTTTTTTTAGCCAATAACAGGGCTCTAGAAAACAAATATAAATCCTCACTTGTCAATATTGAAACTAAATAATTATTATATTAATTCAAAACATACTTTAATAGATTAAAGAGAAATTAACAAATCAACCATTATACTTTGTAATCAACGATAAGTCAACTACTGAACAATTTTGCTAACAACTTAAACACTGAACTATGAAAAATAAACAGTAGAAACATCGTCGTTACACTGAACCCATGAAGAAACATCTTCAACATAAAATTGAACCCACAAATAAATATATTTGAATACATCTCTGCAATTCTAATTCTATTTTAGTTTTTATGCTAAAATTGAAATAATTGAAACAATCTTACTGCAAAAACAATTCTGTGAAGCTTCAGCATTGTCTTCTCATCGTCAAAAAACAATTTTCACGTTTACAATTTTTCAAACATCTTCTTCTGGTTCACTCTCATCTCGATTTCACAATCCAGTTCTCATCATCATCTTCTCTTTTCTCTTCCTGGTTTGTCGTCGTCGTCGTCAAATTCTCATGAGCAACGTTTCACTTTTCGTAGAGGAAAGTAATCTTTCCACAAGTTGAACTTTGTCTTTCCGCAGTAGAAAGTAATCTTTTAACTATATTTAGTGGAAAAATAATGTTCCGTTGCGGAAAGCTAACGTTTCGCTGCGGAAAGTTAACGTTCTGCAGCGGAACAACAATGTTTTTAACAAAAAACATAACTGTAATATTTGCTCAATCTATTTTTTATAGTTGAGTGTTTAAATTATTAGTAAAAATTGTTTAGTGGTTCACTCATAATTGATTACAAAGTATAATGGTTGATTTGTTAATTTCTCTAACTTAAAATAACAGAAAACTAATACTCACCATTTTATTTTTATTTTTTCAAAAAAAATGAAAAGAAAAATTGGAAAAAATAAATTGTAGAAAGACAAGAAAAATATGATGGTTTCCAAGAAGCGCAGAGAGTAATAGCATGCCAAGAATCATAATGGGTCCCTTTTATCGATCCTCTGCCCTCCTATCATTCATTGGTCAAACCATTCTATCCTTTTTATTCTTGTTTCCTCCACCTCTATCATCCATTAAAACGAAGGGAAGGCTGTAAACTTTCATATCTTGTGTGACATGTCTACTAAAACTTTGTTAATCCATCAAATTAATCACTTAATAATATGTTGTGTCGCTTACACTCTTGTGTTGACATGGTTGCCCTCAAGCACCCCATTATGTGGATATAAGAACGGTAGAAGATCAAAGAATTTCGAGGGTCTAATCAATGACGAAGGAGTTGCATAATCTTACAACGTTTAGAAAATATAGATTTGCAGGGTTCATAAGAACTTGTTTTGAGATAAAATTAAAAAAATAAAAATAAAACTTTGTGATTTTTGGGTGAAAGCAAATAATATTGTAATAGAGGAACCGAGACTCCACAAATGACAAAGCCAAAATCCAATCGGAAGAGTGTCGTGATGTATGTGCGGTTTTGTTCGATGCATTTTGAGGTAAAATTTGAAAATAAAATTGCGTGAGTTTCAACAAAAAAACAGATATTATACTAATGACATTTAGAGTCCATAAATGATATTAAAGCCACAACTTAATCATCTTAATGCTCACACAGTTTTGTTGAACGCGTTTTGAGGTAAAATCTGAATGCAAAAATGAGATGGTTTCGACAAAAGAGTAGACAACATTGTATTAACTAGACTGAGACTTTCCTAGCATCTCCATTTTTTCAAACATTCCCAAAAATAATGGGTCACCATTGATGATTAAGATTGATCCATAAACATCTCTAGGAAACCCTAATTTTGGTCCCCCCACAAACTAATAAAGAAGAGCAAAATGAAACTTTCTTGTCGAACTCAAAAAGGTGAGACACCACAGCCACGAGCAGCTGTGGTGGCCATGGGAACTCTTTCACAACAAAACCTTTGAGAAAATGTGACAGAAAATTGGATTGGGTTGGTGACATGGATAAGCCAGGCACAAACTAGTGTGCTACAAATAAAAGCACATTTTATAATATTGTGGACATAAAATTCATTGTACAGAAGAAATCAAAGGAGGAGACATCAGGCAGCCATTGATGGCCAAGGCCAAGGCCAAGGCCAAGTCAGAGATGGACAAAACCTTATTTATTGGGTGTAGAAATAGGGAAGAACGAGTCCTTTTTTTATGTGGGTGAGGTGTCCTTTGTTTAGGGTTGTGGTCACTGGTCATACAATTATGTGGACGAAAGGTAGTGGCTAGGGTGCCGATGACATGGCAATGACTGGCTTTCCACGTCATTGTAATTTAGGTTTTATCCTTTGTTTCATTTATTCAACTAACCAAAAAAAAAAAGAAATTAACAAAACAAGCACTGTAATATAAGATTAATGATAACTCAACTATTAAATAATTTTTGTTAATAAATAAAATACTCAATTATGAAAAATGAACGACGCAAATATTGTTGTTAACTTGAGGGGAAATAACTCGACCATATCGCTTCAGAGAACTAGTATTGAAAAAGAGTTAATACCCATGAAAAAAAATGCAAGGGCTCGTGATTTCAGAGACTTTAAGAGAAAAATAGCTAATACCCATGGAGAATGAATTTGAGAAAATATTGTATAAGTTGATTTTAATTTTTTGTGGTTTTATATTTTGTAAAAGAATATATAATGTTTTAAATGTCAAATGATTTAGAATTGTTTTACTATCCATGAGAGAATTATAACTTGTCTGTGTTTTTCCACTAATAAGACAATGAATTTATTCCTTATCTACAGAGGAAAGATGCAAAGTAAAGTTATCATTCCTTTGCGAAAAGTCATCTTTTCTTTGTAGAAAGTCATTTTTCCTTAATCCTATTTCAATGACTCAACTTTTCATAGAGGAAAGTTGTCTTTCCGCAGCGAAAAGTCGTATTTTCTCTACGGAAATTCATCTTTCCCAAGTCGTATTTCACGAATTTAATTTCCGCAATGGAAAGATAACGTTCTGCAGCAGAACAACTTTTTTTAACAGAAAATGTAATAACGATGTTTGCTTCGTTCATTTTTCATAGTTGAGTGTTTAAGTTGTTAGTGAAAATTGTTCAATAGTTAACTTGTCATTGAATTCATAGTACAATGGTTATTTTATTAATTTCCCTACAGACAAAAAGTATATTAAACTCCATCACCTTCTTATTTAACCAACAACTTCCCCCTTATTTAGGAAGAAATATTTTAGAACCATAAATTTAATTCACGAGTCATTAAAAATTGTACCTACACTTAAGATGAAGTATTAAGAAATAATTAAATTACGGCCGTTGAAATAATTAATGACATCAACTCGAGATATTGCAATGTTATTTATTTATTTTTTTTACGAGAGAGAGGGTAGAACATGAGACACAAGTCTACTACGAGAGCCATAATTGTGCCAATCCACTCTATAAAAGTAAACACGATATAAGATCTGATTAGATAGTTGTGAGGGTCAAAACTCATATTTATGAATTTTAATAATTCCATATTTCTTAAAATACGTAAAAATGAATAATTTATAACTAGAGTTCTTCTTTCAATCTATTATGACCCGTTTTGAGGTAAAACCTGATAACGTAACCATCAAACTTCGATCGAAAACACACAATATTGTACTATATGAACTGAGATTTTACAATTTTTTAATAATTACACTTAATTCTTTGAAATACGTCGATTGATATGCAAATTTTTTGTTAAATTCTTGCAAAATATTACGTTAAAATGATGCATATGACTCTCCGATGGTCATAAATTTTGGTCCTATTTCTCTCTCTTATTTTAAGAGAGAGAGAGAGAGAGAATCAAATAACGATATTAACTGCAATTATCATAACTTCTAAACCTCATACTAGGAAATCCTCACGTACATAATAATTCTTCAAACATTAGATAAGACTACTTCTTCTTCTCTTCTTAGTCACGTGAAAATCACGTGACTCATCAATTACCGGTTAGTCAATTTTCCGGGGAGTTAAACGGAGCCTTAACTGGTGGCTACCCATAACGGCTCCACCCACTTCAGCCGGTTCTGGCCTCCAGGTCCACATTCCTTGCACCTTCCAGGCAAGGGAAACTTCTCCATCCCCATTGTACCCACGACGATTTCACTATTTTCTTCTATCTCCTCTTCTACTTCTTCGTCTCCTTCTATTTCTCTGTAAGCTGACCAATCCTTCATCAGCCTCAGTCTCAGCCTCCCGTTTCCCCGCTCCGCCCGAAAATAGCTTCTGCAACGAAGGCCGAACTCCGCTTTCAGAACCAGGCGTCCGTTTTCGCGATGGGATTTCATTCTGACGCCGTCATGGCCTCTGATTGATGTCAGTGGAGGTGGAAAATCTGCTCTGTTTTTCACTCTCTTTGATTTTAGGCTCTGTTTTCTGGGATTGTTTTGAGTCTCCGTTGACCAAACTAGATGATTTTCTTCTTTGCTGCTGCTTTCACTTTCTTCGCTACCGGTCTCACTCCCTAAGCTTTCAGTACACATTTCCAAGCTTTTTAAGCTGAGGGTTGAAGAAGTCTTAGTAAGCGGATGCACGTAGAGTTTCTCTTCTTTATTTTCAGTTTTGATGATTCTGGAGGAGGAAGAGAGGGATTGGAGGAAACTCCATCCTCCCATTTCATTTTTCTTTTGGGTTTGCGCGTTACAGTCTTTACCACTGCTCACAACCTTCCAGTTTTGTTCTTCTTCTTCGTTGCGAGTGTTGATTTCCACAGCCAAAACCCTACAATTGTCTACAATAAAGTTGGAAAATTGTGATTTTTGTGGATCTGGTTTGAGCCTCGAAGATCGTGGCTCTGTAAGGCGAGGCTCAAAGCAGGATTGCAATCCCAAATGGACGCTTGAGGACATGTTGTTACAAGCCACAAAAGTGAGGGAAAAAAACAGAGTAAGAGATGGAAAAAACAGGGGAGAAACAGAGGAGTTGTGCTATGGATGAAAATTTGTATGAGAATGCACAGAAATTTAGTTGATCGAGAATGTTTGAGCATTACTCACATTTTGCTCCTGGGAAGAGGAGAAAGAAAGAGAAGATGGAACAGATAGGAGAGGGGACACAAATTTATAGACGGTAGGAGAGGGAGAGAGAGAGTGAGAGGGACTGTAGTGAGTTACCATCCAACACATTTATCTTTTATGAGAGTAAAATTCAATTTAAATTATGTTTTTAAGATTCGTCACATCTAAAATTGATTTCGAACAAATTGGGTATCAACATTTAGACTCTAAAAAATTGATCTTTCATGTTTTGGCTCTCCCAACCAAAATCTTCATAAAAAACTATCTTTTTTGTTTAAGAAATAAATCAATTGATCGAATAAAATTTTCAAAAGTGAGAAAAGACAAAATTATTCGTCGCCTTCCAATATCACAATTTTCCCAGAAAGACTCGTCATCCTTTTCTTATTTCTCCACGCTTCACTCGTGAAAAATATAAGTAGAGAGATTGACACATCGACAATCGAACAATTGGACGATTATTGTGTCGTCATACACAAGTTAAACATTAAATATCAAGCGTATACACTTGCATCAATGCACATAACGTCATTGACATGCATGTCTTGAGCATCTCATAGTTTTGCTTAATTTGTCTCAATGTTATAACATGTAACATCATTGTCAAGATGTTGTGTTTGCAAACGTGACAACGATGTTTGCTGCGATATTTTTTTATAGTTCAATGGTTAATTTGTTAGCAAAAAAAATTTAGTGTTTGACTTGACTTGTCATTGATCACAAAAGTACGATGGTTGATTTGTAATTTTCCCAATAATTGAGAAAATCCATACGATATGTAGTCCTCAATTTGCTTTACGACACATCGTAAGGCAATAACGGTGCGATATTTTGAACGAATTATTTAAACCCTAACATTCTTGTGATTTTACGTTCAGTGCGTCTGAGAGGGCGGACAAGCCATTTTCTCTTCTATGCCTTCCACCTCAAGGTACTTCTCTTTCTGTTTCTTTCTTTTTCTGTTTTGTTTCATTTCTTTGTTGCGTTTTCACTTTCAAGTGTAATCGTTTGCATTATCATGGCTGTGTTGTTTTCGCTGAGCAATTCTTTCGTCGGCTTCGCTTCTGTTTACGACTCTTAGTTCTTAATTAGGTTTCGTAGTTCGAGGACTCTTATCTTGGAAAGTGAAAGTAATGTGAATAATTTTATCATTCTTGAAGAAAAAAAAGAGAAAAGTTGGATCTGACTCTGATTTTTCTCTGTTTATTTGTCATCTTCTTTGTGTTTTTTCCAGTCTCTGTCCAAGATTTTGTAATGCCTGCCCCTGCATTCATGGGGATTTCTAATTGGTAATCATTTGTCTTAGGTGTTGGTGTTGCTTACTGATACATATACTAATCTCATGAAACTCGTTTAGTATGTCCATAAATGTTCTATACTATTTCTCGTGTGTCAAGATAATTGTATGGTATACTCATCAAACAATGATCCTCTTTTTGCCTTTTTTTGCTTCATTATCTATTCTTGCTTGAATCAAGACTATTGATTTATTGAATCTAATGATTTAACCGTGGTCAAACAAAGGGATGTTTTACTTAAATAATTCAAGCTAAGATGTTGACTTTGAAATTAATGTAATAGATTTAGAAATGATAGATAATGAGAGATAGTAGACTATGAGAAAATCTTTACTTACTACCGCAAAGAGGAATACGCACCAAATGGCTTTTGAGGCTTAAGAGACTTTGAAAGTTAAACATTGAAAGGAACTTCATTTGGTTTTCTTGAACTATCCATGGGTTATGTAATATATTGTAGAACGGGTTTCTATTTTCCGTTCAGGTGTTAAAGCAATCAAATCAAACACAAAGAAAAGAATTCATTGCAGAAGTCATTTAATGATGCAAACAGATCTGCAGCCTCAAAACCATAGACACACAAAACCTTCATTGCAGAGTACAAAATCAAAGCCTCAGTTGAAAAAACATGTCAATTCTGTTGTTTCAAGAAAGAATGCGAAGAGAAAAAGCTATGGTACTCGTCGATCTGGGCGTATACGTAACACTTCTATATCCTCACAAAACCGAAGCTCAGAACCTAATATTGAAGAAATAACGTTAAGTGAGAGCGAGGATGAAAAGGAAGAAGAAGAGCCACCTGCCAAGGTAGAGAAAGTCGTGGCTGTAGCTACAACAAATGGATTGGAACAGAAAATTGACTATCTTGTACAACTTCTCGAAGCTAAGACCTTAGAAACATTAAAACACGAGGTATTATTAAATCCCGCACCGGCGTTAATGCTCAATGATTTTTATGAATAAATCACTAATTGATGGAAAAACAGGCAAACGAGAACCCATCGTGTACTAAAAACCCGTACCCATCAGATGTTACATACAAGAGTATGTATGTAGACTCCCAGAAAAAGGTTGGTTCCTTAAATTTTTGTCTTCTTCGCAGTCTTATATCATTTATATTTCATTTTATGTATGCTTACAAATGCAGATTGAAGAGCTAAACGAAGTCATTCGTCAGCTTACTCAGAAGTTGGATAATGTCCTCTGCAAGGTTGAGGTGGTATGTTACAATAGTATAATTGTTCCAAGTGGTAGTACTAGTTTCATAACCCCTCAAAAAATCTGATTGCATTTCCCAATGAAGCTGGGATATATAGACCATAACTTATTATGAGTCATAGGCAAAGAAATATTAATTAGATTATGGTATTGATGGAAAAACATGAATATAAATTGAGTAACGATAAGATTATCTTCTAATTCTACGCTTTAATCTGACCTAGTAATGCAATGATCATCAATTAATATAATTAATATATTCTTTTAAGTATTTATAATTTATCTTGATATCTGATAGGAATCAAGTAAGAACTCCTTTATTTCTACAGAAAACAGCTTTACAAATTCGCGTAGGTCTATTCCCACACTCTCCACCCAAGCACCTCCTCTCAGGTTCCAAGAAAATCCAGACTTCCGAGTATCTGGTAACTCTCCCTCATTCCATGTACAACCCACTCAAACTCCCTAAAAACAATTGAACTAATGGCTTATCAATAGCTTGATTATTATACTAATTAATGAATGACAAGAAAGGGGTAAAATATTAGAGTGGAGAATTAAAAAGTAAACCGAGCATTCTTTGTATAAATTTGTGAGTTCAAAACAAAAAAACTGCTATTCTATTTTCAAATTAAAAGGAAAGTATGTAGTTGAATGTTTTATGTTCCTGCACGAGGCTATCACATACGATAATAGTATAAAGCCGAATCTTTTATCTTTACAGTATGAGAGATGCACTCGGGATTCTTTAGAGATGCTGGGGAAGCTGAAGGATTTGGTTTTAGTTTTGAGTCTCGGAAAGGTTCCTGAAACGGCCATGGAAGTCCAGTCTGAAGCAGTGCATGATGCTGTACCTCCATCGGAACCCGAGACTTGTGGGTTGAAGATAAAGAAACAAACTAAACGAAGAGAAAGGAACTGAAGAAGTTGTTAAGCTGATGTTGACAACAGTTAGAAGCATAGAAATTTAGCCATGTCTTGCGAACTTACGAGCTGGCTGTGGGCAGGTTATTTGTAGTCCACATTCATGACTTTCAGTCTTTCATTTTGCTATTTTCTTGCTCGGATCACCATGGGTGAATTTTTTAGTCATTGAGTCTTTTATTTGGGAGTTATGCTTGGTTTTTCGGAATTTGTTTTGCTTGCCCTGCCCTCCTCGCCTCTAATTGTACACTTTTTTTTAATGTAATTTAAATTTTAAAAAAATTACAACTACTTAACTATGAAAAATAGACATTCGGTTATGAAGAATAAACGTATTAAGTATTGTTATTATGTTTTTTGTTAAAAATTTCAATTTGTTTTTGCAGCGGAGTGGTGAAGGACTTACTTTCGACAGCGGAAAACTAGTTCTTGCTGCGGAAACTATTTGTTCTGTTGTGGAACGTTTGCTTTTTGCTGTGAAAAATATTCTTTTCGCTCTATTTGCTTTATTTTTTGTCGTTCTTTAGTGTAGCGAACAAAGAATTTACCAATGAGTTTTCGCAGTGGATCGGAAACATGTTTAGTTTTGTGTATATTGATTTTTAATCAAACAGTTAACGAGAAATATTTCATTTTGATACCAAAATCGATTTCGAATAAGTTAATATTTCTAAAATCAATTTTCTGGCTAGTTTCCTTAGTGGAATGTTCTATCTTTGAGCACATTGATTTTTTAACAAATAGTTAAATAGAAAAATTTCATTTTAATACCACAATCAATTTCGAACAAAATAATGTTTCTAAAATCGATTTTCAGACAAGTTTACTCAATGGAACAAAAACATGTATAGCATGGAGTACATTAATTTTTCAACAAACAGTTAACTTGAAATTTTCCAATTTTATACCAAATTCGTTTTTAGAGAGGTTAACTGGAAATCTTTCATTTTGAAAAGTTTTCTCGTTTTCAACGTTTCTTTCAACAGACTAACGACAATATTTGCGCCTTACATTTTCTATAATTGAATGTTTTATTTATTAGCAAAAATAGTTTAATGGTTGACTTGTCATTGATCTCATAGTTTAGTGGTTATTTAATTAATATTCATAGATTTTAATTTATTCACAGGAGATGCTTTGATTTTTGTTCTGAATAAAATATGTTTTAATATTTTAACCTTTTAACAAATATATCATTATTATTGTTATCTAATTGGTTAAATCTATCTCGTAAAATGTATATGATAGATTTTTTGTTTTTATTTAAATCCGATCTGATAAAAAAAACTATGTGTTTCATTATCTCATAAAATTTAAAAAAAAAATTACAGTAAATGTGTGAAAAAGACTATCAAGAAATCATCATTTTTAGACAGCAGAATACACGAGATTCCTAAAAATTAGAATTAAAATAAAAACAAAAAATTGCAACCGCAATAAATTGAACAAATTAAATAACGCCAAAGATAGAAAATTACTACTGAACCAAAAAAAACATGGTAAATCTAAAAATGCACTGTTAAGATCTAACAGTAAAGTCTTAATTTAAGACCGAAACCTAAAATAAAGGTAGAATCTGTCCTAAAATTTTAGAAAATGCAGGCATAAATGTTCCAGTCTGGGTAAATTTTAAAACAAGAAACCCAAATTGCAGACCAAATATGGAATTCTACTCTTCTTGCTTGATTTCTAGTCCTTTAAGCTGTGCTTCCAATTCGTTGTCATTATCGCCGGAGACCTCCTCCTCAGCATCCTCATCCAAATCTTCACCCTCGGGGTCGTTTTCATCCAACAGGCCAAGCGCATCAGGTGAATTCTTGAATAGCTCTTTCACTTCGTCAATCCCTTCATCGGATATGAAATTTGCGTTGATATTCAGCAACTTAATTCCGGGTTTTTGCGCCACAACCTGGGCCAAGAATCTCGCCCCAGCCCTTCGAATTAGGTTCGCACTTAGATCAACTTCATTCAACCGGCTGTGACCCTCTTCCAATGCCTTGCCAATTAAAATCACCCCCTCATCTTTGAGTTCATTCTCACCCAAGTTTAACTTGGTAAGGTGCTGTTTTGCTGCGATGCAGGCTGCTAAAGAAACAGCACCTTTTGCTGTAATGTCATTACCGGCCATTTCAAGAACTTCAATTGAAGGAGAAGAAACCCTGAGGGCGTTAGCTAAGGCTTCTGCACCTTCGTCCTCCAAGTTCAAATAACTAAGATATACCTCAGTTAGAGCTGCAAAAGAAGATATTGCTTTACTTAAAGCAACTCCAGCTTCTACACCAAACATGTTGTCTCGCAAATCGAGCTTTTTCAGATGAGTACAAATTCCAAGCGCATTGGAGAGGGCCACCCCACCTTCAGCACCTACCCTCGTTGATGAACACCTGAAATCCTGTAGTCCTGGAGACTTCTTGATAATCTCGGCAATAGCAATAGCCCCTTCATCTCCAGTCATGTTATTATGAAACTGAAGGACCTGAATCTTGTCGGTAGAAGGAATCAACTCACAAACTGCCCTAGCAGCTTCCTCTGATATGCCATCATTCATTAAATAAAGCTCCTCCAAATTTTTCTGAGATCTCCACAGCGACTCAAATGCCCTAACACCCTTTTCACCCATGGCATTGTTTGAAAGATTCAGGTACCTCAAATCACAGCCTTCCAATGCTGAAGAAAAAACATTCATTACTTCTAAAGCTTCTGTCTCTGATCGTCCAGCAATAAAATCTGATAGGTCAACTTCAGATAACTGATTCTTGATTGACAATAAGATGGGCTCAGCAATACGGGCAGCATCCAAGCCAAAACTCCTATTGCTAAAAATAATTTTATTATACCTATTGTCAGGCTCCATGAGGGGTTTTAGAAGCTCCTCAGCCTCCTCTGCATCAATGAAGGCCCTTCGCCCTCCAGATATATCAAAGATTGTTTCGTATGGAGCAATAACCGTTTGAGACACCACTTCCTCATCTACCTTTGTTCTTGGGCCTCTTTTTAATATGCCCAACATAAGCCTACTAGATTCTTTGGCATAAATTTGCACAGCAGAACTTCCATCACCATCTGGCTCTTTCACGAAGTGCTGATTTGCAGTAGCAAAGGCTGTATCTTCTATTTCCCTTGAATCTTCCTCTGCTTCTTTTTTACTCAACAAGCCATACTTTCGAGAAAAAATAGAAGGAGTTGTAAGATTTTTTGTCATCCGTTCTATAAGCATTAGCCTTGTGCTCTGGCTAGGTGGCCACAATTTTATGGACATTATGCGTGGTTGGAACGATTTTGTCACAGTATCCATGATGATGTAGCCTACAATATAATATTGTACGTTTACAACAAAATTACAAACTTATGATAAGACCAACACCCATGTTGACTATGCAGCTTATCCTCATTTGAAATATATATATACATACACACAATCTTGGGCAATAAATGCTCTCGTAAAATTATAGAGAAAGTTTAAAACAATCATTATATACTGTTACCAATAATATCTTTAGGTGCAGACTAGAGATCGATAAAAATAATTAAATGATCAAGAATTTACTGAAGATGAAACAATTTTATGGCAACTGTGAGACAACGCTGGCCAATCTCCAGAAGCCAGATAGTAAACTGTAACCCACAAGTTAAATGGTAAGTGCAGAAAGACATGCCTAATTCTAGTGGCCAAACATACCAATAAGCGCGTCAAATAGACAATGCACGATATATTTTCTGTATCCAAATAATAAAATTTAGAGAGATAATATTTCTTTATGAAGAAAAGTTATTTCTGAGGATAATCAGATAAAAATCTACACATAAAAAATTCTTATTGATATGCAGAGAAAGACTGTCTCTAGTCAATCGAGCCATTTCACTCCAAGTAACATAGTAAATAAAAGTCTGGCAAACCACCGTTAGTACCAACAACACATTGACAAAAAAATCTTTAGGAAAAAATACATAAATTAAACTACAAAGACGAAACTGAAGGACATGAATCATGTCAGTAGAAGGAATCAACTATCAAATCCCGTAGCAGCTTCCTAGTAAATGGCATGAATTCCATAAAAATCAAACGATTAAGTAATTCCCGGAACCTTTAGGACGTCAAGATTAAGAACAAACTTATGATACGATTTGAATAAAACATAATATAATCTGGCATCGCTATAAACCCCTAGGGAGAGATCAGATCTCCCAACATCAACAACGATAATCCAACTAATTTCTACAAATTATGAAAAAGAACGATTCGATATCTTCGAACAATCGATTCATAATCAAAACAACA
>CM039472.1:4089117-4360059 GCA_022433065.1 Begonia loranthoides | reverse complement strand
CGTGAAATTGGCTATCTTGTATATCCAACTTGGCGATAAGCCACTGCCACCTCTCCTCACTGATCAGTATAGAGGGCGAGACCTGAGGAGGGGGAGGTGCATCGTCTGTCGTAGGAAGAACAAAATCGTCCTCCACCTCCACATGATCTGACGATTGTGCATCTGGCTTCCACAAAATTAGTGCAGTGGACGTGGAAAGAGGAGGCGCAGTCGACGTGGAAGGAGGATGTGTAGGCTGAGTGGTGGGAGTGTCCGCTCCTTTGAATACTCACTCCCATCCTACTTTGTGCAGCCCCATCCGAGCTAATGTCGCTTGATTGTACACGTCAAGTGTTTTATCATTGGTTCGTTGCTCCATAGGAGGGACAGTCAACCCCCTGCTATCAACGATATGCTGAATGAACCAATTATAAGGGAGATTCTTCCTTGCACTCTGCAGGCTTGCCTTCATTTGATGCATAATGACATATGCAAGGTTGAACCTCTTCCCATTGTAGAGCTTCTCCATCACGTAGAAATCTATGCAAGTGACAAAGTCTCTATGTCCATCACGAGGCAAAACTTTGTGGGTGATCATGTGATGGATGACTCTTGCTTTAGCATTGAGGTCATTTGATTTGGGTCGGGAGAAAGATTCAACGGTTGTAGGATTGCAAACCAACCGCTTTAACAATGTCAAACCTTCTCCTCGTATTGGCCGAAGGACGTCCGTCTTAATTGAGGAAATTCGCGCGTTTTAAAAATGTGTATGCCTTGCACATGACCCAGATAATTTGGAGTCAATCCTGGCCGTCGATCCAAATGAGGGACATCCCTTGCTCAATCCAACGGCCACGGAATGTCATCCGCGATCATCTCTGGAAGATGCCATATGCAATCTTGGTCGTTGATCTAGATAAGGGATGTCCCTCGTTCAATCCAACGGTTATGAAATGTTGTCCGCCGTCGCCTCTGGAAGATGTCAGATTCAATCTTGGCCGTCAATCCCTATGAATGACGTCCCTTATTCGATCAGATGGCCATAGACGATCGTCTGCCATTGCCTTTGGGAATCGCCAGATTCAATCATGCCCATTAATTCTGCGATCCAATGGCCAATGAGGGACGTGCGCCATTGCCCAATAGTCGTCATTCGTCTTCAAACTGGCAGGAGGGACTTCCCTTGGCCCCGATTTTGACGTCCTTCGTCTCCGTTCAACGGTACTTGATAGAGACGAAACCGAGACGTTAAATTCGACGGTCCTGGACGGAAAACATGACTGCAAGGTCGCTGGAGAGAATTTTTCATAGTTCAGAGTTTTAGTTGTTAAAAAAATTCTATAGGGTTTGACTTGTCAGTGACCGCGAACTATAAGATTTACGGTATTAATTTCTCTATGCATTATAAATCGTGCGGGTAATATGGAATATTTTTATATTATTTAATTGCAATGTTTTATTTTTTAATTTAATAAATCACATTGGTGAAATTTTTATATTATTTAATTGCAATAAACCCTAGTCGACTAAAAGCGAGTTTTTAGATTGGAAAAGAACGAATCAGATTTACAATGAAGCCCAACTGTTAGTATGAGCACACAAATCTAGAGATTTTAGGCCCACTACCTGAAACTGAGCCCAAAGTGATCCATTGCACTTCCTCTTTCCCACGTAAGATGTCAGATAAGAGATTAATATGTCATTAACCAAATTGGCCACCAAAATTAACCTTCGAAATCTATGGTTGAAATAGATTTGTATGTTAATTAACTACTGCTTGGGTGACGCAGGTAAACACTGTTTTATCGAATAAGTTCATTCTATTATGGGCTTTTAGCCCTTTTGTTATAGCACTCACAAACAAACTACTGTTTGGGATAGATCGTCTAATTTTATAATCGAATCGAACTGAATCAAGCTATGAGAGTTAATAGGTTATGGGTTTTGGAAATCAAAACCATAGATATTACGATTCAAACTATTAGATTCAGTTGGGTTTTGGTCAACTATAAAATTAAGAGTAAAGTCTATTTTAAACCCTAAAGTAAGAGAGTTTAGACAAATGGTCCCTGAGCTATGCACCGTGAATAAAATGGACTCTAGCATGAAAACATGTATGTGCACGCGGTCGTTCATTTTTTACTATTGACACATGTCAATATACTATTTGAATAAATGTTATTAAAATATAGGGTAAATGACAAATCAACCATCGTGGTTTGCGGTCAATGACAAGGTTTGACTCGGGTTTGGGCCCCAAATTCAATGATTCACGGCTCAAACAATTTTGACACTCAAATCGTGAACAAAACTGTGAACTATGATTTTTCTTTATTAAAAATCGATCACGATTGGCATGAAAGTAAGAACATGGCTGAAGTGAGATATACCTCATAGTTTCAACTCAAACTGAAATTATGGGCCAATTGTGCCCACCTCGACCAGTACCACATTCGTGCGGCACTATTTTAGCGAAAGAACGCCCCATGATTATTATGTCGTTGTGATGTTTGTTGAAAAAAAATTAACTCTTAAGGAAAGTTGTCCAATAAGTGGTATCTATTGTCATGTGGCACCATGAAGTGTCAATCTTTTCATATATTTACATTTTTCCTTTGATTTTCAACACTTTTTGTTGGTCTAAATTCACTTTAAATTGAAATAGGATTATTGAAAGCTAAGCAAAACCTTATTTCTTAATATATTTTTTAAATTTAAAATTCTTCCACCTACGTAACTTAAACAAGGTAATAAAAGTTTTATGATTTATTTTAAATTTAAAATGCAATACAACCTCTAAATTCATGTATTAGTTATAATTAAATGTATTTCATTTAAGAATTATTGAATACACGAGTGAATATACTGTTAGTATTTTCTATATTCAATACTTATAATCCTTACGTCCCATATTTAACGTTGTTGATTTAACCAATTCGTTTTCTATAATTTCGGATAAATAATTTTGTAATACCAACCTTGATCCATGATAAAAGCTTTTGTTGATGATTCTGATATTGAACATTTTGCCGCTTTGATCCTTTCTCTGTTATTGCCTCTTTGATGATCAAGAGAGCCGTTAGGTTTGGTTGCCGTTCAAAAGTAGATCTAATCTTTCGATTATCTCCCTTAATTAAAACTACTTACAGTTTTTCTATTAAGAATAGAATAGACAATCCTACAAAAGATTTTACTTAAATACCTTTTTAATTATGTCTCTTCATTCATACCTCTTCAACCATACTTTATATGCTTTAATAAGGTCAATGAGAGAAAATTAAAACCCAATTAAATTAATTTTTTTTATACTTAACAACTATCATATTAAACACATTAATATTAAATCAATATCATTTAATTAACATGGACTACTTTAATATATTATTAAAATAATTTAACATGTACCAATCCTTAAAAAAATTTATGTAGAACATAATTTAGTTAATTTAAAATTGAAATTTAATGAAAATTGAAAATTTTTCAAACCAAATTATATATATATATATATATTTGTGTGAATATGAATTAATATTTCTTATATTTCACGTAAACATCAATTTTCTTAAATTTAATAATTATTTATATATCTTTTAATATAATTAACACATTATAATTTCATCGTTTCAAAATTAATTTTTTCAACTCTAGACTTTTTTGTTGGTGTTATTTAGTTGATCCAACTAAACACGAGCGAAAACAAAAATAGTTTAATACAGAGAATGAAAAAGATTAGATTAATTTAATTATAGAATTCATATTATAAGTCGTACAAATGAATGGTCTTCTTGATTAGAACAAGTACTATATACAATTGATATTTGACACATTTTAAATGTTCTAAACAATATTTAAAAGAGAAATTAACAAAATAACTACTGAACTATAGAATCAATAACAAGTCAACCACTAAATAATTTTTACTAACAAATAAAATACTCAACTACAAGAAATGAACGACACAAATATCGTCGTTAATCTATTGAAAGAAACATTAAATTTTAGAAAAAGAATAATGTTAAATTTGCTCTGCAATTCTAATTCTACTTCAGTTTTTTGCTAAAATTGTAATAATTGAAGCAATTTTACCGCAAAGACGATGTCAAAATCTGACTCTTCGTCTGGAAGCTCCGACATGGTCTTCTCGTCGTCGAAAACAATTCTCATGTTTAAGACAACGTTCCGATCGGAAAGTCAATGTTCCGCTGCTGAAAGAAAATATTTTTTAATGAAAAATGTGGCAACGATATTTGCTCAATTTATTATTTCATGATTGACTTGTCCTTGATCCTATAGTCCAGTAATTATTTTGTTAATTTTCCTTTATAAAATTACCTCTAGTCATAAATATGAGTAAAATAATTAGGAAGAGACTAAAACGAGGCACCGGCCTTGATTTATATAATCATTTTATTATTAATATTGAATATTTATTGATAAATTAAGTACGTAACAAAAAAAAATCAAATAATAATTAAACACGTAAAATGTACCTAAGGATTTTTCTATTAATTTTACACTATGTCATAACGTGGAAGCTACGTGATCTTCCTATTGCGTGCTTTATTTATAGTTATGATACACATTATTTTAATAATAAAGTTATTGTGGTTGTTCCCCATGGTCAAGAGATAATCTATTTTTCCTTTTTTGTTTAAATATCTATTTTATATGAAAAATATTATTTTGAATAAAAATAAATTAATCTTCCTAGTTTATGAGTTATTTAAATTTAGTTCATGCATTATTTAATTTTTTTTTTAACCCCTAGCTTGTTAAACGACAAAAGTTAACTCCCGGGATGAGAAGCGTTAACTTCAGGGGCGACAAGCGTTAAACTTTAACTATACCCTAATTCATAGCAAGTGAACCCCAGACTGTTAAATGACAAGCGTTAAGTCCCAAGATGACAAGCGTTAACTTGTCACGAGACGTGTTAAGTTGAATGTCCATGATGGCCGGACGGTGACCCATCGAGGGGCCCTCTTCAATTTTATTTTTGAGTAATCATTCCATTTGTTTTTATCGTTAAATATAGCCAAAAAAAAATAATGTTATAATTTTTTAAGCATGTTAATTAGAGTAAAATAATTAAGATAAATTTAGTTATTTTAAATGAATATTCTTTTTATTAATTTAGTTTAAAATGAATCGAAATAATTGTTGATTTACTTTAACTACGTATTTTTGCTAATATGATTCCTGTTGTAGAGAAAATATTCGGTATCATGTTCGCGATAAAATTACTTCAATTATTACAATTTTAATATAAAATTGGACTATAATTAGAATTGCAAAGCAGATTCAGTACTACCATTTTTTTTTTAATTTAACGTTTCTTTCAACAGGTTAACGACGATGTTTGCGTCGTTCATTTTACATAGTTGAGTATTTTATTTGTTAGCAAAAATTGTTTAATAGTTTACTAGCCATTAATTCTATATTTTAGTAGTTGTTTTATTAATTTTCCATTTAAAAATAAGTTCTAATTATGAGAATTTTAATAAGAAAATTAAAACTATATGGAATAAATTTATAGAACTCGTAAACTAGTGGCATTAAAATAATATTTTATCCAAATTAAGATAAACTATCAAAGTGTTTCACGTAATTAAAGCTTACTTAAATCAATGAAATTAAAGACACGTCTAATCCAACCTAAATTTACCTAATCAAAGACTCTAATTGCATTCATAAACATTCTTTTAACTACTTAATTGCGTCAAGATCAAATTAATTATTTCCAAGAGTAACGATGGAGGAAACACTGTAATTAGACAAATATTAAGTGTCAATGACATAGTTACGTGTCACATGTGAGATTGGATTGAACAGTTTTCATAAAATAATTCATTACAATATTAGGCGATTAGTTGAATCAATTTTAACTAAAAATCGTTTATTGGTAAAAAAAATATATTATAATGTTACAATAATACTAAATTATCTTAGGAAATTAACAAAACAACTAATAAACTATGTGATTAATGACAATTTAATCATTAAATAATTTTTGTTAATAAATAAAACATTCAACTATGAAAAATAGATGTGGAATCAGTTCGGTTTGGTTCAGTTTTAGATCAAATTGGAACCCAACTGACTCGGTTTGGTTTTGAAAAAGAAAAATTGGAGCCGAACTGAATCCACCTAAAAACCGAACCTTGGTTTTCGGTTTTTTTTTTGTTCGGTTTTCGATTTTTCACTACTAATCACATATAGGAAAAATGTCTTTGAATTTATAGGAAAAGCGAGAATAAGACAGAATCTGTGCGAAACAGAAATAAAGAGAAAAATAGAGATAAATTCTCATAGGAATTATAAAACCAAACAAAAACCGATTTTACAGCAAGATTTTACAAATTTCACAGCAAGATTGGTCTATTCAAAACAAACCAACATCTTATCGCATTTGTTCAAAAACAGACTAAATTTCACAGTAAGAAACAAATTTCACAATAGGATTTCACACATTTTACACCAAAAAACAGATTTCACAAATTTTATATGCAACTAAACTGTGCGAACTACAAAGCTCGAAATGAGAATGAAAATCGAAACAACAAAATGTTAATTATATATTCGACAAAACTTTGTGAAGTTCACACTACAACTACAACTATCCAAAGTGACGGCGTTGATTGTGAGTTAGGGTTGTGTTGAAAAGGCGACAATAATGACGACGACGCCGCCGCTCGGTAGTTGACACTCGACGGAAAAACAGAACGATGCCCGAGGGTTGGCATACGCAATTTTTCATCTCTTCTAATGGCGTATACAGGAGGTTGCGGAGATCGAAAGAGGGAGAAGTTGTTGAGTTTACTTTTACTGAAGGTAAGTTTATAAAGCAAAAATTAGAATTAAATTAATGACTCAAATAGATTTTTAGCTTTAGTTTTATTTTCGGTTAGGTTCAGTTTTTCTCACTTACAATCGAAAACCGAACCAAAATGATCGATTATGTTCAGTTTGGTTCTATATTTTATTTTATTTTTTCATATCAAAACTAAACCAAACTGATAAAAAATGATATGTTCGGTTCGGTTACTTGGTTGGAACCAAACCGATTTCTATCCCTAATGGGAAATGAAATGAGCAAATATCGCTATCCTATTTTCTATTAAATAATGTTTTCTTTCCGTTGTGGAAAATGAGTCATTGGAATATAACTTATGAAAGATTACTTTCCTTAGAGGAAAGACGACATCTGTCTAATCAAATTGTGAATTTTCTAAATAATTTGACGCTTTTGGGGAAGAATAATAAAAAAAAGATAGATCAGAAAAAAGAAACATCGAATTACACTGTTTCTCTCACATTATTGTTTTAAATCTAAATTAGATATCAATAAATTCCTAGAATTATTAAGAGGAAAAAGACATATCGTCGTCGGTAATTCTCTGAACAAAAATATATGAGAATGTCTGGTTTATATTTTGAAAAACTCAGTCAAAGAGTGGAAACTTCTTACTATTTTATTTCAAATTAAGTCCGCTGTTAACGACGATATTTGCGTAATTTATTTTTCATAATTGAATGTTTTATTTATTAGCAAAAATTGTTCAGTAGTTAACTTGTCATTGATCTCATAGTTCAGTGGTTGTTTTATTAATTTCTATATCTTATTAATTTGGTTCTTAATTAATAATCATTGTTTACAAAGCGGCAAGTTGAACTTTGATGCAACCCACTAACATATTTATATTGTTTTTTCCTAGCAATATGATTAATATTATTAAAAAAAGTAATTATAAAATCATAGTCCAACTAAACTAATCTAATTAGATTAAAGAATGGTTAAACTCCAATAAATGAGAATAGATTATTAGAAAAGATTTAAGAAAGAACAAATTTTATAATATTTTAAAAATTAAACAATTAAAAAATGGGTATTGTTTATAATATATATTAAAAGATAATATTATTTAAATAGGGCAAGTGGAAGGGAGGATGAGATTCGTTTTTTTAACGTTCTTGTACATATTCAAACTAAAGTAATTTGAAAGCCAAGGTGGCATATTATATAAATATTTTTTCCACAGTCAAAACATAATTATTTAATTATTAAAGTAAAGTATGTGCGTATAAGAGTAGAATAATGTTTGTACTTTAATATAATTAATTTATTAAAAAATTAATTCGTCGCTCTTTTCAATTCCCATTGTCAAAAGACAAGCATTAAACAAAGACTGCCCCATTTGAATTTTAAAATAATTTATTAATTTGAGGAATTATTTTTTTATCAATTAAATGCTGTAAAATGTGTTATTCAAAGTACTACTCGACTCGTACGTAGGTCTCTCTGTGAGCCGTTAGATTGTATGTAAATTAACGGTCAGGATTTTCTGAGCGGTGGAGGGGAAGGTATTGCCACGTCGGATTTTAATCCGACGATGATGAAGGTTGCATCAAGAAGGGACCGATCTTATCCGTCCATTTAATAAGGGTGGGTCCTTTTCTCATCTAACTCGAATACATGGGGTCCATCATTTGACGGGTCGGATCCTTTAAAATGGAAAAGAATGAAAAAAGTAAAGGCTGACCGTGTCGTAGTCAGTTTGAAAGTAGGGCAACCGGGCAGCTCAGTGTAATCCACTTCCTGACCAAATTTATATGTATTATCTATTTCTTGCTTTGTGATCACGCGCTGCTACTGCGAGTCTGGAGAGAAAAGAATTCGAGTGGCCACGTGGCACATTAGCCGCAATAAAATATAATTCTCAATCAGACTTAAAGATGGCTATTCGCTCATTTTTAGCCGTCAGATCTTATAAGATCCAAGAGCTGGAATTAGTTTATATATTGTCAAGGGATCTGAGCCGTTCGATGTGGGTCCTCTCTGTTTTGCGTGTCAGTTTGAGAATGAGAATAATAAAAGATGAGCAGATAAAAAAGCACCAAAAGAAAAGCACAGAGCTGAGAGCTCCGCTACAAAGAGAGAGAGAGGGAGAGAGGGAGAGTTGTTGTTGAATCTGAAATTCTCCGAAATTACCGGTGAATTGGAAGGAGAGTTCGGGAAGTTTGTGTGCTTCAGATATTAGATTTTGATTTAATGAGAGGAAAGCGAAGTGCATGGACAGAAACAGAGAAGCAAGGAAGTCATCAACCATGGTAGCCGCCGTCGGATTATCCAGACGTCGTTACAAAACCATCAGCGCACGGAAACCGATTGGTTTTAATTTTTTGCTTTTCGTTTCTTCATCTGTTTCTGTGTTTTGTTGTGAGGTAAATGAGAATTTTGACGGTGTTTTTTTGATGCAGAGGGAGGACATGCGGACTTGCTAGCGACGGTCAGGTTAAGGGAGAGGACGAAGAGGGATGGGGAGAAGAATTTGATATCTAGAAGCAAACGTAGGAGAGGAGGGGCTAGTAGAGTTGATTTGGAAGCAGATGAAGATGAAGAAGGGGAAGAGAGCGATGGAGAGAGCTTTGGTTCTGAAGAAGATGATGAGGTTGAAGATGGAGGTGGAATTCCTCGGACACTTTCTCTTTCTACTACTTACTCACCTTCGAACCTGAATGATCGGGGTTTTCCGCCGCCGAGAGTCTCGAAGCAAACGTGTAAAGTCGCCGATGATATGATGATCGGAGTGCCGATTCCGAGGAAAACTCGTTCTGGTAGAGAATACAAGGCAATTGTTTTTCATTTTTTATTTTCAAGCTTTTGATTTCTGAAGTGGTTTTTGTCCATATTTTTGCAGCTTCTGCCAAAAGGTCTCATGAAATCACAGTTTCTGGAACTTGTGGTGGAAGAGGGTTGTTCGGAGAGGAGAAAAGCCACCAAAATCAGTCGGATTCAACGCAGGCGTCGTTTGCGGATTTGGTTTCACTGTCGTCTTCCAACATTTCGGATGCAAAAAAGATCGTGAGCTCTCTATTCTTGTTTATTTCTTTTTTCATTTTTTGTGATTTTTATTATCTTAGTTGAAAAAAATGAAGATTGAACTTTAATGGTTGTAAATTTGCAGAAATCATTCGGATCGAGTACTCAGACTCCTTCTCCATCACAGCAGAACGATATCGAATTTGAGATTGCTGAGGTTCTTTCTGGGCTAATGAAGCAGCACCAGACCTTCGAGAAGCCTGGAAGTCCTAGAAACTCCTCGTGGAAGACCGAACCAGAGAACATAAATCACATTGGCGATGAAAGCAAGCGTTCCATTTCATTGGCATCTGCACCGACTACGCCTCCGTCCTTAGTTTTGTGTCATGGTGAATACCATGCCTCTGATCCATCGCACGATGATGGTGGGTCTATCAGTTTTGATCCTTTCAAATTTAAGCAGTTACACTTAAAAATTCTGGCGAATTATCCAGTTTTTATTCATTTATTCTTCTATTATTCTGTTTTCAGATACAAGGAAGATCAAAGCGGATATTGCAAAGTCATCAGCTTCAGTTGAAAACGACTTATTAGCTGCTGCCGTATCTAGTGAATCTAAGCATCCTGTAGATTTGAAAACTCATTCAACGAAAATAGAAATGGTATCGAAATTTCATGAACATCAAACGGAGGCTTTCCGTGATATTTTTTCTCTTGAAGGTCCTAAGCTGTCTCCGAGTTCAGTTGTTAAGGGCGATGATCTTCAGAATTCGACCATGAAAAAAGAGTAAGCATCAATTAATATGTTGCTTTCAATCTATATGTCCGTTGATCTGTTTGAAAATCTGATTCCGTTCCTTCTTTAACTTTTTTCAATTGGATGTTCTTCAGGATTTCATCAGTTGAGAAACAAAGAGAAGAAAAACGCGAATTTGACTTGATGGTGAGCATTTGAAGCTGTCTTATGTCAAATTTATTCTCGGTTATTCCTGTAAAATTTCTACTGACAGTGCATTTCAAACAGATCTCTCCTCCTAAGCCATTATCCCCAGTATGGGACGGCTCAAGTGATTCATATTCAGAACCTAAACCTAGAGGCCTACTAAACTTAGAAATGGTGAATATTACAGTTTAAGCAATATCCTACATTATCCTGATTTATTTTCCTGTTCTTTGACTGGAAGCTTTCCATTACTTGATACAGAATGCAAATGTTTTATTTGAGCGTAAGAAGGAAGTGGATCAATCTGTTATGGACGAAACAGTGCTAGAGGAAAATCAAGGGAAGAGGATTAGTGAAAAATTGAACCCTTATTTGGAGAAACAAAATCAGGATGACATCTTTAAGTTACAACCGAAGGATCCTAAGTATCAATCGAGAAAAACTGCTATCAAAGTAGAGAAAAATGGTAATATTACATTATCTTAAACTCGTACAATTTTTTGATTGAATATTTTATTTTAGTCTTCAAAACTTCACGGCTGCTTTTTCTTCAGACAAATCTTGTTTATCGCCTAAGTCAATTGCCTTGGATTGCTGCTATAACAGTCTTCCTCCTTTTGGGTATGTTAACAATTTCCTCTCCACGTCTTTTCAAAGCTCGTATAATTTGCATCAATAAATAAATCATGTGGATATCTAACTGTAAGCATATATTTATCAATCAGATGGAAATCATCTACCCAGGCTGGTAGCCAATTGTCCACATTGGCACAGGTATTTCAAGACTTAATTTACCCCGAGAATTTGTACCTTTGTCTTTCATTGTTGAACTCATTGTTAAAAGTTAAACAAGTTGCAGCCTCCACAATACCATCTCTCTCAACCTCGGCCTAGGAGATGTGTGACGCATTATTATATCGCTCAAAATATCTACTCTCACCAGCAGTTAACGAAAATGAATTGCTTCTCACAAGCACTTAATGACTCACATGCAATTAAGTTAGCACCTGCTAACTTTTCTGGCGATGGTGCGAATGATAATAGAATTGAGTTTATCAACTTCATTGATAGAGTGCCAGAAAAGCAACCTGAACTTCTAGAATTACAGTCAACTCAACCTGGTGATTTAGTGGTATGGCCTTGTTTTATATGATCATTGTCCTCAAAATGAACTTAATTCTCTCAACCTACAATTAAATTTGGGAAATCAACTTATTTTCTTTCTTCTTCTCTTATTCTAGCATGGCCACGCTTTCAAAACCCAGCATCAAACAGGACTACCAGCAAGAGTTAATCCTCCAGGGGACTTAAAATCAGCTAGCGCCCAAAGTAATGCAACTTTGTCTGGTAAACCAGTGGCTGCTGCTCTTCCTCCATTTTCAGCACAAACATCGAACTTCAGTTTTAATTATTCAAATTCATCTTTGAACCAAGCTCCGTACTTGGCTATACTTCCAAACAAAGGCATCCCAATACCCATTTCAACTCCCGTTGGAAGCTCAACAGCATATAAAGCAAGTACACCACAGGGTATGCAATTTTTTGACGGATCGTGGTACCCAACCCACATGTTTCACCATTCTCAGCTTCAGCATCAACCACCTCCTTCACAATCAATTCCTCTGTCTCGTGGTTCATCTTCTTGCAAGCAGCCAATTCAGCAGCCCTGGAGTGTCCAAGCCACTGGAAACAATTATTTACTGGCATCAAGTGATATGCAGCAGCAGCAGTCACTGAAGCAGAATGTCCAGCAGTCTAATCAAGCTTGCAAGGTGGAAGAGACTATCAGAAATACTGTTTCAACTATTTCTGATAGTAAGCCCCTCAATCCTCAAACAAATATTGGTCTGTTCACATTACCAACTCAGATGCTTAATTTTTCCTTGGGACCTTCCTCAATGTTGGGTGGAGAAGGTGGAAATCAGGGCGAGAATCAGCAGAATCAGAAGTTACAAACAAATAACTTAAATAGGAAAGTTGAACTCGTTTCTTCTCAACCGACTGCGATGCAATTGGCTTCTTTCAATGGAAACGGTTTGGCATCAAGCCTTAACTTTACAACAGTGGCTCAAAATCTAACCCTCTTTCAAAATCTACCGGATCAAGTATTGGCACCAGCACCTCAAGCCATACAGCAAAAGAATCAGCAGACATCTGAGAAAAAGAGTACCAGCTGTTCTTCCGCTCATGATGACTATAAAAAAGGGAATTGTGGAAATTCTTCCACAGCAACGGGGCAAACTTTGGTTTTCAATAACCCGTCTAGAACTCTAAACTTTATGCAACCTACTGCCTCTGGAAACTGGTCTCCTTGCTCTGTCACTTCAACTGCCATATTGGCAAAGGGACCTGCTTCTGATAGGGCCACATGTTCTCAACAGCACGTGCTTCGTCCAATACAGCTGCAACAACCACAATCCGTGAGGACACCCCAAAGTAAAACGCTCACTCATAATAGCAAACCATCTGCACCCCACGTTGTGAAGTCTCCAAACAATGTCATTGCTTTCCAACAGCCCCTGATTATGTGTAGTAGTTCTGTCCAGTCTTGCCAGCCAAAGACCTCGGAAAGAATTATGGGTCCTCTTGTTCATGTGCAACAGGGAAAAGCTCCGCGAGGCCAAACCCAGATCTCATTTGGGGGAAATCACAAGACATCTTTAGTCACTGCAGCAACGAGTTCCAAATAACACTCATTTTCTCAGTTCTCTGTTGTTGCCTAGCTGTGGTTTCTTTTTCCGAAAGAACTTCTATAGGGGCAACCAAGTCAGACTCATACCATTCAGGCGGTAATGGGTGTTCGTAAACTTTCAATGAGACTAAGAATGGTAAATAACATATAAGTGTGTTATTCTATTTGCTCCCTTATCAATGATCGGAAAACTATACTTCATAACACTGTTTACTGATCCAATGATTTTCTGCAGGTCTGCACTTGTTTCTCACAAATTTGAGGGGATAAAATTCGAAAATGACTTCACGAAGTAGCTAAAAGCCAGGGAAGAGGTGGGTGAGTGGAGTTTAGATGAGTCTTCATCACCAAGTAGTACTAAATTTCCGACTGTGAGATCCTCGAAATTTCTCATGATCATGGCAGACTAACACAGCTAGTACACTGCTGGAAGTCGGTGGATTCAAGTTTTTGATCTCAAACGACTCTAATTTGTGAGTGACATATGATCCTAGTGGAAAAGCAATGTATTCAATTTATTTTATAACTTGATGAGCTATTGCCCTAACTTGGGATTGGAAGCCAAAACCCAGAAAAGTTTACTAGAAACGCACAGTGAATACTTGATCGATGGACAGTTTTTTGAAATAATATCACGCATATCCAATCTAGGAATATGAAATATCACGCATGTTACGCGTGACAAATTGAATGATTTTTTGTTGTCCTGTTGGAGGTCAATTTAATGTCATACTAAAGTGCGGGACCAAATTGTTCGTAAAAAAATTATGCGGACCCTCATCTACCGTCAATGACCAAAAGATTCGAATTTCGAAGTTATATTGTGCTTTTTAACTTGAGAAATATATTTTATTACTTTTTGAAAAATTAAATTACATTGTTAAGAAAGTGACAGCTGATATTTTTGTTTTTTAAAAAATTTATAATCATATTAGAATTGTAAAAATTTCTAGGAATTAGTTTACTTTAACGTATCCAAACTATTTTAACAAACAAAAAAAATTATATATATATATATGTTGAGAATCGAACGCGAAACGGAAAAAGAAAATTGTCGAAGCAGGAATACCAAGATTTACGTGAAAAACCCTTGCAGAAAAAAATCATGGGTAGAAGAGAAATAACTAGGGGTGTTCACAGTTCGGTTCTGTTCAGTTTTGATATGAAATCAAACTAAACTAGTCGGTTTCGGTTTTAAAATTACAAAAATGAATATGCTATTAGAGATAGAATTTTTACTATTTATAGATATATTGAAAAAACTAAACCGAACCGAACCGAACTGTGAACACCCCTAGATTTTAAAACTGAACCGAACCGAACTGTGAACACCCCTAGTTATATATCTATAAATATATTGTTATAGATATATTGAAAAATCTAGTATATATATCTATACTAGTTTTTTCGGTTTTAAAAAACTAAACTGTAGCGTTACCATTTATAGATATATTGTTGGAATTTTTGCAAGAATATGCTATTAGAGATAGAATTTTTAGTATTACGCTAGATAATGCTGCTGCTAACGATGTTGCAATTTTTGAATTTAAAAGGTTATTTCAATTAGATACGGCTCATAATACTCTTTTTCATATGAGATGTGTTTGTCATATTTTAAATTGCGTTGTTCGAGATGGCATGTCACATATTTCGCTACATATTGAATCTATTCGATCTGCAATTTCTTTTATTACTTCATCTAATACGCGACAACAAGAATATAAAGAATATTGTAAAATTGCTCAACTTAAACCAAGAAAATTAAAAACCGATGTAGATACAAGGTGGAATTCGACTTATTTAATGTTAGAAAATGCTAAGCCATATTGGTTAGTTATTTGTGCTTATATTAGTGAAAAAACAAAATGTATTACTCTTGATCATAATAGTTGCGATATTGCTAATTTATTTCTTGATTTTTTAAAACCATTTTATGAAGCTACAAATAAATGTTCGGGAATTTATTATCCCACTACTCATCTTGTTCTCCCAATTTTTATAAAATTAACGGGTACTTTTCAAATATTTAAACAAAGAAACGAATTTTGTGCATTAATTGAAAAAATGGAAAAAAAATTTAAAAAATATTGGCTTAACATACCTCATATTTTTTGTTTTGCATGCATAATGCATCCTAGATTTAAATTGGATGGAGTGCGTATAATGCTTGATAGAATTTCTTCTAATTTAGGTATTTCTTCTTCAATTAATGGTGCTCAATTAAGAAATGAAATTGATAATTTATTTTCTTCTTATGAAATTAAATATTCTAATAATCGTTCAATTCCTTCATATGATATGCATGCTAGTTCTAGTAGTGGTGCTTGTGGTGGAGATCCACAAGATTTTATGTATGATATATTTAAGCAAATAGATAGCAATGTTCATTCTTATAATTCACAAAGAAATGAACTCGATATTTATCTTAACACCTACCATAACATTTCTTGCCCCGAGGATTTTGATATTTTGGCTTGGTGGAAAGTCAACTCTATTTCATTTCCTATTCTTTCTAGAATGGCACGTGATCTACTAATACCTCCGGTCTCTACAGTAGCATCGGAGTCTGCTTTTAGTGCAGGTGGACGTGTGTACGATGATAAACGAGGAAGACTTGCACCAGAAATCGTTGAGGCACTCATTTGCATGAAGGATTGGAACGACGCTGTGACGAGAGATCAACAACGAGAAGATGACATAGTTGAAGAATTCAAAAATTTGGATGTCGAAGACTAAATTTTTATTTAAATTTGAAATTGTAATTTTCATTTTTATATATTTTCTTTATCTTGTAAGTTGTGATTTGAAATTGTAATTTATATTTGAAATTGTAATTTTCATTTTCATTTTGAAATTGTAATAAAAATATTTATTCAATTCAATAAAAATATTTATTCAATTAAATTATTAATTATAGTATTTTTACATTATAATAAATTATTATAATAATAAATGATACCGCACACCAATTACGAAACAATAGTATGCAACAATAGTATGCAACAATAGTATTTATCAATTACGAAACATTATATAAGATATTATTATTTATGTATATTTGGCTCGTTAGGCTCGGCTCGTTAAGGCTCGTTAGGCTCGCTCGGCTCGTTAAGGCTCGGCTCGTTAGGCTTGGCAGACTCGTTAGGCTCGACTCGTTAGGCTCGGCTCGTTAAGCTCAGCTCGTTAGGCTCGGCAGGCTCGTTAGGCTCGGCTTGTTAAGCTCGGCAGGCTCGACGAGCCAGACTTTTTCAGGCTCGGCCGGCTCGGCTCGGCTCGTTAGCCACCTCTAATACACATAGTTAAGGGATGATTTTCAATTATCTTATTAAAGTTTTTATAATTTCATTTCTTTTTTAAATGATTATATATTTAATTTATTCATGTTAAATTTTCTACTAGTAGTTCTATCTGTTTGCAGCCGATCTTGATCATTGCATCAACTCAATGTCAAAAAGGTTTGTTTTGGGTCAAAAAAATATTTCATTTTTATTGAAACAAATTAACTAATTTGCTAAATTGTCTTTTATAAATGGTGGTGGTGGTGGTGGTGGTGGTGGTGGACAGAGGTAATTAGTCAAACAATATTGTTATTGTTGTTCAATATATTTTGACATAAATAAAAATAAGAAAATGAAAATGTGTTGTTTATTGTTAAATTTAAAGATATAAATTGTTATTTCTAAATCCTTATTATTCTATCATTATCATTCGGTATCCTAGGCTTCAGGCCCAAGCCCACTCTCAAATAAGTGATTTGAGATTGGGCCAGCGAGTTGATCTTCAGGTTGATTAAAATCTTGATTTTTTATTTTAGAGGCCTCATTAAAAAAAATGATAAAAAAAAATAAAATTATAAAGTGAAAATATTAAATTATTTTTTCTAATAAATAAAATATTAAAAGAAAATTAACACCGCAGACTCTATAGTTCGCGATTAATGATAAGTCAAACATTGGAGAATTTTTTTTAATAACTAATATAACGACTCGGATTTTTTGTAAATCGTTAAAATTAGTACAATTTTGAAATTTCTTTCTTTTTAAAATAAATTGTATCAGAGTGCGTCTAACCGGATCGCTACTGACTTTTTCTTTAATCTCGTTATGAGCCAATTCATAAAAATGCGGAAGCGTTATAATAAAATCATTGATATAAAATGTTGCAGAAGCGTAAATAAGACATTGAGAATGAAAACTAAACTATTGAGTAAAACCAAAGTACTAGGCCATTAAATACAATTTAAAATACTTAATTTAATTACATATGTTTCTCCTTTTACCCTTAGCCTGACCAGTTAGAGTCATGCGTATACGAAATATTTCATCATTGCTTCATTATGTGTTTATCGTCTTTTCATTATCTGTTCATCGTTGTATCTATACCACAAGTAAGGACGTGAGCTTTTGCTCAGTAAGAAAATGGGGAAAACAAATGCATATGTCTCTCTTTTAGTTCATTTGGAATGGGGGTCACCCAAACCAATTCTTTCATTACGTTTCTTCTTTCTTTCTTTTTTTACTCGTACTTCGAGTTGGAGATTGGAAGATCCGTATGAGATGGTATAGTGAGTCGGACCTAACCTCCTATGGGCAACTAGGTCCCGTTCCCGATAAGGTAGAGGCATTTCCTAATTACCAGACTAGGACCGCTACCCATCCGCCTCCCAACTCCCTTAATCATTTCCTTTGATCTTTTCTTTATCGTTTTACTTCCTTACCATGCATGTGAGTACCACCCTGAGGGAGTACTCCTTAGTTGGTTTATATTATATGAATATATGAGGACACTCCTATTAACATATATATGAACACTAAACAATAATACACCAGAGAATGAAATAGCATTGTCTAACACATAATGGAAACAAGGTGCATTAACTAAACATACAAACAGTGGAAATCAATAGCATGTTTAATCATCAATCTCAAATAAAGTGGCTATCAATCTACAAGCTATCAAATGAAATCATACTATTAGCGGATTAATGCTATTGAACAGAATCATATAGCGTACGATTATTGTAGATAACAGCAAAAGTAAAACAATGAAGCATGCTTCTTTAAGAGGAAATAAACAGTAGTAAGATGTTAAAGCAGGACAGCGAAACACGCGATCTAATGACTATATAACGCAGCAAAATCGAGTATGTTTTTAACCAACTAACGAAATAATCAATTTTCAATATTTGAGCATGCTTTTAAATCAACTACACAATAGTACTTAGAACATCTAAACATGCTTTTAATCAACTAAATCAATAGCTAATTACCATAACTAATCATGCTTTAATTAATAATTGAAGACAGGGGCGATGTACAACTATATAACTACAAATCATGCTTGTAAATTACCAAGGCAGCAAAAACTAATAACGAGTAGGTCAGCATATTATACTTATGAATAATGCTTTGGATAATCATAAACAACAGTGAATATTATCTGAAACAGAATAACAAATCATGCTTTTAATCAGTATTAACTACAATGAGAGGTAATGATACGATGCAGCGAGAATAAACTTATTATGTGATAATAACATCAACAGTACCGATAGTTAAAACGAATGACAAATCATGCTCTTAATGACGATAATACAGCAACGTAACATAACAAAAGTATGACGACAGATTATGCTTCTTAAACAACGAACATAGCAGCAGAGATAAATAGTTTCTTATGCTGTTAGCTAACCAACGACGTGACAGAAAACAGATGCTATTCATACATGAATTCGACATTTCAAAACAATGGTAATATATCACTAAACAGAGCTAGAAGTCATACTTTCAAACTATTAATGAACAGCAAATTCACTACTAAATCCAACGCGAGCTCAATAACAGTGAATGAACATAGACTAGCATGCTGACAAGAGAATGAAAATCGCATTAATCATACTAACAATTAATGAAAATAAAGCAGAGAGGGTAGACATTCTAAAACAGGAGCAGATTATAGAGCAATATACTATACTTATCTACAGCAATAAACCACAGAAATTGACAAAGGATCTTCTGGAAAATGTAACAATAATAGGAATAAGGATATCACGACAAAACAGAACTATGACATACATGTTTGAGTGGCATAAGGTAACATATTCACTACACAGGACATTATATCTATTTCTCCCTAGAAATTATCCATCATTTCTTCGTAACCTTCCTCATTATCATCATCTCTTATCATTATAGGACAAGTACATAATACAATTCATAGAAAGGGATTAGAAACAGAGCACTAATCTAGAGGAGACACGCTAAAAACGGTAGAACAAGACATAAAATTCACAATCGACACACACACATACTTAATTACTTGGGTGTAGGGCCTCCACATGGCCAAGACAACCCATATCCTTACCTTTTAAAGACTTTCCTTTCACGGACAGCTGCTCTCCCGTCTACTCCCTCTACGCAGAAAACCCAATTCTTCCCGAAGAACAGATTTTCCCTCATTTTTCTATTCTTCGGGAAGAAAGGATGAGGGCTGAAGAAATAGGGCTCTCCCCCTGGATCGTGTCCTACGTGGGGGAAGTGGAGGTGTGGTTGACGTCCAAACAATCGAAAATCGTGGGGGAAGAGGCGTTGAGTTGCGTCTCACACTACCCCATGTCGTTTTTCCTCTAATTTAAATCCTATTCTAACACTGAACTGATACGATTCAGACGAGTGCGGATGACTTCATCTTGTCCGCAAGACCAAAAATACATAGGCTAAAATCTGGCTTCGGATGGCAGACGGCATCCTAGCATCGTCCGTACCGTCCGCAGCCCATAGACTGAATTGTCCAGGTTAGAACAGATTCGATGCAGACGCCGTTCTTCTCATCCGCATCGTCCAGAGACTCGTCCGAAAGTCTCCAGTTTGTACAGAGTCGATGCGGACGCTACTTCTCTCGTACGCATCGTCCATAACGTGTCGTCCGAAACTGTCAAGACTTGAACAGATTCGATGCAGACGCTACCCTTCTCATCCGCATTGTCCGGACCCTCGTCCACAACTCCACTGTATAGTGAAGTCAGGACTAGAAATCTCGTCCCCAACTTGTCCTAACACCCAAAATTCCCACTTTCTTCATCTTTCCACACTTAACTCATATCCTTTAACATTTCCCCCATAATTACACGTCACCAAATGATACGGATAGATATGTCATGTAACGTCCTCATAACTCCAACACTTCGATTACACCGCGTATACGAGGAAAACGTAACGGAAATACCTCTATACTTAACGCTCAAGAACACTGTTGGTAATATCCCGATAGTTATCCAACTTAAAATATCGGGATGTTACATATTTGCCCATAAATACACGTCATACGATGACACGTATAATTACGCAACGTAATACCCTAACCACTCCAACTTCTAATTACATTGCGTAAACGGAAAAAACATAACAGAGTTACTCCTAGCTTAATGCTCTAGAACGTCCTTGGTAATACCCCAATAATTACCCAACTTAAAAATATCGGGGTGTTACAACTAAAACCTTGAACTATAGGAAATTCTCACCGGCGACTTCGCAGTCATGATTCCCATCCAGGACCGTCTAGTTTAACGCCTCGGGTTCGTCTCTATCAAGGACGGTCGAATGGAGACGAAAGACATCAAGTACTGTCCCTCTTGGCAGTTCGAAGAAGATGGACGATGGCGGGTGAGGGCGGACGATGGCGTCCTTCCTGGCAGTTTCGTCTCTATCAAGCTCATTGGTCGTTGGATCGTGGAATGTACGACCATGATTACATGGACGGACGGATGACGAATGGACGGACCCATATCTTGGTTGTTGGATTGAGCGAGAGACGTCCCTCATGTGGATCAATGGCCAGGATTGAATCTGGCGTCTTCCAAAGGTGACGGACGGACAGACGTCCCTGGCCGTTGGATTGAGTGAGGTACGTCCCTCATTTAGATCAATGGATAGGATTGAATTTGGCGTCTTCCAGAGTTAACGGACGGACAACAATCCTTGGCCGTTAGATCAAGCGACGGACGTCCCTCATCTGGATCGAGGGCCAGGATTGACTCCAAATTAACTGTCACGTGTAAGGCACAAGTGATTTTAAAATGAGCGAATTCCCTCAATTAAGATAGACATCTCTCGCCATGAAACGGACGTCTGTCCGCCAATACTACGTCGTCTTGCCCTCAATGGAAGCCTCTCGTCTTTAGACGGCGTCATTTAGGCCATGATGGACGACGATCCCTGGCCGTTGGATTGTGTGAGGGACGTCCCTTATCTAGATTGACGGCTAGGATTGACTCCAAATTAATTGGGTCACGTGCAAGGCACATGTGATTTTAAAACGCGCGAATTCCCTCAATTAAGACGGACGTCCCTCGCCATGAAATGGACATCTGCCGGCTAATACTACGTCATCTGCCCTCAATGGATGCCTCTTGTTTTTAGACGGTGTCATTTAGGCAATGATGGACGTTCGTCTTAATACGAGAGACGTATGTTCCTCTTGGATTTCATTCTCTAGACGACGCAAAGCTGCCTTATAACACAATTGAACACAATAAGTCTGTCCCTAGCCTTAGATATTGGAGACAAAAATTTTGGCTTCCGGTGACTCCCTGTACACAATCCAACGAATAGAGTGTTGCACATCACATGGAGTCAAGGGGTGTTGCTTCATCTATTGTTGAAGAATCCGTTGATTGCGGAATGGAGGTGGATCCTATTCCTATTTCAGCAATAGAGACCGATGAGAATCGGTGGTTCTATCACGAAGCTGGTATAAAGGTGCATTCAATCTCGGCATCTCTGGACTCAGAGCTTCGTTCAATATGTGACTCAGATGATGATGATTGAGCAGAGAGTATGCATCCCCAACTAGAATGTTCGTCCTCAGAGCTCTATCTAGGGAAGAAGTATAGTTCGGTGAAGGATATTAGAGATGAAGTGGTTGATTATCTTTGAAAAATGGGCACAGGATCAAGTGTGTCAAAATCAAACGTCATTGGTTGATTGCTGTGTGCAACGATGGATGCAGTTGGTAGCTTCACGCTTCAAAAATGAAAGGTGAGCTTACCTTTCAAATTAAGAGCTATAATGAGGTGCACATATGTGCACGACAAAGGGAAAGCCAACACGCTTATGACAAATGGGTGGCAAAGCAATATTTGGATAAATTCAAAAGTCAACCCATGTGGGACCTACCTTCTATTATTGAGACTGTCATGAAGGACTTTAATATGAACATTACCCCGAGTCTTGCTAGAAAGACCAGAAATTTAGTACTGAACCTGAACGAAGGGGATGGTGATGAATAGTGCAAGCAAATGTGGTCCTACGCAGAAGAGATTTGAAGATCCAATCCCGACAGCACATTGTTGTTGGTGGTAGATATTGCTGAGCTAATGTCTCGTCCAAGTCCAATATTTAGAATGATGCACATGTGTTTGGATGCATGCAAGAGAGGTCTGACGGAGTTTGGTCGACCTATCATTTGCTTGGATGATTGTCACCTGAAGGAGTCATGCCCAGGCCAACTGCTCACAGTCATCAACATTGATGCCAATGATGGAATTTATCCAGTTATTGTGGCACTTGTTGAATAAGAATGTAGAGACTTGTAAAACCCGTGAAATTTATATATATAAAAAAAAATTCCATGTGCTAATTTTTTTGTGTTGAAATCGGTTATAACGTTGAAAAGTTGACTCGATTTGTTGCGTAGTGGCTACATATGGATTTTTGGTCAATTGGTCAAATTCGTGGAAATTGGAAATTTTCAAACTGAAAATTTATTTAAGAGACAGAATTGGAGAATTAAGTTGGATTGATAATCGACGTTTCGTGAAGCTTAGAATAAGTTGGAATTAATATTTAATATTTGGATGTATGGTATTTATATTGATGTATGAGGGCATTTGTGTAATTAAACGAAGAAGGATGTTAAATGAAATTAAAGAATAGATAAATGAAAGAAAAAAGATAAAGTTAAAGCGAAAAACAAGAGACGAAAATAAGAATATTTAAAGGAAGAGAAGGATTTAGAATAAAATAAAATTAACAGAGAGAAGAAAGGTGGAGGGAGAGAAGGAGAAGTCGCAGCAGGGTATGAGAAAGGGGGGAAAAAAAATAGGGCTTCTCCCCTTTGCTCCTTCGCGCAGCCGAGAGCTCGCGAACTGGGAGGGACCGAACGAGATTTCCGACAACAAGAGCAGCGACTGAGGACGACGACGGAACCGCAACCGGCGAGCTCCGTTCGGAAGAGGAGGAACTCGAGTGTTCCGAGCGAGTGTCGGCCTAGGAGTCCCGCGGGCTGAAGGCGAGCTCCGGCGACGGTAGCGGCATCGCCTGAGGGTTTCCGGCGAGGTAACGCTTCTTGACGTCAGGGCAGCTCCAACCAAGCCGTCTTCCGATTTGGTGAGTGAAACAGAACTCCGACCCTGTTCTGTTGGTGAGGAATTTTCAGTTGGATTGTTTTATTTCGATTTTGGATTCTGGAATCGTTGTTGGTTGGTTGGTTTGGTTCTGTCATTATTGTTTGGATTGAATGACTCTTGTAGTTCAGCTATGATTTTGCATTGCTTTGTTGTTGTTAGCTGGGAATCTGTTGGCTGTTGTTCTGCCGTAAACCATTGTGAGGAGCTTGGGAAATGTGCTCTCTGTTCTAGATTATGTTGTGATTTTGATGGCTGTGAATTCGTATCTGCTTTGTGAGAGATTCAATTGGATTGTTTTATTTAGGATTTAGGACCTGTTGAATTGTTCTGATTTGAGTGATAGCTCTATGAATATTACTATGCTGCAGTTAATAAGATAATGTCGATAGCCTGCCTCTGTTTAGATTAATTTGTGCTGCTGGAAATGAGTTTTGGTTCTTCAATTGATTTCTGCCTAAGAGATGCTTGAGGAATGTTGATATGCTAGGTTAAGACTGTTCTTTGAGTTTGGTTATTAGCCTCTGAATTTACTTAGTTTTGTTTGTGGATAAGTGAAGTGTTGAAGTCGAAAGAATAAGGAGTGATTGCCTTGTTTCGTTACTGTTGTTGTTTGACATTTGTGGATTTGGAGATCATAACTTGGTTTGCTATTTTGGATAATAGATTAAGTTGTAAATGGAGATTGTAATTGAAGATGGATATTAAAGATGTTCCCGTTGTGCAATAATGAATTGGGTTAAGATTTTGTTATAGTTATTCATGATAGAGTTGATCTTATTTAAGTTTGAGAGATATTATGTGATATTGTTAACTGTTCAAGTGTTGCACAATATGTTAAGAATTGGATGTTATTCGAATGATGGTCTGTTAGTTTATCGAGTGAAACAATTCAAGACTTTTGTTGGGATTAGATGAGTTGTTACACGTCAGTTGGACTCCTATTCTCGGTATAAAGCCTTCCGCTTATTTTCTAGAATTATTTATGAATTCCCGCGTTTATATCTTTGTCAGGCTTGGACGATTTTGGTGAGTGTGCTACCATTTATGAGGAGACAGTTGCTCCGGTTGGCAAGAAAAATCGTTGTCGAGGTAGGGATTTCTATACCTCTTGTATTGCATTGCATCGAAATCTCGTTTTCAAAAATAATTATTTTGTGGAATACCACATTTAAAAAATGACAGGGACTATTCGACAGCACGTCCGTTTTTATTAGTAGTATGTTTGCCCATGTTTAATTTCGTACATGGTTTGAAATTTATTGTGCATGTGTTGAGGGATGGATCCGCTATCCCCTTTGATACCTTCTGCTGCGTGAAGGTTGATTGTTTGATGTGCGATAACAGATCGAGGAATTGGTGACGTGTCCTAAGGTCGAAAGCCCTGGAAGTCGTAAACAGTATGGGAGGGTGATGACACCTCATTGGGTCGAAAGCCCTTAAACCTGGCTAAGATTTGTCCCACGGATCAGACGGTTGTCAGTCGTTGAGATTTGTTTATCCTAAGTCCACATATAGTAAGCAACTGTATCCGTTTTATTTGATTATATGATTATACGAATATACGAGTTGTGTCGTGCAGCCAGGTGTGCTGGCAACTTGAGTGACATGTAGAATTTTCGGATCGTCGTCATTATTCCTGCCTCATAAGGTGCTGTCATCGACGAGTGACCACCTCTTTTATGCTGAGTAGCGAATGAGTCCATGAGTGACCATCCTTTTTCATTGATGACGTTTTCGTATGGAAAACGATGTTGACATATTTTTACGATATAGCTGTTTATGTATACAATGAGCTTTTAATGTAGCCACATTGGGGTCCATGGGTTAATTTGATAAAATGATAAAGAGTTTTGAAGTGATTTAAAAATTCATGTACGGATAAAAAGAGAAATATAACCATGTCTTCGAAAATAAAGAAAAAAATCAGTTTTGCATGAGGTGCATCTAGTATAGCCATATTTTATTGAGTTAGTCACTCATTTCAAACGACTCCTCCCCAAAAAATACAAGTAAAGGCAGGAGCAGCTAAGGATCAGGATTATGAGTGTTCCTTTATTTCTATTGAACGATTATTATCATTTGGTGAGGATATTTACATTTGGGTCTGTAAACCTTAAATACAGTTTGGTTTGGATTTGTTGCACAATACATGGATTACATTTTAATTTATGCATCGTTATATTCTCGTAATCCTTACTCGGACCTAGGCCCATATTCTTTTTGGGTCGAACTAAATATTTATAAGTCTTCCGCTAAAAACTCACGCATTGGGCTAGGTGATCGGGTTCTCTACGAGGATCGGGTCGCCTAACCCGACGGGTCTATTTGGCCCGTCTTTGGGTCGTGACAAGACTCTTGGACCTGTTTTTTGTGTTGCTTGCTTTTAGACATAGTGACATAGGCAGAAGATGAACATTTACTTCTGATTGACAGAAGGGGTTGGTGTTTGCTATTGAACAACATACGCCAGCAGCTGAACATCGTTTTTGCCTCAAGCACTTATATGCCAATTTCAAAAACAATTTTCAGGCATGCAGTACAAAGATATCATGTGGAAGGCAACTAGGGCCACAACATCATCGAAATATCAGAAGGAGATGAACAAGCTACTTGCGCTCGATCAATCAACACACGCATATCTGTAGAAAATTAATCGGAGGTGTTGGTCGAAACATGCTTTCAGTTCTGTCCCAAAGTGTGACATGAGCCTCAATAATTTGAGCGAGTGCTACAATGCATACCTTTTGCCAACCCGAGACAAACCGATCCTCACTATGTTCAAGATGATTAGAACAGACATAATGACTAGGATCGTTAAGAAACTTAACCAGATGGCCGAATCAATAGATCTATTATGTCCTAAGATCACAAAGAAGCTTGCCAATCTACAACATGCAGCTCGGAATTGGTGTCCAATACCTACATTAGCTAATCAGTTTTAGATCAATGACGGTAATGAACAATACGTAGTCGATCTGGACACACGCACCTGTAATTGTTACCGTGGGAGTTGATTGGAATCCCATGCGTGCATGTCATCCTGTGTATCAATTTTATGAGGACTTCAACTGAGGATTATGTGCATGTATGGCACCATCGGGACACATTTATCGGGATGTACTCCCACTTTTTTGGACCTATTAGTGGCCACCACATGTGGCCTGAAACAAACCAACCTCCAATTTTGTCGCCGCCAGTTAAGAGACTCTCAGGTCAGCCTCGAAAATGAAGAGTGCGGGATGCGGACGAGCCCGTAGCCGCACGATACTCAGCAGGAGACATGTCTCTATGACATGCAGTCGTTGTCACAGTGTGGGCCACAATGTCCGCTCTTGTCAAGGTGGAGTCTCAAAACCAATATACAACAACAAACTTTAAAAAAATATTTCAATTGAGCCACTTATTTAATGTTCGTGCAATTCTTGCACCTCGTGCACCTCTTGTAGTTCTTGAATATGTTACAGGTGGTGCTTGTTCTATAGTTGGTGCCTGTTCTATAACTGGTGCCTGTTCTATAGTTGGTGCATCTTAAAAAATGGTAGGCTCCTTGTCTCAGATATCGATGACTTGGAATTGAAAGTCAGAACTCATCTCGACATGAGAGGTCTCCTCGTAAAGGTCCTCATGTTTGTGCGGCTCGTAGAGATGGAAGTCCTGCTGCGAACACTTGGCAATCACCGACCACCCTAAAAGGCGAGAGACTTGAAATATGACGTGTTGGTTGCAATTGGGAGGCCAAATTAGTTTGTCACTTCATTCAAAGCGCATGGTGGAAAAACATACTGCATTTTGTCTGTCGGTGCCATGACAATTGCAATTACCTCTGACATCATTAATTGGTATGCATACTAGGTGTGCACGTCAATCAATGACATGAAACAATTCAGCTCCAGGTGGCACTACATGAGGAAGAAATATTGGTCCGTATATTATATAGGGAAGAAAAATTGCATGAATGAATACAAGTGTCTTACATTGATCCAACCAAAAGTCAACAACCCCTCCCTTATTTGAACCGTTGTCGTGTCCTCCTCATTTGTTGCCATGCATTGCATGTTAAGAACGCGAGTTATTTATATATTTAGTTGTTTTCAATAACAACATATTATAACTTGGTTAAACATTCTCACCCAGTCTGGAGCTCCCTTTCGCTTTGGCACGAGAAGAGTTGTTATTGAGCAGATATCTTGACCTTGCAAATTGACAACACGACGCAACATACATTTTCAAATCATAATTGAGAATAATTTTCAAATCACATTGCTTCTTACCTTGGAGCCACAAAGTAGAGCACATATCTTCTTGTTGTTCTTCGTATTAACTCGTGCTAGTGCCATGAACTTGTCCATCAATTTCACAGGCTGCAATGGAAAATAAGTGTAAGTGTAGTAAATTCAACATATTGTCTAAAACCAAATTGAAAACATTCCACTTGCACTGTTATCCTTGGAACCACTGACGTCACTGGAGGACCCATTCCCAAAATCTTTTGAACTTTGGCAAGGGTTGAAAGAGTGGACGGTTGCTTGATGATAGGAGACTTGCACAATTGTAATACATTGTTAATCAACAGTACTGATGCATATATAGAAAGTGCATGTAAGCTAAACGACATACCATGATCTGTCTGGACCAGCATTGGAAGATGCAGGAGAAGCTAATGGAAGAGCTGGCTGGGCTGCTGGAGGAGCGGTTGTAATATGCATTTGTACTTTTTTCATTTGTAGTACAGTGGCTTGAATCTCGCCAAGTTGGCTCTCCTGTCTATCCAACTTCGCGACAAGCCACTGCCACCTCTCCTCACTGATCAGTACGAAGGGCGAGGACTGAGGAGGGGGAGGTGCATCGTTTGCCGTAGGACGCACAAAATCATCCTCCACCTCCACGTGATATGACGGTTGTGCATCTGACGTCCATAGAATTAGTGCAGTGGACGTGGAAGGAGAAGGTGCAACTGATGTGGCAGGAGAAAGTGCAGCTGAAGTGGAAGGCGGAGGTGCAGTTGACGTGGACGGCGAAGGTGCAGTTGATGTGGAAGGAAGAGGTGCAGCTACCACCTCTCCTTTGAATACCCATTTTTCTCGTACTTTGTGCAACTCCATCCGAGCCAATGTCACTTGATTGTACACGTCAAATGGTTTTTCATTGGTTCGTCGCTCCATGGGAGGGATAGCCAACCCGCTGCTGTCAACAATTCGCTGAATGAGCCAATTATAAGGGAGATTCTTCCTTGCACTATTTAGGCTTGCCTTCATTTGATACATAATGACGTATGCAAGGTTGAACATCTTCCCATTGTAGAGCTTCTCTATCACGTAGAGATCTATGCAGACGACAAGGTCTCTATGTCCATCACGAGGCACAACTGTGTGGGTGATCATGTGATGGACGACTCTTGCTTTAGCATCGAGATCCTTTGATTTGGGCCGAAAGAAAGATTTAACGGCTGTAGGATTGCGAACCAATCGTTTTAGCAATGCAAGACCTTCTCCTTGTTTTACAAATTCGGGGTCCTTCCATACATGGAAATACTCCTCCAACGGTTCCTCCGTGGAGCATCCAATAAGCTCATTTAACTGATTAAGAGTTATCCTATTATGTTTCCCATACAGAAAAGTCTTCAACTCCCTGTCACTGGAGATGTCCAACTCCAAATTTGCATAAAACAATTTTACAGCCCTCTCACAGTGATAACCCCCCATCGTGCATAATTTATACAAACTAATTCGCTCAAACATGTCCTTCAATCCAAAATCAGCGAACGAATTGAAATCAACCTTCTTAGATATAATTATGGCACGAGGTACAATGTTATTATCATACCGTTCTTTGGAGGAGGCCGAGCTGAACAACCCGGGTTTGGAGGGCTCTGTAGACACGCGGACTGGACCTACCTTACGCTTTTTCGACACTTGACCTACCTTCGGTGCCATTTTTCGCTTCAACAATCAGGAAATTTGAGATCGTTGTGGGAAGTTCGTCGAGTTTGTTGGGGGAAGTTCGTCGAGTTTGTCGGGGGATCTCTCTGCAATATATAGGGCAAGGGACACCCTTCGTGATTATAAGGCAGATTTTTGTCGTACGTCGAGAGGAAAACGCTGTTGTTTAGCGTTCAGAGTATGAAATCCAAGAGGAAAGGACGTTCGTCATGGCCTAAACGACGTCGTCTAAAGACGAGAGGCATTCATTGAGGGCAAAACGGCGTAGTATTGGCAAACAGACGTCCGTTTTGTGGCGAGGGATGTTCATCTTAATTGAGGGAATTCGATCGTTTTAGAATCGCCTATGCCTTTCACATGACAATTAATTTGGAGTCAATCCTGGCCGACGATCCAGATGAGGGACGTTCGTCGCTCGATTCAACGGCTAGAGATCGTCGTCCGTCCGTCGCCTCTGGAAGATGCCAGATTCAATCATGGCCGTCGATCTAGATGACAGACGTCTCTCGCTCGATCCAATGGCCAGGGATGGACGTCCGTTCGTCGCCTCTGGAAGACGCCAAATTCAACCTTGACCGTCGATCCAGATGTGGGACGTCCCTCGCTCAATCCAACGGCCAGTGATATGCATCCGTCCTTTTGTCATCCGTCTGTCCATGCAATCCTGGCTGTACATTTCGCGATCCAATGACCAATGAGCTTGATAGAGACGAAACCGCCGGGAGGGGCGCCATCGTTGGCCCTCGCCTGCCATCGTCCATCTTCTTCGAACTGCCAAGAGGGATGGTACTTGACGTCCTTTGTCTCCGTTCGACGGTGCTTGACAGAGAGGAAACCGAGGCATTAAACTAGACAGTATTGGATGAGAATCATGACTGCGAGGTTGTCGGCGAGAATTTTTCATAGTTTAGGGTTTTAGTTGTTAAAATTTTTTTTCAAAGGTTTGACTTGTCATTGATCGCGAACTATAGGGTCTGCAGTGTTAATTTTTCAATATTAAATTATAAAAGTAAATGAGACAAATAATTTTATTATGTTTTTTTTGTTAAAAATTTAATTTTTTTTTTCATAAAAATATTGCAGAAAATTTGTATATAAATCGTATATAAAGTAATTGTAATAAAAAACTTCTCGAACAACTATAGATAGCTATAACCAGAAAGTAAGTTCTAGAATAAGGGAATAAGAGTAAAAAAAAACATAAACCCTGCCCGCGACCCGGCTTTGGATAACGGCTGCGGGCGGCGTTATAAAACAATATTTCGGCCAGCCCCGCGCCGGAGGTTGACCCTGAGTTCCAAAGCAAACGAACCCCCTCAATCAACGCATTGGCGCGAGATTAACGTCGGAAAAGATGACAACGATACGAAGATTTTGCTGCAATGATCTTCCTCGTTTTACTTCCGTCAATCTTGACCATCTTACTGAAACTGTGAAATTTGTCTTCAACTTTATTTTCTCGACCATAGGTTTCTACTTATGGATACTGACATCGGTTTTCAAATTTGTGTTTTTCCAGTACAATATGTCCTTCTATATGACATATTTAGCGAGATGGCCTGACTATTTCCATGTAGCAGAGAGCCCTGGAAATCGAATCATGGGATACAGTGAGCTCCTCTCCCGTCCATTTGTTCTTCTTTCGCTTCTAATTTCTGTTTCGAGACTGTGTTTTCTCTTTAGTTTGAAATTCATACTGGATTTAGTTGCTTCTCAGTGGATTTCATAGTTTGAATATTAGGCACTCTGTATACTTTGCATCTTTTGTCCGATCATAGGTTGGCAGCGGTGAACGCAAATTAACCTAATAAGGCGTCAGTTGTTAAAGTTCCAATATCTGAAAACTATTGTAAGTTTCATTTTTAGAGAGTAAGTGGTGGTGATAATGCCACAGTGACGGAATCAGATACTGATAATCATTGACTAAAAAGCTCGGCTGTGTTTCTTGAAGGAGATGTTGAGATTTGGTACATATTCAGATGTCATTACTGTGTCATCTTCTAGTATTTCATATGCTCGAAATAGCAATTGTGTAATGAATTTTATATTATTTGCAGTAATGGGAAAAGTTGAGGGTCAAGGTGAGTCATGGCATGGCCATGTAACCACAATAACAGTTGATCCAGAATATCGGAGGCAGCAATTAGCCAAAAAGCTCATGAACATTCTTGAAGAGATTAGTGACAAAATGTAAGATAGACGTCCATTTATTTATTTTATATCTGTTTTCCAATGTCTTACATAACATTTCTAATGGAAGCATCTTCTTTTCTCCTCCATTGTAATCTATTATTATCGGAAGGAATTTTTTCTATGTTATCTGCGTGGACTTTTCAATGCTTCGGGAGATTGCTTGTAACTGCAAATGAATTCTTTTGACTATTAAAAACTGGAGTCTGTAATGGTCCCCGTGGGTTGATTTGATGATGTTAGTAATTTAGTGTGCTTTATTGAAATTTTTTGTTTGTCTCCTGGGCCTTTGGACCATAATTGAGATTGTTGGTGAGAAAATTGACTTGTAAACTTGAACCAAAAAAATGCAATTTTCTTGAATGAAAGGCTTTAGCTCAAATTGAGAATATAGGTTTTCAGAATATTAAACTGCATGGAAAATTCTGTTCTTGTGCTTGAAAAAATATAGAGCCACCATTATTACTGTTTAATGCAAAAAAAAAAATTATGAGTAGTAGGTCTTGCAGATATTGATGTTGCATTCCGGCTATAATATTTTGTTAAACATTTTTTTTGGGCAGTGATAAGGCTTATTTCGTGGATCTTTTTGTGATGGCATCTAACACCCCAGCTATCAAGATGTATGAAAAGGTAGTATTTTCATTACTTGAAATTTTAGACCGAATGAAAAAGCTATAATATTGTAGGCACTTGTCATAATTTTCTTAAAGTTTCTTTTTCCTTCCTTTTACCCTTGACTACCAATGATAATAGCAAATTTGACTTTTTAACTTGTTAAAAGAATTCTGATCTAGTTATGCTAGTGAATAATGACTGACCTTCTTTAATAGTAGGATTAGTCTCTGGTTGTGAGGATTGTGACATCAAAGCTATTTTCTTATGAAACTACCAAAAGACAAAAGTGTTATCTCGACCTTTATAAATGGCATTAACGTCATAATGTCATGGTCTTCTGAGTAACACATGTGATAGGAACTGTAATATTATTGAAGAAATTCACACACTCACACACACTTCTAGGCTTTCAAGACCATGGAGTCTCCCTACACAATACTCATTCCCTCTCTCCCAATTCCCAGCTTTCCCCCTCATTATAAACTTCCCTTCAATAACTACCTAATAACCCAATAATTATAATAACCCCCCAACAGTTACAATACAATAATTATTCACTAATATTAATAGAAACTACTATTTATTAAATACTCTATCATTACTTCCGCCCTAAAAAGTTACATTGTCCTCAAGGTAAAAAAAATGAAAAAAGAACTTCTTATCTCTTTCTTCGCAATTTTCTTCTCTAATGTATTTCAATTCGTAAAACTTTATCCGGATCAAATCATCCTTGATCAAGGCATCTTCAAGAGTCTCAAAAGAAAATAGGCTAGAATTAAACCCAAAATTTTGCTTTTTCCATCTTAGCCCAATAACCCTCGATGAAATGGTATCTTTTGTAAGCCTCCATTTTTTATCTAAATGGACCATAGTAGAACATAGCCCAATAATGTACTCCCAGCAACCTGTTGCATTAGGGCTTGTTTGAAACAAAGAGTATCCGTTTTCCTCTTTCTGTAGAGTTACAGAAACGCCTCCTCCAACTGCTTTCTTTTTCCATACAACCGATGAAAACAACTTATTTTGTCCACTTCTGTCGCCTACTCTTTTTCCGCCGGCTCCTCCATGTCCATTGTCACCGGCGCCTCCATGTCCGCTATCATTGGTGCTTCCTTTTCCACCATCGCCGACTCCTCTCCTGTGGTCGCGACCTTCCAAATTTCTCTTCCCCCGCTTTTTCTCATCACTGGTTCTTCGCACGCTACAGTTTGCTCGCAACACCTCTCCTCAGCAGCTGATTCTCCTGCTTCTTCGGCTTCCTCTCCTTTAGTTACAGCTTCCTCTTCGGTCGCCCCCTCATTTTCTGCCGGTGTGATTTTTTCACCCACGTTCTTCCTGAGTTCATTTTCCCTCTCAGCCTTCTTCAGTGCCTCCGACCTTTCTTCGTGAATCATTATTTTTTCGTGTTCTTCCAACTCCTTCAGATTCTGTAGACCCTTTGGTTGTCTGTTTTCAAACTTTGCAACCAATTGATTTAATAGTTCTCTGATAACCAACAAGTTGTTTTCTATAGCAGAAAGTTTATCCAGATCTTTCAATTCTCTCTTAATAGTGACGACTTTCTTCCGCCAATCATCCATAGCCTGCTTCTGTGATAATTCTGAAATTGTTAGCATACTTTATGACCTTCCAAGATCATGCTCTGATACCAATTTGATAGGAACTATAATATTATCGAAGAAATTCACACACTCACATACACTTCTAGGCTTTCGAGACCCTGGAGTCTCCCTACACAATACCCATTCCCTCTCTCCCAATTCCCTCCTTTCCCCCTCATTATAAACTTCTCTTCTACTACCTAATAACTCAATAATTATAATAACCAAGCAACAGTTACAATACAATAATTATTCACTAATATTAATAAAAACTACTATTTATTAAATACTCTATCAACATGACAAACATCCATATCAACTATATTACACGTAATTTCATTCTTGTAATATCTACCAATGGATAACGCAATTTTACATACGTCAAGCACTTGAAATTAAATCAATTTTGTACGGAGAATGATGTTTTTCTGACTTTAAATTGAGTGTTTTGACGAGGGCCTTGGAGACAACTGATAGTAACGAGTTCTTTATTCAAGAATTCTCACAGAATACAATGCTAGAATAGGATTTTCCTCAAGCACCCAGCTCGTCGCGGTTGCTTACCTCTTACTACTCCTCCCCTTCCTCCCCTTTCTCCCTCCCATTCCCTTATTATCAATTGATCTAATAACTGTCAATTAATTGATTAACAGTTATTTATTACAAGAATTTACATTATGTCTTCTTATTTCTTCTAGAATACGTAAAACGTATAGGAGATCTATCATTACTCCCGACCCAAAAAAGAACCTTGTCCTCAAGGTTAAAGGCAGGAAATTGAAAACGAATGAGATCAAAGTATTCCCAAGTAGCCTCAAACGGAGGTAAATGTTTTCATTTGATCAAAACCAACGTCTTCCTCGCATCGCAGCATTGTTGTTGAACATCCAACAACGATTCAGGCTGGATCTGCCAATCCATATCATTAAGCAACAGATCGGGTGGAGGAACACTATCCTGAATATCGCCATAAACTCTTTTTTAAAAGAGATACATGAAAAACAGGGTGAATTAATGAAGAATCTAGCAATTGAAGCTTGTAGGCCACCTGTCCAATTTTTTTTAACACCCGAAAATGACTAAAAAAACGAGGAGACAACTTAACACATAAGCGCTTGGCCACTGAATTTTGGCGATAAGGTTGGATACGTAACCACACAAAATCAGCCGGCTGAAAAACTAACTCCCTCCTCTTTTATTAGCCGAAGTTTGCATCTGGGCTTGGGCTTTTTGTAAATGAAATTTGAGGACAGCTAAAACATCATCCCTTTCACGTAGCTGGAAATCGACAGACGACACCATAGAAGTTTTCGGAAAATCCAGCTTCATAATCGGCGGAGAATCACGTTTACAAACCGCCTTAAAAGGCGACATATGAATGGCCGAATGTACAATGTATTGTACCAGTACTCTGCCCACGCCAACCACCTGGACCAAGCCTTGGGTTTATCCCCCGTCAAACATCTTAGATACGACTCAATCGTTCGATAGACCACCTCAGATTGGTCGTCTGATTGTGGGTGATAGGCAAAGCTAAAACACAACAAAGTGCCATGCAACGCAAATAGCTCTTTCCAGAATCTACTACAAAAAACTTTATCACGATTCGAAACAATTGTTTTGGGCAAAATGTGAAGGCGAAAACCATTGTTAAAAAACAGCTCTGCAACCCCTTTGGCTGTAAACGGATGACATAAAGGTAAGAAGTGAGCATATTTGCTTAGACGATCAACAATTACCAAAATAGTGTCCAATCCATACGACTTCGGAATGAAGTCCATCGTAATATCTTCCCAAATATCATTGGGTATTGATAATGGTTGAATCAATCCCGCTGGTGAAAGAGCTTTGTACTTATTCCGTTGACATACTTCACAAACAGTAACAAACAGTTTAATATCCTTCCTCATTCCGAACTAGAACAATTCAGCCGTCAACCGATGCATTGTCTTAACAAATCCAGCATGGCCTCCCTCTGGACTAGCATGAAACATCTGTAAAATAGAAGGAATATACTGAGAAGTACGGGAAAGGACCTTGCGCCCTTTAAAAAATAGCAGATTGTGACACAGATGGAAATTCGACACTAAGTCATTCTGTAAAGCCAATTCCTCCTTAATCCTACGCAATTTAGGATCAATATCAACTTCCACTTCAAGATCTGCAGAAGTAAAAGAACATTGATCAGACACAATCTGTAATTCAGCATCCACAATTAAGTCTTCCTTCTGAGAAAGAGCATCGACCACTTTATTCTCAACACCCAACTTATATTGAACTTCGAAGTCAAAACCCAACAACTTTGTCAACCATCTCTGGTGTTCGACTGCTATCATCCTTTGTTCCAACAAAAATTTCAAACTTTTCTGGTCCGTTCGAACAATAAAGGGACGTCCTAGTAAATATGGATGCCACTTTTGGACAGCTAGAACTATGGCCATTAACTCATGTTCGTAGACTGATTTTAGTCTTTGTTGCCGTAAAAGCTGTTGACTAAAGTAGGCTATCGGGCGTTGATTCTGCATTAGAACTGCGCCAACTCCTTTACCAGAAGCATCCGTCTCCACTATAAACTTTTCATCAAAATTAGGCAATGCCAACACTGGCAGGGAAGTCATTGCCTTTTTTAGCAATTGAAAAGCAGTCTTTGCCTCCAAATTCCAGCCAAATTGATCTTTTTTCAATTGAACAGTTAATGGTAATGCTATCGCACCATACCCCGCAACAAATTTGCGGTAATAGCCAGTTAAGCCCAAAAACCCCTCAACTGTTTAATGTTGGTAGGAGATTTCCATTCTAGAATAGCCTGTATTTTGCTTGAGTCAACAGCAACTCCATCCTTGGAGATAATATACCCCAAATATTCCAGTTCACGCTTAGCAAAGCTGCATTTATTCTTGTTCACAAACAATTTTCGAGAAGCCAATATTTGTAAAGCCGTCCGAAGACCACATAAATGTTTTGAAAATAATTTGCTATACACAAGAATATCATAAAAAAAACTAAAATGACTTTCTAAGGTGTTGATGGAATACTTTGTTCATTGACGATTGAAATGTTGATGGAGCATTCGTTAAGCCAAAAGACATAATTAGAAATTCGTAATGCCCTTCGTGAGTATGGAAAGCCATCTTCGGAACATCCGAGTTTTTTACTCTAATTTGATGATATCCCGATTTTAAGTCTAACTTCGACAAAATTACCGCACAATGTAGCTCGTCTACTTATTCATCTATGACTGGAATGAGAAATCTATCCTTAATCGTCTCACGATTAAGAGCTCAGTTCACGAAAAATCTCCAGCTATTATCTTTTTTCTTAACTAGAATTATCAGACTCGAGAAAGGGCTTATACTTGGCTGAATAATTCTAGTTAACAACATTTCTTTTACTAGCTTCTCAATTTCGTCTTTTTGGACCATCGGCTAATGATATGGTCGTACATTGATAGGTGAAACCCCTTCCTTCAATATAATGGAGTGCACATGATCCCTTTCTGGAGGTAGCCCTTTTGGGAGTTCAAAAATAAAAGCAAATTGAGCTAACAGGGTAGCCACTTCCTCTAGAATCTGCCCTTCCGAATCTGCTACTTTCAACATGCAGCTGTTAATTTCTACCAGTACACCTGTTTGGTTTTTTCAAAAGCCTTCATCATAGCTTTAAGTGACACCTTAGTTCGGCTTAAACTCGGGTCATCTCTGATAACCACATTTTTATTGTCCAAAGTAAACTTCATAGTTAAGAGCTTCCAATTTAAAAACATCTCTCCAATTGATTCCAACCACTGCATTCCCAATATCACCTCCGTATTACCCAGCTCAATTGGTAAGAATTCATCTATTATCTCCACTTCTGGTAGAACTAATAGGATGTTCTTACAAATTCCGCCTCCTTTTATAGAATCCCCATTGCCTAATTGGACACAATAATTTGCAAAAGGATCAACCTGCAATTGTAATTCATCAACTAGCTGTTTGGCAATGAAGTTGTGAGTAGCCCCGCAATCGATCAATACAATAACTTTCCTATCCTTGATATTTCCCCACAATCTGATTGGATGTGGAGTAGTTAATCCAACTACAAAATTTAAGGAAATCTACACAGACTCCTGTATTTCTCTGACAAGAAGACATGCTTCTTCAGTTTGTAACACAGAATTTTCCACCGAGTCTTCATCTTCATCCTGCAACATTAAAACTTGTAGAAACTTCTTCTTACATTGATGTCCAAAAGAAAATTTTTCATCACATCTAAAGCACAATCCTTTTTTTCTTCGGATTTTCATTTCAGCTTCTGACAAGTATCTCTTTCCAATCTTAGCTAGTTTACCTTTCGTAATTAAGGGGTCCGGTATAATCGTTTGTGGAGTAGGTGTAGTTCTGGTTGCAACTGTACTTGACCAATTTTGCCGAGGGAAGGTACGATTTCTAGATTTCTTAGAGTATACGAGTTCGTTTCTTTCCTCTACTAACTGTGAAGACTCCATTAAGTCTTGAAGTCCCATTGGTCTCATTAGTCTCACGTCTCCTTTGATTTCATTCTTCAATCCATTGAAGAAAGCGCTAAACAAGACTTCTTTAGGAATTCCCCTTAGATTGGATATTGTAGATTCAAACTGCGTTCTGTATTCCTCAATCGTCCCTTCATGTTTTAAAGAAAACAGGTGATCGCACTCTGTTCCATCTCGAAGGTGGTTGAATCTTTCCAACAATCTTGTTTTTAGAACTAACCAAGATCGACGTGGCCGAACTTTGCTCTCCCATTGGTACCATGACAAAGCTGCACCTTCGAAGTGAACTATTGCTGCTTCAATTTTTTCAGCATCTGTCAAGCGATTAATAGTAAAATATCGGTCGGCCCTGGTTATCCATCCTTCGGGATCATTACCTGAAAAAACAGGTAACTCTAACCTTCTTGAAAGAAAATCTCTGTTCTCGAACGGACGGTTTTCTTCATTTCTCATCTCCCTTTCAGCCTCAAAACTTCTGGGTCCGTTGTGCGTTTCTGAAGATAGAGGATGTTCGTCCATTTTAGCTAACATCCTCGTCATTTGCTCCTGAATCTGGGAAATACTGCGTTCCATCACAACGATCTTTTCCATTTTCTTTAACTCTTCTTTCATATTTGCCATCTCCTTCTGCCATTCTATCGCGCCTTCTATCTACGATTCTGACTGAGTAATCATGCCGTGAAATCTCGACGAATGCTCTGATACCAAAATGATAGTAACTAGTTCTTTATTCAAGAATTCTTACAGAATACAATGCTAGAATAGGATTTTCCCCAAGCACCCAACTCGTCGCTGTTGCTTACCTCTTACTACTCCTCCCCTTCCTCCCCTTTCTCCCTCCCATTCCCTTATCATCAATTGATCTAATTATTCTCAATTAATTGATTGACAATTATTTATTACAAGAATTTACATTATATCTCTTTATTTCTTCTAGAAAACGTAAAACGTATAGGAGGTCTATCAACAACATTCTCACTACTACCACCACGGTCAATAATTACATTGAACACCTTGTTATGAATAGTGCATCGATTTGGAAAGATTTTATATCGTTGTGAGTAATTCGGTTTTTTGGGGTCAATAGGAGTCGTTGGATGCTACACAACTTCTTTTGCAACATCACCTTTTTCAAATTCAACTTTTTCATAAATGTCATCATTCGGTACTTGTTCTCCCTTACTGCCCTCTTTCTCTACTAAGTTAAGAAAGTGTCTATTTGGATAATTGTTAGAGATGTGACCTGGTTGATTGCATCTGAAACATTTGCTCAAATTAGGGAGTGCATAAGAATCGCTACGATTTCCTTGTTGTTGTGGAATTTGACTTTGGTATTAAATCGGGCGATAGTTAAATTTCCACTTTTATTCTGAACTGATTGCATAGCTGAAGAAATATCTTTATGATTATTGTCGTTCGTAGTCATTGACCCTTTTTGATTGGAGAAATTTTCTGGCGCTGATCGTCAAAAATTGTTTGAATTACGAGTGGTAGATCTATTGATTTGAGTTTTAACCTTCATTGCTAGATTCACAACATCTGTCATAATCCATACTGATTGAAGAGTCAATCAGTCTTGAATAACCAGTTTAAGGCTGCCAATATATTGAGCTATTAGTTGGTCTTCAGTTTCAAATAAATGAACTCGAGCATTCAATCGATAAAATTTCTTTATGTACTTAGTCACTATTCGGTTGTCATTGACAAGGATTCTGATATCGCTGATATAAAAATTGCTCGTAATTTGGAAGAAGAAATCACCTTTGTAATAATTGTTTCGTCTTGTGCCAAGTTTGAACTTACGTTTTCCCTTTCCTCTGATTATTAAATGGGAGTTGCTCCCACTGTTCTGAAGTTCTCTCTTTTAATTTATATGTTGCAAGGTTGACTTGTTTTTCTTTTAAGAAATTTAAAAAAATTCTCAAACATATGAATCCAATCTAGGAAATCTTCAATATTTATTCGATCATAAAAAATAGGCAAATCTATTTTCATTTTGAACTCGTGAGTGATTGGCCGTCGAGTGAAAACGCGGTCTTCAGGAAAATCATTTCATTCGTAAGACGAATAATTAATTGTCCGATTTAGTTCTCGTTGTAAATTTTCCTATTGGTGCCGCTTGGGATAATTATTTGATCTATTTAATGAGAAAAAGATAGTTCGTTCATTAGTTCAAGCTAGGTTGGTTGAAACCCTAGCCGGTTTGTCGGAAAACTCATCAGAATCGCCGGTTGTCAAGGAAGCTCAACCGGTCTTGAATCGACCGAGAATGCTGATGGTAGGTGTGAAGTCGGGGAACTTCACTCATTGTCGTATCTCGTGGCGAGAAATTGCAATCTTTGGCCGGTACCTTGCGAGTCACCGCTGTCCAGGCGTGTGTCATGGTCAGTAGGCGTGGTTGAGGTCATCGGGGAGTTGTTGACGCTTGTCGCACGACACGACGTGTGCGATCGCGCCTCTGTGCGCTACGACCGCCTCTGCCTGTCTGGGTTAGGCAACGGTCTAGGCTCGTTGCCAGTCACGCCTGATCGTTGCGGCTGACTGCTTTCCTTGGCTGTATTAGGGTTTTCCAAGGTGTTTTATTTGCTGTATTTTCTGCACTGTCCATCGTTTTCTTGGCTTTCATCTGATTCGCTAAAATCGAATCTATGAGTCCTACGATTTCGTCGCTCTTCGTTAATCGGCACAGTTATCATCTATAAAAGATTGCGGTGGGTTTCTGAAATGTCTTTGATCTCTCATTTGATATTTACAAATCGTTGATCAATGATTTCAAATTGTTGTTCTTTGTCGGTGATTCGTTTCCCATTTGAACTTTCGTCTGTTAATAGGTTGAGGTGCAAATCCTTGTTTTGATACTAATTTGGTGCAACGGAAGTTTTGTTTCGTAATTGAAACAGAGAATATGAAAAAACTAGACAATAAACTCTTAGGAAAAATAATTGAATATCAAAGTCTGAAGAGTTAATGTTTATTATAACCCTTTAAATAAAAACAAAAATAAAACGACTAAAATAAAACGACTAAAATATTAAAATAAAATTATAAAATGACTCATAGGCTTATTGGGTCTGCTTAGGCCTGGAGATGTGCTACATCATCTTGTGTATATTTTGGTTGCTAAAAATGTTGTCAGTTACTTTGGTTTATTAATCAACCGCCAATTTTTGGTATGATTTTCTAATTGATTTTCTAATCGGTTTTTTATTTAGAAAAACTACCCGCGTTAGAATGAGATAAGTGCCAGTTTGAAACTCAATTCAAATATATATTTTTTATGGGAGAATCTATTTGAACAAAAGACATTAAGAAAAAAGTGAGTTTTACATAGAATTTTTCACCGAGAGAAAAACATTCTGAAGAGGTCTCCCTATCATTTGATTTCATTCATTAAAATACACCATTGTATCGAAATCGATTGGCTAGGAAGAAACTCTGCAGAGGAAGGAAAGCAGCTGTCATTGATTTTAACATCAATGGCTGGAGGTATTTCGATAAATTTTCGCGTTTGATCTAAAAGCTTTGATTTTGTTATGAAAACATGTTTAGATCGTTTAAGAATGTTATGATTTTGCCATTGAGAAACATCTAACATTTGGTATCTGAGTCTGTTAGCCTCTGTCTTGTTACGTTGAAATAATAGTTTTGGAAAAACTTTGAAATTTTAAAGATTAATTTTTTGGGTGATTTCAAAGTTTTTTCTTGTTACGAATCATCTATGAATTCTCTTATTAATGTTTTGCAACAAAAATTATTGAATTTGGTGTTCAAAATCATGAGAAAATATTGGGTTTTTGAAACGGTTGTGCGTCGGGTCGAATCGGGTCAAATTGATTCAGCTTGAGGTTGAAGACAACTTAAACTACATGTAGTTTCTGGTGGCAGAAACTATATGTAGTTATAACATTTATTGGATGCATATAGAGTGGACAAAACTACGTGTAGTTCTGGTGGCAGAAACTACGTGTAGTTTTAAGTATTGTTTTTTATATAAAACAAATGTCGTGAGTCGAACCTGGACCTGCAACATATAAAGGAGGTGGGTTGCCACCTCAACCAGAGTCAATTATGGTGTACAATTGCATTTATTAAATATATATTTTTCCGTTGCTATTTTAATATAAATTGCATAAATTAAATTAAGTGCAGAATAAAATGTGTTTTAATGTTTAATTCATGCTATCTAAATTTTTGAATTAAATGCTAAAATATTCTGTTGTAAGTAATTTGTCAATTAAATAGTATGTTAATTAATTTTATATTTTTACATGCTTATTTAGTTGCACATAGTTGGTAATTTATTTTTGTATGCATAATTTAGTTTATAATGTATACAAAATTAAGAGCATGTTATTTAATAACAGCGAAATTCAGTTAATTAAATGTCGAGTGATTTAATATAATTTTATTTAATTGAAGAGTAGTCACAACATATTTAATTAAACAAAATTATATTAAGTATTAAAAATAACATTATGACATTCATTGTAATTAATTTTATAAATGTAGTGAAATTTATCCCACCTAAAATTTTATTATATTTATTTAATTAATTAGAATAAAATATCGAGTTATTTTTTATGATTACCCACATGCATTAAGAAAAAGGATAACTTGATAGTTTTATTAATTCAATGAAAATGAATTTTATTAAATTAGAACTTTAGCCCACAGACAAGTTTTATGTTTCTAAATTCATTATTATTGCATGATTTACATTGGTAAAACATGACTTTCAGTTATGCCTCTTTTAAGCATGTCATTTGCTTTTTACAGCTATAAGTTCTTTGAGTTTCTCTGATATAAAATGCGATATACCAGAGTTAAAGGGTAATAATTATAAAGTGTGGAAGGAGATGATTCTTCTTCATTTGGGGTGTGTAGACATCGATTATGCTAAATGGAAAGAAAAACAAATTATTACTCCGACCAGCACTTTGGCTGATTTTGCTCTTTATGAACGTTGGAAACGTTCAAATCGCCTTAGTGTGATGTTCATAAAGACTAAAATTGTTGCTGGTATTCGTGGTTCTGTCGAGTAGTACAATGATGTCGTGCCATTGCTGAAAGCTATTGAAGAACAATTTGTGACTTCAGATAAGGCACTTGCCAGCACACTTATTATGAAATTTTCATCATTGAGGCTCACTACAATTACGGGTGTGCGTGAACACATTATGCAGATTAGAGACATTGCGGCCCAACTTAAGACACTTGAGGTTGACATGTCAGATTCTTTCCTTATCCACTATATTTTGAATACTTTTCTACAGCCATACGATCCCTTTAAGATCTGATAAATGGTCAATTAGTGAATTAATGACCATGTGTGTTCAAGAGGAAGGGAGGTTGATGATGGAAAGAGGTGAGAGTGCATTCATGATGATCCATGGAAAGAAAAAGACACAAGCCAAAAAGAAAGATAAAGGGAAAGGTAAAATACCGATCCAATCTAGTGAAATCAAGAAAGAAACCAAATGCTTTTTCTGTGACAAGAAATGGTACATTAAGAAAGATTGCACCAAAATTAAGGCATGACTTGAAAGAAAAAGTGCATCAATCTCATTTGTTTGTTATGAATCTAATATGATTTATATTATTTATAACACTTGGTGGATTGATTCTGGTTCTACCATCCATATTTCGAACACCTTGTAGGGTATGCGAAACCTTTAGAAACCAGTGGAAAGTGAACAAAACATCTATTCTAGGAGCAAGATGCGTTCACATGTGGAAGCTGTTGGAACATGCAGTTTAGTTCTTAGTAGTGGTTTTATTTTAGTTTTAGAAAAGACTTTATATGTTCCTAGTTTTTTTATGAACTTAATTTCACTTTCAAGTCTTGTACCTTTAAGTTTTTCCTTTACATTTTCAGATGTAAGCTTTAGTTTATTTTACAAATCGGATCTTATTGGAAATAGTACAATGTCTAATGGTCTTTTATCTATTGATTTACAAAATGATAATACTAATAATGTTATGTATGTTCAAACTGGTATTAAAAAATGTGTTATAAATGATAATTCCTCTATGTTGTGGCGCCGGAGATTGAGACATATCTCTATACAGAGAATTAAGCGATTTGTAAATGATAAAGTACTTAGTACTTTAGATTTTACTGATTTTGATACGTGTTTGGATTGCATTAAGGGAAAGCAAACCAACGTATCTAAAAAGGGTGCTAAGAGGAGTTCAGAGATATTAGAGATCATACATTCAGACATTTGTAGTCCAGTTATGAACTCAAATAGTCCGAGATACTTCATCTCTTTTATTGATGATTACTCACGATATATGTATCTCTATTTGCTTTAGAATAAATATGAAGTATTGGATGTCTTTAAGGTTTTCAAGGCAGAAGTAGAGAAACAATGCGGTAAGTAAATTAAGATTGTGAGAACTGATAGAGGTGGAGAATATTACAGTAGATATACTGAGGATGGGTGATCACCTTGTCCATTTGCTAGATTTCTTCAAGAGTATGGTATAGTTGCTCAATACACCATGCCTGGTTCTCTGGATCAAAATGGTGTAACAGAAAGAAGAAATTGAACATTATTGGACATGGTGAGAAGTATGCGTAGCAACTCCAAACTTCTAGATTTCTTGTGGCCTGATGCACTTAAAATGACAGCGTATATATTAAATCGAGTTCCGATCAAGGCTGTTGAAAAGACGTCATTGAGTTATGGGAAAGTAGGAAACCGAGTTTGAGACATATAAGCATTTGGGGATGCTCGTATGAAATTAGAATGTATAATTCACAAGAAAAGAAACTAGATCCAAGGACCGTTAGTGGCTATTTCATTGGATATACCGAGAGGTCTAAGGGATATAGATTCTATTGTCCATCTCACAACACTAGAATTGTGGAATCAAGAAATGTGAAATTTCTTGAGAATGTCTTGATTAGTGCGAGAGATCGATTTCACGATATTGTTTATGAAAAAGATCACATTGATGTTCAACTATCTAACTTAAGTGAAAGATTGATTGTTGTAAACAACACTCCTAGAGACCAAACAAGTGTTGAACAATCAATAGATGATATTCCACAAGCTGCTGATTATAATCCAGTAGATCGAATTCTTGAGGAAGTTCCAGAAATTGTTGATCAACCAGTTGAACAACAAATTTCTCATGAAAATGTTGGAACAACACTACGGAGATCTACTAGAGAAAGAAAATCAGCTATTCCTAGTGATTATGTGACATATCTACTGGAATTGGACTATAATATAGGAGCCGAAAATGATTCTGAGACGTTTTCATAGACTATAAGTTGTGATGAATCAAGTCTATGGTATGATGCCATGAAAGACGAAATGAATTCTACGAATTCAAACGAAGTCTGGGATCTTGTCGAGTTGCTTGATGGTGTAAAAGTCATAGGTTGTAAATGGGTCTTTAAGACTAAGAAAAACTCATTGGACAACATCGAAAGATATAAAGCAAGACTCGTTGCTAAAGAATTCACACAAAAGAAAGGAATCGACTACACGAAAACTTTTTCTCCTGTATCTAAAAAAGATTCTTTTCGTATTATTTTGGCATTGGTTGCACATTTTGATTTTGAGTTGTAACAAATGGATGTTAAAACAACTTTTTTCAATAGAGAGCTAGAGGAAGAGGTTTATGTGAAACAACTTGAAGGATTCTCCTCTAGTGGTGGTGAGCATTTAGCAGGCTAGCATAAGAAATCCATATATGGATTGAAACAAGCCTCTCGTCAGTGGTATTTAAAGTTTCATGATGTTATCTCTTCATTTGGTTTCGTAAAGAATATTATGGATCAATGTATATACCAGAAGGTTAGTGGGAGCAAAATTTATTTCTTAATCCTATATGTGGATGGCATTTTACTTGTAACTAATGATAAAAGTATATTGTATGAGGTGAAACAATTTCTCTCTAAAAACTTTGATATGAAAGACATGGGTGATGCTTCCTATGTCATTGGTATTAAGATTCATCGAGACAGATTCCAAGGTTGCTTGGGATTGTTTCAAGAAACTTATATCAATAAAGTTTTAGAGAGATATCGGATGAAAGATTGTTCACCTAATGTTGCTCCCATTGTGAAGGGTGACAGGTTCCATGAGAACCAGTGCCGGAAGAACGATTTTGAGATGGAGCAAATGAGAAACATTCTCTATGCTTCGTTTGTTGGTAGCTTGATGTATGCTCAAGTCTGCACAAGACCTAACATTGCATTTGTTGTTGGGCCGATATCAGAGTAATCTTGGTAAAGACTACTGGATTGCTGCAAAGAAAGTGTTACGGTACCTTCAATGGACCAAAAACTACATGCTTACCTAAAGACGAACAGATAGCTTGGATGTGATTGGATACTCCGATTCAGATTTTGTTGGCTGCGTTGATTCTCGTAAATCAACATCAGGATACATTTTCATGTTGGTCGGTGGAGTTGTATCCTGGAGGAGTGCTAAACAGGGTTTGACTGCCACATCCACTATGGAGGCTAAGTTCGTATTATGTTTTGAAGCTACTTCGCATGGTGTATGAATGAAGAGTTTTATTTGAGGGCTTAGAATCGTTGATTCGATTTCTAGACCGCTGAAGATATATTGTGATAATTCAGCTGCAGTATTTATGGATAAAAAAAATAAAAGTGGTAGTCAAAGTAAGCATATCGACATTAAGTATTTAGCCATAAGGGAACATGTTAAGGATGGTTCAGTGGTCATTGAACACATAAACACTGAATTGATGATCGCTGATCCTTTGACTAAGGGCATGCCACCATTAAAATTTAAGGATCATGTGGTTAAAATGGGAGTTGGGTCCATTATGTGATTTTTCGTTGTAAGAACAAATATTTATAACTCTTTTTATGATATTTCTTATTATAAAATTTATAGTATACACATTCAGTTTGAGAAATATACTTCAGTTTATGAACCACGAATAAACATAGAGTTTATTCATTAAGTTTATGGGCAATAAAGAAGGAAAATAATACATTGTGATACATGAAAGGTAATTCTCGATAACATAGAGAGTTTATCTCTATGATTCATGTATTATGTTTTCTTATTACAGTAAAGTTAGAAAATGCAAACCAAGTGGGAGAATATTAGCAGTTACTTTGGTTTATTAATGAATCGCCAATTTTTGGTATGGTTTTCTAATTAATTTTCTAATCGGTTTTTTATTTAGAAAACTACTAGCATTAGAATGAGATAAGTGCCTAGTTTGAAACTCAATTCAAATATATATTTTTTATGGGAGAATCTATTTGAACAAGAGACATTAAGAAAAAAGTGATTTTTACAATGAGTTTTTCACCGAGAGAAAAACATTCAGAAGAGGTTCCCCTGTCTTTCAATTTCATTCAGAAAAAATACACCATCGTATCGAAATCGATTGACTAGGAATAAACTCTGCAAAGAAAGGAAAGCAGCTGTCTCTGATTTCAATATCAATGGCTGGAGGTATTTCGATAAATGTCCGCGTTTGATTTAAAAACTTTGATTTTGTTATGAAAGCATGTTTAGATCGTTTAAGAATGTTGTGATTTCATCATTGAGAAAAATCTAACAAAAAATTCCTTCGATTTTCCTGTTATCCATTATCACCTGAAACGGATTAAAGAAGTAGAGTCATGATATGAGATCGTGGTCAAGAAAAGAAACTGGACGGTCTTACACGTTTATAATTTGACATTGCCTATTGTATCTTATATCATATATGGATCGTTTTCTAGAGCCAATGTTGCATTTAGTCAAAATGAAAATATAGGGAGCTCCATGAGGTATTATGACAATAAATTTTGTTGCTTCCTTTTGAGAAATTGGGATCACTTAGTTATTTACATAAATGAGACTCGTTTTATTGATATCAAAATTGTGGAAAAGGCGAAAGGGGCAAAAGATTTCGTACTTTGTAATGTTGTCGTCAAATATCTAAGTTTGTGTTTCCTATATGAAGGAAAAGGAAAAAATAAAATGGGAAAATAATAGTTGCATGTCAGAGACGAGGTCTTCATTTTATTTTGGCAACCAATCTCAAATAATTGAGAGAGGTTGGTTGTTGATCCATCTTAATCGTGTCTTACTCTACAGCCAAGATTTGTGTTTTATCCCGTGTTTTTGGAAAAAAAATTGATGTTCTCTTTTACGTTATCAATCCAATATGTCCAGATTAAACTCATTTTTTATGCCTCTTTTCTCTTAATCAGCTTGGCTATGTCATGTATAGACTGGTGCTGCGCTATTATTCGGGGAAAGAAGATGCTTTAGGTGAGTTTCCTCAGAAGAATTAAAATATTTTTAAACAGGTTGGGTCTTTGATAATGCTATTTTGTTCTGTCTTCAGATATGAGGAAAGCATTATCCCGCGATGTTGACAAAAAATCCATCATCCCCCTCAAGAGGCCTGTTACTCCTGAGCAACTAGAATATAATTAAATCTTGAAATAAATGTGGTGATGATTCCTTAGTATGTGGATTTGACTTTAAAATAGTGGAGATCAAGCATAATTATTTCCTCAAAGTTTTCGGTCGAAGATTAAATTTCAGGAGGTTGTATCTTTGCTCTCTTTTTTTCTTGATGTGTTTACCGTTATCTTACAAATCTTTTTGTTGGGTAAAGTTCTGTTTCCTAAAAAGTTCATTTTTCTCATATTTTGTTTTGATCTACGAGATCAACCTTTTGGAATACAATAAGCTGAAATTTTCTCTGCTATTCTGTATTTTAGACTCTAGGGAACTGTGCAGTTACTATTTTAGTGATAATTACCTGCCTGTTTAGTAAAACACCGATGACTGATTTTTTTTTTTTTTTTGGAATAAGTGCTCATTATTCATATTTCTAGCCAACTATTCAAGAGAAACCAATAGATCTAATCCTCTGAAATTTCAGATTGAAAACTTGCCATTTCCGAGCAGGTAATGCAGTTTTCTGAGTGATGAATCTTTACAGGTGAATTTTAATTTTATATTTGGTTGCTGGACGAAACTTATCCAGTGAAATTTCTTGTGTGGAATCTCTCTATAGAGGTAGATAAAGATAGTAGGCGATCATGAACTAGCCAGTTTGAGGAGGGCCTGGCCAATTTGAGGAGGGAATAATTTTGTTGGTTGAAATGATAGATTTTAGATTTTAATTCTGCAACGCAAATGAAAATTGAATTCACAGGCCATCAGAAGAAAAGTGAGTAGAAAAGGATGAGGAAAAAGGGAAACAACTGAAAGAAAAGCTCTAGTTGACTCTCTAATATTGTGAAAATAGTTGCAATAAATCTAGTAGAGAACTGTTTATTTTTAAGCTTTTAGCGTCAATTGCTTTTGTATGAAGTTGATGGTTCATTAGATTTTTTTATAGTTTTTGAATCATGCTAAATGTTTGCAAATTTTCTATTGATTTCTCTATATGATTTTAGGAGTTAGGACCCACCAGTTGGAGATATTGGTCACGATCAATGCCTGTTGGGAGCTTGGAAAGCAGGGAAAGAAGGCAGGGGGGGATGGTGCTTCACGTGCCCTCGTCTTGATGCTTAAACTGAACCAAACATTGTAAGTCACAACGTTTTCCCCAAAATAGTGCACCCTACAAACACACCCTTGTATTTCGCTTTCTTGCTCACCCCCTCTTACTCTGTTTTTAATTTTTTAAATTTCTTCTGTCATCTATGTCCCTCTTCTGTCATGGCTTTCAAACCTCCCCCGCCTTCTCCCACATTCTCAAGTTCTTCTCAGCTGCCCTTTTCTCGGTAGTTTAGTTTATGAATATTCATAGCTATTACCTTAATACCAATGTTTTATTTTTGTACTAATTGATCATGATTCCGGCATTAAAATTATATTAATTTATCCTCAATAACTAAATATATTTTTTCTATAAATATTGCATATTTAATTATAAATTTTTTTTCTTATGAGTTCATGTCTCAACAAGAATGCTAGTTCATGTTATCTCATGAATATATTGGTGCATCGGAAGTTTTGTTGCGTAATCGAAATAGAGAATTAGGAAAAACTAGATAAATAACTTTCAAGGAAATAAAATAATTGTATTAATTGTCAAAAAGTGTAAGATTAATGTTCACCATAACCCTTTAAATAGAATTCAGGTCATGATTTTGAAATCCCTAATAAAATAAGGTAAATCTTCTACGAAAAAAATAAAATCTATCTAGAAATTAAAACAAATAAAATCAAATACGAAAATAATAAATAAAACAAAATATTAAAAAGATTGCGAATATTAAAAGATCATAAGCTTATGGGCTTGAGTCATAACCCTGTCTTCCTTCATATACCATGCCAATTTGTTCATTCATTGTGTGTGGATGATGAGATTCAATTGATCCTGATGTTAAAGATGGAAGTTTCTTCCTTGCACAGTTTATGCTCTCTTGTCTTGTTTTTGATGGCATTGAGTGACTCTCTTGCATTATCTAAGGAGGTATTATTCGAAACATTTTTAAGACAGAAATGTTCTGGTATATAAGGTTGGGGTCAATATGAGATGCTTTGTATTATGTGATTTCTATAATTGAACTTCTTATGGTCAAAACCTCCCACAGTTAATGGTTACTTGTCCATTTTCAATTTTTACTTTTAGCTTAGTTCTTAGGAATTCCCATGGCATAGGTGAAGATCTTTTGTTCCTTTTAGCAGAGAAAATCTCCATTATTGTTTCTTTGAACTTAGGATTTTGCGGTGTATGTTCGCCGCTCTGCAAGTCAATCCAAACAAATCTGTTCTGGGTCCCTAGCAGATACCACCACCTCCCCACTTCTCTTTCAATCAAAATTCACTGATGTTCAACCTTTCACTTCATCGTGAACAGAGTAGTACCAGCTCTGCCACGTTCTTTCGTGTGGCATTGTCTGCCATTTCTAGTCCTCACACATCTTCAACCAAATACTATTTACACCAACAAGCTAAAAGAAGATGCATATTCTTCACTAACCTTTTAACGTGGTGTTCCATTTATATCCACCAGCTGTTCTTGTAAAGACTAATCTATATAGTTCCCTTTCTGTTTAGCTTAAAGCATTCGGCTGTATTGCTTTGGATTCTTCGATTATTCATGCCTGATGGATACTGATTTTTCTTGGTTTTCACTTTGTCGTGAGGTAAGAACATCTGGGCACTAATCTGATGGATACTGATTTTTCTTGGTTTTCACTTTGTCGTCAGGTACGAACATCTGGGCACTAATCTGATGGACACCAGAATACTTATACTGGTACGTGCAAAAAATATAGATCAATTGGGTAGCTTTACGCCCCATTCCTTGTGGGGTCAAATTCAAATTGGGTAAAATGCAATTTATACTTTTAACATTTGAGATTATTTACAAAATAGACTTTCCAACTTTGTTTTGACAAATTAAACTTTCACTTTTCATCTATCAACAATTTGGACTTTGTTGTCAATTTATTCGTTAATTCTAGCATGTGTATACCACGTTTTCCATTTAATCAGGTATTTTAACTCGATTTCTGACCCTTCCAACAATTTTGACCTTTGTTGATCTCTCAACAAATTTCGAAATTGAGAGGAAATTGATAAAATTTGAAATCGAAATAAAACACTTGTTTAAATGAAAAACATGATATTCACGTGTTAGATTTAACGGATAAATTAACGACAATGTTTAAATTACTGATAATTGAAAGATTGAGTTTCAATTTGTCAAAAAAAAAAAAGTTTAAGGTACAATTTGTATATGATCTCCGATGTTAAGGTTTAAATTGCACTTTATCTTAACAAATTTATTATATTTTTTGCCGTATAATTTTTATTTTCCATAGTGATATAGTATTACAAAGAAGAAGAAATATTTTTCTTTTGGGAGAAATTGACGGGCAAAGCTTCAATGCACTTTTTCAAATAGCACTTTGGCAATGTGGTGATTGATTGTCACTTGGTCACAGTAAGCTAGATAGTAGAAGCTTTTTGCCACAACAAGAAAAGTGTTGTTGATATCAGAATCAGACCCACTTGACCACTTTTGGAGCACCATTCTCACTAGCTCTTGCACATCTGATTCTATTTCTTCACTTATCCTCTTCTGCTTAGTGCTCTTATCGTGTCCTCCATTGACGCCCACCTGCAACTATTTTAGGCCCAGAAAAAAACTCAACAAAACTAGGAAAAAATTTGCCAAAAAACAGTAAAATTCAAAGGGAAGGTGTTTCAGGTTAGTGCAGTGTTGTCTCTCTCTCTCTCTCTCTAGAAATGTGTTTTTCTCACTAACCTTGTGTTTTGGGCAGTGCCCAAGTTGATGACAGACTTTGTTAGTGAGAGAAGTAAGCTTGTGAAATTGAGAATGGGACGAGAGATCCTCCAAAAGTGAAAGCCCTGCACTCGAGTTAATTGTCCGGACCATAAGCTCTGCTTCATTTTTGTACCTATCCCCATCCTTTTCCCACTCAACCATCCACTTCTCCCACTATGTCAAACGACAAAACACACATTTTAAGAATCTCTTTCCAAATATGGGAAAGCAACCTCATCTAAATGAAGTTTGTCTATTTTAAGGGTGGCATTTAAACTTCAAAACAAAATTCGGCATTATCCGAAGCACTAGAGGGGAAGAAGCTTACAGCATGATGAAGACAATGACTAATGTCTTCTCCGCGTATTAGCAGTGTATCAAGCGAGATATGCGTTAGCGTTCTTAGTAGTATTCCTACTAGTCCTCCTCCACCCTTCATATTTAATCTCCTACAAAAGTGATAATGGTGAACGATGAGGTAGATTCATCTGTGCTATTTGAACTAATGAATGAATGACACGTAAATATCGTACAAATGGCCTTTTAAAGGCAGAAAATTGGCATACCATCCATTAATGGAGTCTCTTGAGATGTTGTTTCTGAATTCGTACACAAAGGCTCTCCTCTCACTCTCCTCTTTGAAATGGGAAACTATTGCGTCAACCAAAGCCTTTGTTTTAGTCCAACCAAGCCTCTCTTTCGCTCTTTCTGGCTCGTAAATGCTAGCTGCTGCACAAAAATAGGCCAAGAGAAGAGCTTTTCTGCCCAACCCGTATTCCCTGAGCTTACACTCGGCATACCACCTGCTCATACAAGCAATCTAAGTAACTGTAAAACGAGCAAATTCGATAACATTATCGTCAGATTATTTGCGTTAAGGATATCGATACCATCTTTGCATTATCATTGTCGATAAATTAAGTGCTTACTTTTGAAGCTCAACCCATTCTAGCTGGTGCAAGGACTGGCAATTGTTGAAGTCTAGTTTTGCAAACTCGAGATAAGTGTTGTTGTTGACATAAGGCATCCTGTGAGAATATTTATCCAATTTACTCAGAAAACAATATTATATAATAAATATTAAATTATAAAAATCAGAATCTACCTAACACTTTGCACTTTGTATTTGGAAAAAGAGACCTAACTTTCAGAAACTATAATGAAGACATAAACGTGTAGACACGAAGGAGAAAAAGGAAGGACTTCTCTTACAGGTTGGCTTCCATGCCTAACATTATGGTCGGATATAATTGGAAGGGAATTTAAGAAAAGGAAAAGGACAAAAAAGTAAATAAATAAATAAATAAATTTAATTTTTTATTTAAAAAAAAAAAAAAACCTGTAAAGGGTCTTGCCAATCCAAATATCATCTTTGCCTCCATACTGTTCTATGTAAAATCTGGTCTCCACTCGTGGCAAGCTTGCATACCATGGAACATCCAATGCAAACCCCACCTATGATGCATAAATATTATTATTTATTTGAAATTTTAAGTATTTTATTACAATACTCAATTTATTTTTATCGCGAAATTATGGAAACCCGCGTAGAAAATAAACTTAATTCTAAAAATAGTCTTTTAGTTAGTTCACTTCATGCATGTTTGAAAAGTTATTTTAAGATTAGTTATTCATGTATGTGTAAATCACGTATTTGAGAAATTCACTTACGTGTGAGTGCATGTATCTGTAAAGTTTATGTATTGTGTTATACATGTACTTAGCAGTCTTATATATATTATGTATTTTGTTTTAAAAAAAATTGTGTTTTGTTGGAGAAAATCCCTAAAAGGGTACCAAAGTATCAAACAAATTGGTATTCGAACATATTTTGCATTTTATTTTCCAATAATCCATCCAGTAAGAGCAAGAATGGTTATGAACTTTGTGGAGTCTCCAGACCTCTTAATTCAATATTGTTCACTTTGGGTCGAATCCTATATTGTTTTGTTCTTGAAGTTAGCCAAAAACGTGTTGTACTAGGTAGGAAAGAGAACTCTACTTATAAACTATTCACTTTTTACTCTCTCAAATGATGTGAGATTGTCCTACTGGTATTAAGTTTGCCCCTCACAATTAATAGAATCTTAAATCGTTCTTGCTTTCACAAGACGGACTGCCACAAACTTAACTACTATTAGAAAAGTTGTGTAATCTCACATTACTCGAGTGAGACGGAGAAAATCAATACATAAGTAAAATTCTCTCCTCAGACTAATAGATGTGTTTTGGGACAAGACCCAAAAACAATTGGTGTGGATCTCTCGGGTAGAGTAATGCTACATTTACATTTCAATTATATTTTTTAATGTAATGAGAATAATCGCTATAGACAGATGAATACTTAAAACTGTAGATCAAAGAACGACACTTAAACAAAAAACTATCTTCACTCAGGTACCTAATTTTTCTCAGCCTCTATTTTTGGGTTGAGCAAAGAACTTTTAGATTCCTTCTTCCCCCCCCCCCCCACATGCATGCAAATTTGTTTCGTCTTTTATTGGCTTGTCCTTTTCCAAGTTATTTATTATTCTCTAAATATATTTGTTGGCCTTTAATTTGCAGGACTGCACCATCGATTGTATCTAAATTTCAAAAATCTAAATAATAATCCTTCCAAAAAATGCAAATAAATTCTGGGTTTTGCTTTAAAAGTCCTACCAAAGAAGAAATTACCATAACAGTTAAAAAAATAATAGTAAAAAATATAAAATAATGTCAAAAGAATGATTGAGAGGACGTAGAATATAAAAGTATAATTCTTGGACGTGGAAATCATAAAGAAAAGCATAATAATATATATGATTTTAAATAAATAAATAATAATAATTTGGGTGTGGAAAACATCGTACCTCACCAGCAATGTCTTTGGTGATGATCCATTTATCTAAAAGCTGGTTAGAAGCCTGTTTGGCTCTCAAGAAAATGGAAGAAAATTGTTTGGCATTTTCCAAGATTTTCTCTCCCGGAAAAAGAATCTGAGAAGCTCTGTACAGGTTGAACATTCCTGTCACTGCTTGCGTAGACTGCCCAGCTATGCACACAAACTCCCCTCCTTTCTCAAAATTCCTAAACACATCTTTTTTTTGCCCCCACCACAAGAATCATATCACAATTTCATACAATATATAATATATGTGTGTATATATATGCATATATAATGTCGATTGTCGTCTACCTGCAGAAACAGTGTGTCCATGCAACCTCAGAAGCCTGAACGCCATGGCTGTATCATCGATATCATGAACTTCTGAGTTTCTTGCCCAGCAAATTCCATTTGGAGTCCAATATCTGAGGGAAAGAAAACGTGGGAGGAATTGCAGAGTGGAATATAAATAAAATATTAAATGTGTTTTAATTTGTTATTATTATTATACCTATAAACATAATTCATACACTGCTTGATCTCAGGTTTGAAGAACCTAGAAATTCCCAATCTCTCTAATCGATCAACTGCCCAAATATGTTCAAACAAGTCCACTGGGTACACATTTGGCACTGAGCAAGACAACAAAAGAAGATAATTACTGGAAAATAAATAAATAAATAATAATAATATAAAGAAAATGGATGAAAATAGCCAGTTTTGATTTACCTCCCCCATTAAATTTACGAACAATTTTCTCCAAATATGAGAAGCATTTAGGGTTTCTGGTCTGCATTAGGGCAAAGGCAGTGGAAGATGGAGAGAATAAGAAAGAGCCATCCTCAGACTGCAGTTTCAGAAGCCTTTCCCACTCCAAATCAGGCATGCCTTCCAAGCTATGGAGTAGTGTGGTAGGCATCTCATGCATGATGTCTCTTGGAATCCTAACCCCCCAACCATACACTATGGATCATTACTTCAAATTTCCAATAGTTTTTATACTAAAATCTATTTCATCAGATTATCCGAGCAAGGAACGTAATTTATCGATCGATCGCGGTTCAAAGGTTAGAATAGATTACCTTGACAGCTTCACATCTCTCTTGGCATAGATGTCTTGCAAGATTGGAGAATCATAGGGCAAATCAAGGTTTAGCTTTTGAGCAATGTAAAGAAGAGAAGGGAAAGCCACTTCAAAGCCAATAGGCATGTGCTCAGCACTCTCTCCTTCAAGCTTGCATATATTTTCTTTACAAAAGGCCATTCCTATTATAAACAAGCAACCCCACTTAAAAAACAAAGTACTACAACTTTAGAGAGAAAAAGCAAATGATAAAGACTAGGTCTTAAATAAATGATACGTAGCAATTTTAGGTCCATCACATCAATAAAAATCTATCCCGCTGGTATAATTTTGGACCGAATCTATTACAGTGTTTTGCCTCAAAACAAAACATGCCGTACTCGTTAAACATGAATTTTACTTACAATTCGTACACTTCAACTACGCTTAAAAAATGTGAGATTTCACGCTATCTTATCATCATGGATTATGCTCTCACAAGTTGTTCGGATATTAAGCCATTGTGATATTCTCGTAAGAAGACACTTGTCAATCATAGTTGAAGTTTTCTAAAAATGTACCTTTTTTGCATTTGTTGGGGTGAATATTCCATGATTTTAAAGCGATAACACAAGCCAAAGTGTTGATAATTCGATCATGAGCAAAGAAAACTTGATTATCGCCCCATGATCCATCTGGGTGCTGATTGTTTGCTATCCATTGATGAGAAGAAGGAAATTGAGGAAGTCCACTGCCATTAACGTCTTCTATAAGAGCAACCCAGGCTGTGTCATAGGCTGACACACTTATTTCTCCGTCCTCCATTGAAACAAGCATTTCTTTAATAGAATTGACGTATTTCTTTACCTGATCTGGTATCAATTCCTACATTAATTGGACAAGACAATTCAGGAATGTCCAAATGTTGACAAAAAACGAAAGAAAATTTAGTAAAAGAATCTTATTTTTATTTTATTTTATTTCAAAGACTGGTAACCTCAGGAGCTTCTCCTTCTGTGTCATCTTCCACAATTTCATGCCACTTTATGACTGGCAGACCATTTTGAAACACGTCTGCAGCAAAGTCTGCACCACATAACAATCGAATCCATTTTTAAAGGTCTCAAAAACATCTACGTAACAATACCCAGAACTCGTACGATTCAAAATTATAAAAATGTATATAAATTAAATCATTTAAAAAAAAAAAATCATAACACAGATAAAAGGGTTTAAAGATAAGGTGGCAGGTTAATTTACAGACTTCGAAATCACACTTTAATCATAAACAACATATAAAAACTGAATTAAGAATGAATAATTATGTTGTGAAACTAATATTATTGGTTTAATTATCGGTGATTTACCTTGAGTGGGGGGTTTGGATATAGCTCTGCATGCTGGGCGAAACTTGAAGCGGAGTCCTTTGTCTTTAGCAGGAAATGAATAGACAAGTAAGAGAATATGATGGTTTAGATGATGAAAAAATCAAAAAAATTCTATTGTGGGTACTTCCAACTGAGAAATTTTATCAGAAAAGTTAAAGAAGACAACAAAGATTGTGACTGGATTTCCCAGCTTAGCCTGGTTTCTCGAAAGCGATGCCCGCGAACGAGGTGGAGGTGCTTGTGATTTGAAAAAGATTTAATCCTTACTTTACATTACTTTTGATTAAAAAAATGTAATTTATAGGATCTCTGACTCTAAATATTATTAAATTTTTCTTAATCCAAAAACTTACAACTTTGAGATTGCTGAGGATTTGTCATTGTATTAAAGTATGAGATTGCACCTTCAAATTTTTGATATAATATGATGAAGTTGCAATGTTGGGTGATTGTCAAAAACAGGATACCGCTTTAAACCCAGATCATAGAGAGAGAGAGAGAGAGAGAGAGAGAGAGAGAGAGAGAGAGAGAGACCAAATACAAGCAGTCAAGAAAACTGTAAAAAAAAAAAAAAGTAAACTGTAAAAAAAAGGCTGTCAAGAAGGGTCAAATATAAGCTAAGCCACAGGCGACCCACGTACCAGGAAAACATCTGCAGGCATCAAAAGGCGAAGAAGAAGAGATTGCAGAAGAAGAAGAAGAAGAAGAAGAAGAAGAAGAAGAGAGAGGAGGATAGAGATGGAGGAGGAGGAGGAGGTGGGTAGAGTGAGAAGACATATTTTGTTTGGCTGTTGAGAACAAGTTAGTGAATGAGGAAGCATTTAAAAAGCGAAGAGAGGGAAGCAAACCGACAGAAACGACTTCCCAAGAGATTCCCGCTTATTGGTATGGGATCATCCAAAACCATGAAATTGAGGGCAATTATGTCCTTTTTCTCTCTTTTTTTGTTTTTTTTTTTTAAATTTTAGTTAAATATTTTTATTTTTTTAAATTTAACTATCTCTTTCATCAGAGCTTTCAGGTGGGTGTGGGGAATGATTCTACATCCAATACCACAACTACTGTGCCCTTAACTGATGGGATGTTTTCTCCCTGTTAAAAAACCCTTAATTTTTTCTTACACTGCTACTGCGTCCCAAGATGACCTTCTTTTTTTGGAAAATCATAGAGTTTGAACCATTACGGCTTCAGATCAACTTGTTAATAGTAAACGTGACAGCGATGTTGACTTTGTCATTTTCCCATATGTCAATGGTTAATTTGTTAGAAAATAAAAGATAGTGGTTGATTTGTCATTGATAGCAAACTACGATGGTTAATTTGTCATTTTCCATTTTAGATATTATTATTATTTTAAAGAAAAAATTATCTTTTTTTTGCTATTTTATGAAAAATAGTTTCAAATTCATGAATTAATGAGATTAAATTCATAACCATTTGTTAATGGGTGTAAATTAATAACAAATTTGAGAGATTTGATTGGCAGCTAAGAATAATTATAAGAGAGTTTGATTATAAATAATTAAAATAAAATAATTTCCTCAATTTTTTTACTTTTTATTGTAAAAAAAAGTATAGTAAGAAAGATTTAACCATGGTTAGGACTTTTAATTTAGCTAGGCAATTGTTAATTTTTTTGTTTTTGAGTATTTGAGTGTTTAATTATAAAGCTTGGTTAGTTCATGGTGAACCCATTTAGCCCTTTTGAACTAACTTAATTTTAACTAGTCATTATCATTAGTTTGGTATGAAGAATTGTTCTAGAAGAATAGACTAGGTCACTTTAAATTACATATTCAAAAAATAAAGAAGAAGAAAAAACTACTTTTTATGTCAAGAAAGTGTTTTGATAAAAGTAATATTATATTTACCATCTAAATTCAACTCTAATTTACGTGACATTTTGTGATTGGTGTAACAACAAAAATCAATTATAAATAGTTAAAATAATATATTAATTATACCAATTAATGAGTACTACGTCAGCAGATAAATTATAAAGCTTAGGATAAAACTAACATTACTCTTTTGATAATTATGATATTATAGCGAAAAAGTAGTATAAAAAGTTGTAAGGACAATATCAGCATGATTATTAGAAACCCTCATTTAATACATTACCCGTGTGTGTCTATGATAATGTAAAAACAATTTTTGTCTGCTTTTATTTAGTAAAATTAGATTAATAAGATTGTTCATCAATATTTACAAACTAACAATTAAGTACACATAGAATGTGAAATGAGAATACTTCAAGTGAATTGAAGACAACAAAGAGTAGGTAATTTGAAGCAAAGGTGATATTGTATATTTCTTTGAACTCATTCTCTACCTTAAAACCTAGCCGGCACATGAATGTTGTACAAGATATTTGAAGCAATAAACTTTAGTACAACGGAAACAATGTTTATGTTAAGAAATAATAGATTTTTAATAACGAAAATGGATATTGAAAATAACTCATACTCATAAAATACAAAGTAATCGAGCATTTTTGCATATAAGGCCGACTAAGAAAAGACAGATCACACAATATATCATTTTTTTTGAAGTACAAAATTATATTCCGTAACATTAATATTAAGTGAAATTTACATAAAATGGTAACCAAAAAAGAAATAGTTCAAAAACAACTAACTTTCAAATTAAATGAACATGTATCACACCAAAAATAAGAAATGAAATACAAAGTTAATTGGAACTATCCACTTATGTAGGAACAAAATATTAGTAGCCATTTTCTTAGTTGATCATTAATGTCATAGATCTTTCACAGTGTCTTAAACTTATGCTACTCATTGAACAATTGCAAAATTCACTCCAAAATTATGGCAACTAATATTGCATGAATGATTAAAAATACTCATCCGCCATTCTCCAATCCTTTGCCTTCCCATGGAGAATTGATGGATGCTAAACATGATCTCCATCACAATTCAATTAATCGTAAAACTAAATTCCATCTCCAAACCAGTTGACACACATATTATAGATGAGATCTTTGCATGTGATTGGAAAGCGAATGAGATCTTTATAAGTTTCTTTATAACTATTGAATTCTTTTAGTATTTTTTGTATTTCTACATTATGTTATTTTACTTCATTTATTTGTTTGATTATGTCATTTATTATATTATTTTCTATAAGTTTAATGTTTTCAACTAGACTATTGTTCTTCCTAAATGTTTTCGTAAATAATTTTCTAAATTTATTATCATTATTTAAGTATCATTAACTTTTTCTTTTAATTTGTTAATATTTTGTTCAATTTTTGTTAATTTACTTTGATTTTCTATACTTGTATCTTTGATGTCATTAATTTTTATTTTGAGTTTATAATAATATTCTGTTAAAAATTCATTTGTATTAATTATATTGTTTTGTATTTTTTGTAAATCTTCTGTATTATAATGGATTATAAGATATGATAGAATTTCCATAATATTATTTAAGAAAGCTTTTATTTTGGAATTATTTGATATATCTGAGTGTAAGCTTGTACTTCCGACAGCATAATTAATTCCTCTAGGTAGATTTTTTTGGTAAAATAACTATTTTGTCTCTAAAAGGTATTTCTGGTAAGTTATTAAATTCTGTAGTTATGTTTCTAACATGTAGATTATGAATTTGTAATTTTTTAATTTCATCTATGTTATTCATAGTACAAAGATTAACTATCCCAAAATATACTACAACATAAAAGAATGCTGTAAATGATTATTAAACTAAGAATAAGAAATATTAATGGTATTGTTATAAGTGTAATTAATTCTATTTAATCAATAGTAATGTTTGCTTACTCTAGTTCATGGGATGTTAGTGGAGTTTTCCATCATTGAAATTTGTATGTAAAAGAATATGTTGAAGTTGTTTGTTGATTCATACGTTTCTATTGTGTTTATAAGTTTCAAAAGTGATGTTTACTATTAACTTTCAGAGTGTTGTGTTTGTGTAGCGGAATTGAATTTGTTTAGAAGTGTGGTAGTGTTTTGTCCCATCTTCCCCCTTTGGAAAGAACGAGGATCTGATACCATAATTTCTAAGGAAAATATTCCTGGTTGCAAGGGGACTTGCAGTACTACATTGGAAATGAGAGAGTTGTGAGACTAGTATATAAGTGTGTACCCATCCTCACCTGTTGGACGTGTTTTGGATCAAGGAACCGTGCCTTGGTCTGAGAACAAACCCATGAGGGCTTTCGGGCCCAAAGCGGACAAAATCCAGCAACGAGGTAATGCCCACTTGTAACACAATCATACAATTTGTTGAGTGCTTGAAATATATTCCTGAAAATGACTTGTGTGTGCTCGGATTGTTGCCTCTTGAAAAATCTTGAATCATACCTTGATATCGGTGGTGGTGAATTTTCTTCATTCGAAAAATAATTCCATGAGTAGTTTCGTGACCTCGTTATTGTATAAAAAAAATATTATGAATTAGTAGGACGTTTTAGCTTTAATACCAAATGATGCACTAGCGGAAGAGGTAAAGAAATAACCTGTAAAATATGTCTTTGAAGTGTTGAAGTTGTAAATAAGTCAAAGGAGGAATTCTACACTTGCGGTTGATCGGGTGGATGATCACGATCGACCTGAACTCTAGTTTCATAATTTGGCCGAGAATCACTTTTGGAAAGTGAACTTTGAAAGCGCATAACTCCTTCATCTTAGATCCTTTTGAGCTGAAATTTTGACCACGTCTTCTTGAATGAATATGAAAAAGAACCCTTAAAGAACTTTGGAAATATCCTTCAAGAATCAAAATATATGCTGACAATAAGATAAGTTATTGGATTTGGAAAGTAGGATAGCTTGCACTCTCTTTTGATGACTTTGCGGATGGATACTTGATGGATGGTTGGATACCACTTCACACAACCTTTTCCCAATGAGTAGGGCTATGGATGCCACTAGGAAAAACCCACTTAAGCCTAAGTGAGTTTCAACTTGTGATATGACTCACAAAAGAAGTACTTTGGATGTAACTTTCCAAAGTGTTTGAAAGAGGAATCACTCAAATTTTGAATTTAGCAAAAACTATTTTGTATTCAAACTCAAGTTCCTTAAACATGTACATAAGGTGGCTTTATATAGCCAATTACAAAGCATATAATAATAATAGACTAATTAATCAATAATAACCCTAATCGGGCTTATAGAATTAGTTGTCTGATTTTCTACTTAATAGAAGCGATGTTAATTAACTAAAAGAATATTTAATTAATAACTTTGTTTCTTCTTCTCCAAGTCTAGAGGTTTTTGGAAGCTATTCCTTGTTGAAATCATCCACTTGGATGGTTTTCATATCTTGATTTTCTTTGCTCTCTAAGTTTGGACACTTGGGCTTTTCTTAACTTTTGCTCTCTGTTCCGTGGGCTTTTGACAATAGTAAATGAATCCAAATTTAGCGATCTAACTCATTCTAGAAATCTTAGGAAGTCAGCTACAATCTTCATGAAACACAACATTTGAAATGACATTGTTTGGAATGCCAAAATAGTCAATACACATTGGAGGTCAAAAGGAAAACAGTTTCTAGAAAGTCTTTCCATTTCTCTTTCATTGCTCTTAAACTTTCAACTATGTTTGACCTTAAATATCTCTATGTTATTCTTTGAGACTTGATCAATAATAGAATGGACCCGTAGTCCATCACATAAGCTATGAGCCTAACGCTTAGTAACATGATATACAAATGTTGTACAATACATAGATATAACATGCGTTTTCATTCAATCTTTCCTTGTTATGTTTATTCATTTTTAGTCCATAACAGTCCAAACGATTGGAGAACATCAATTCAAGGGAAAAGATACATCATCGGGTACTCTTAGGTAGAATCTTCACCCAATTCCCCCGTCGAGGAAAGAATGCATCGTAATGTAGTCTCCTAAGCAGACCGACACTAGACCCCTCGTCTCGCAATCTCCTATTTATGTTTATTCAATCAACTTTTTTAATCATATAACAATCCAGACAATTGAAGATTGTTGGGCCAAGGGAAAAGAAATATCTTAGGGTTCATTTGGGCAGAACCGTCACTCAATCCTGACGAGGGATGAGTTACATCATCATGTAGTTCTCCCAAGTAGAACCGATGCTGATCTCCTCAATCTCTAATGCCTATTTATGTTTATTTCATACATTTTCAATTTCATTACCATTATTTAGGCTTCTAAACATTTTCCTAATGTAATGCAAGAAATATGCATGAAAACATGTGCACCTATCATCCACAATATTCGACACTACAAGTCAACATAGTCCTAACATATACATTCTATCTCAAATCATCAAGGTCCACCATAAACCTACGACTTAACTCCTAATAACCTTTATGACTTCATAACCAACAACATTATTATCAACCATACAATTTATCAAACACATAATCTAGGGTTTTCACCTAGATTTCATCTTATTCAAACTTCTATAATCTTCTTCATATTTAACTAATTTCATAAGTTCCACCACCTTTCTTTCATTAAAACATCCTTAACAATATGCTTAAGTAGTTTTATCCAAAAGTTCCAAGAAGTTAAACAATTTAGCATCAAACATCTTAATCCATCTATTTTTACCATTTTCTCAACCTTTATTCCTTTTTCTTCTTAACCTCTTCTAGAACTCCTTAACATCGACTAGAAATTCTACAATTTACGAAGATGATTTCAGTACCTTAAACTTTAGAGAAAGGAGCAGGGAGAGAGAGCCTTCGAGGGTGAGAGAATTCCTCCTCCTTTTTCTCCATCAAATCTCATTTTTTGCGCTATAAATCCTCTCCTCCAGCCTTAAGCTGGAGGTGCTCTCACGCTAGAATATAAGCATGAAGAGTCATCACATTTTACCCAATTAGAATAGGACATTTAGAGTAAGTTGGTGACTTTTCACACCTTTTGATCGACCACCAATGCCCTTGATCAACCACAAATTCTTCCTAGCAAAATTACCGCTTGATCTGTCATGAAGTCATTCGACCGATATTTCTCCATGATTGACTGCTCTTCAGCCCGAGAACAACCTTCTATCGAAAATCGGTCATTCATCGAGCGACCACAATTTTTAGACTTTACAATCTGTATCGACCATGATCGACTGCCCATTCTTTAGCCGATCGACTGACCTTCATTAACTATGTATTCTATTTAAAATATGTCGATCACCTTCTTCGGCTGATCGATCACTTCTCATAACTTTTACAATCTGTTTACAATTTGTTTAACACCTGTCAATCACCTTCTTCAGTTGATCGACCACTTCTTACAATATTTACAATCTGTCTTTAAGATTGAACAACCACGTTGCCTTTTGATTGACCACTCCCTTCAAAACTTGTAAATTGATCGACCATCCCAATTTTGGTCATTCAGAACCCAAACGAAAGTTGTTCTTTCACAATTTCGCTTAACCTCTTTCACTGTTTTCCCTCTATATCCTTAATTAACACTTATTTTCTTTTTCTAATTACTTATTCCTTAACTTAATCCTATAATATTTTGTATAATAATTTTTGGGATATTACATTTTGTAAGTCCATTCCTCTAATCTTCGGTTCTACCTCGGTGAAGGGAGTACTGTGATCACCTTGCCTTGGAGATTTTTCGTCGGCATCAAATTCTAGGTAAATGATGTACATTTTTGCTTGGGCATTAGGCTTACATCATAGGGTTTAAATTTGGGTATGTGTGTTGCTATCCCCTCATCGTGTGATTGAAAATTCGATAGAATGGATTGTTTTCGTAACTATTTTGATGTTGGGAGCTTGAGGAATCAGTTTATGAACAGAAGTTGTTTCCTGTTTATGACCGTACACTGAGTAGGTTTGGATACTGCCCATGCAGAAATCTAAAATTTGAAAATATTGGTAACTAGTTTACTGTCCTGGAATTAAATTAAAGAAAAATCAATTACCCATCTTTTGCCAAATTTAGATTATAGATTATTAGATTAAGTACTGTTTTCTTTTAAAAGTAAGTAAAAGATATGTGAATTTTATGGACAATAGGTCTGCATCACTAGGCTATAGGACCTTGAGTGTATGAGTTCTCTCCCCTAAATTGTCTGGAAAATTTTGATAGAATGTAGTGACTTATTATTGTCTTGATTGGAGAATGAATATCAACTGAGTTGTTTAGGTTCTGGAATTCAATCTCTAGTTGGGGGTCATTTTCAAATATGAGGTATTCTTATGGCATTCATAGATGCTTTGTATTATTGGAAGTTGGATATTGTTGAATGATGATAGAACAAAGTCTTTCTCTACAGTTAGAAGTTGAATTTTGTTATTTGCTGTAATTGCGGAACTTAGTGATAGATTAGACTTATGTGCTTTGGGGATATTGGTTAAATGAAATTACATGTAGGTGTAGGAACCTGTCACTTAGTAGGATTGCCATCCAAGCATTTCTTTGATGGTTCTGCCCGTATACCTAATTAAAAGATATGGGTATTGTCATTATAAGTATACGAAAAATTTGGTTATATTGTGTAGTTACTTCTGTTATGCAGTTTATAAAAAGAAATTGTTTACTATTATTCATGGTCATTGAGGTCTATGGTGATTGGGTAGATTGTTGCCAATTATTTGAGATTAAGGAATCTGCTTTGCTCATATAGTACAGTCTCTTGTCATGAGGGTTACAGTTTCTAAAATTAGAGATAAGAACTTGTTAATAACTGGTTTGTCGTCTATATGCTGCTGAATAATTCCTATCTCATGCTTAGATTGAAAGTTTGAACTTTGTCTTTTGTTGTGTTGTTGATGTGTTTACTATGCTATGGAACCCAAGGATCTTGTTATTACTATTGGTTTAAATATTTCTCATTATATTGATGTTAATAATGAGGTTGTAACTGCTGCATTTTTGTGACTTGTTCATGTACTGTTGGTTAATTATTGAGGATGTTTTTATGTCCTATGATACGTAAAGATGGAAGTTAAAGCTTAGTTTCAATTTGTGTTGTTTTTAGGAACTATTAGTATACTGTTAACACTATTAATGTCCACAAATTGTTGAGACTTGAGGATTCGTTATAGCTATTAGATGAGTCTATTTTCACGATAATAAACTTGTTCGGGGATCTGTTATGGCAATGACTGATATTTTATTATGCATATAGCTCTTGATTGATGACATGTCTAGTGTCATTTCTTATGTTATGAATGAGGATGCCTACAAGTTGTGGATCGAGGATTTGTTTATTTACTGTTTTAAGCATGATATTGCGTCCCATGCATCACATTTTTCAAGAAAATAGTGAAAATGATTTATATGCATATGTTTTCATGAAACAAAATTTAACATATGAAATAAGTTGACGGTCTCGCATAAGGTGGACCTAATGGTGTTAACTAAATAAACGTAAAGGATTATTATTGGCGGGGTTCGAGTTGACTATCCCGCATGAGGTGGACTTAATGGTGTCACTCTCTCTTAGACTAATGTCCCACAACGATCAAACTGTAAAGTGAAAAGAAAAGAAAATATTGTTTTTACGTGTTGCATTTCATAACCATGTCACATGTTGTATTATGTATGCTATACGTTACATGTTACATATTTTATGTTATACATCTCTTGCTGAATATTAGACTCATTAGATGTACCCTGTGATGTAGGAAAATAAAGGAGATTAAAGAGCTTGATAGAAAGAACTTGTTGATAGTGCGGTTGAAGAGAACTTCTCATGTGTAACGACCTGGTTTTTCTTACATTTAAAAATACGTGAAATTTAAATTTTTTTCTTTTATTTTATAAAACAATTGAAATCCTTATTAAAATCTTTTAGATTGAAATCAAAGTAATTTTCTTAAAACCGGACCATTATAAACATTTGCTTAAAACTCGTTACTTAAATCGTTATAAATAGCGGAAGACTTATTATAAAATTCTTTTTCTCAATTTACAGATGAATTATAAATCGTTTATTTGAAAAGACAATAAATATATAAAGTGTTACTTTACATTAACAAAATTTGTTTTCTCTTTAATTTCATTTAGCCTGGCCAACCACAAGACTCGTCCGTGCAAATCCTTCGTCAACTGCTCATTTAATCTGTTCGTCATCTCCTCTTGTACTTGTACCTACATCGCAAGAATGCTACATGCACATGCTGTGCCATTTTGAAATTGTGTGCAGTTTCTCTTTGCGTTATCTTTCTTTTATCTTATATCTTCTCTCGTTTACGTACTTTCTTTCTGTTTCTGTTTCTGTTCTTGTTTCCGTATCCGTTTCTCTTTTCATATTCTTCTCTTTACTTTTCTTTTCTTTTGTTCCTGTGCCGGGCGTGACAAATCGGACCACAGAAACCTTTGTCTTTTCTTTTATTTTTTTCTTGTGCCGGGCGTGACAAACCGGACCACAGAAACCTTTGTCTTTTCTTTATCTTTTATTCTTGTACCGGGCTTGTCCTACCGGACTACAATAACATTTATCTTTCATTAATCATTCGTTCATATTTCTTCTTGTTTTCCGTTTCTCCTTTTCAAAACCGTGCATAAAAATCATTTTCGTATTCTTTTGAAAATCGTGATGCGTGATGCTCATGAATGCACACAACAGTTCATGTGAAAGCATAAATAAACAATCAACGTGCGATTCATAGAACATGCTAAATGAACAGTAAACAACGAAACGTGCTCTTAAAAACTGTAAACAACGAAGCATGCTAGGAAAGAGGTAAGCAACGAAACATGCATCTCCTAATCTTGCGATGTAAAGTCCAAAGACCAAAACACACACATATCACTTACCTCGATTGCTTAAGGCGTTCAAAGCTTAATCATCATCACTTACTCTTCTTTTAGTACCTTCACAATTGATAACATTCAATTATCAGTTTAGTCAATTAATTAATTAATCTCATCGACTTGTTCTTATCGTTAATCCTTATATGTTACTTACTAAAGTTTCCTAAACAAACTACTTAATTAATTACAACTCAATCTAATAGTTTTAATCCCGATTAACAATGGTTAGAAACTTGGTTCAACACAAAACCTAAGCTGCAACTTAACAACTTTATATCCAAGCAATTAACACTTCTATATTTATCCACTTTCAACATTCAATTTCCAACAACATAACATTTAACACTTCTATACTGTTCATCTTCCAACATAACATGTTTATAATTCTTTTTTCACATTTTAGATGATAACTACAACAATAGCAAATTCGACTTAACAAAATTCTCCATTTATCTCATCCTCATTTCCTAACAAATTATTTATCATGAACATAGCACAATTAAGAGAGTATACCAACCTGAAACATAAATCCGACTTAACAAGTAGTGCAATTAATAATAATCTATAGTAATTTACTAACAGTACCAACTAATCACAATAGCAGACAATTAGATCCCAAGAGGCATAAATTGATCATTCATACAGCAAGACTCAAACCAATAAATTCATGCTTCACCAAAGATTATTATTACTAACAAAGAATACTCATCCAGAATAATTATCCATCAACAGCTTAATGATTCCCATTCACAAAGTGTAACGCCCCGACTTTTTAAATCCTTTTAAAAATACGTGAAATTTAAAATTTTGAAAATCTTTATCAAAATGCGCCTTAAAGTCAGATGCTACCAAACCTTTTCGTTAAATTCGTTGTATAAAATTCTTTATTTAATAAAAATGCTGAAAGCGTAAATAAATTTTTCTTTGAAACTTAGCGGAAGCATAAATTATTTGTTTAAAACAAATAATAACAAATAATAAAATATTACTTTAAAATTGCAGCTCTTTCCTCTTTACTTTAATTTGCCAACCAGCTGCAAGTCTCGCTCGTGCAAATCCTTCATCAGCTGCTTCTTAATCTGTTCGTCATTCGTTCCTTCGTACTTGTACCTACATCGCAAGTACTATCCTATGAGCTTAAAGCTCAGTAAGTGATATTTACCTATCATGCTACTATATGCTCATGTTGTACATTTTTAAATCATCGTTTCTCTTCTTTCTCTTATCTTCTTATCTTTTATGTCTTAACCATCGTTCCTGTCAATCCATTACGTTTAATTCGTCATTATTATCTTTTCGTCTTATTTTTTCGTTTCATCATTTACGTTTTATTCATCGTCTTCATCTTTTTCATTGTTTTCGTCTTTTACATTTTATTCATCATTTTCATCTTTTACCTTCGATATAGCAGCGATGGCATAATCCGAAAGCTTACTAATCATTGGTCGTTATGTCCTTGCATAATCCAAGGACCTTACAACAAATACAAGCAGCAATGGCATAATCCGAAAGCCTGCTAAGCATTGTTGTCTTTTTCTTTGCTTTTACTTTATTATGGCTTATGACTCATTTATTATCTATTTCGTTTATCGTTCGTTCTTTATCGTCTTCTTTGTTGGCTTATTATTTTTATAACTTATGATTCATCCGTTATTGATATCGTTTTGTTTGTGATCGTGAATGCATACAAATTTCTGAAAGCGTAAATAAACATTGAAACGTGCTATGAAAGCGGTAAACAACGAAACGTGCATTTAAGTACTGTAAACAATGAAACATGCTAGGAAAGCGGTAAACAACGAAACATACATTTCCTAAACTTGCGATGTAGGGTCCAAAGACCAAAACACATGCATATCACTTACTTCGTTTCTCGCGACGTTCAATGCTTAACCTAACTTTTCATCTTCTTTAGTACCTTCACAAATTATAACATTCAATCATTAATAAAGTCATTTAATCTACCTATTAAATCATGTTTTTCTATCGTAATCTCTCATTACTTAATCAAATCTTCTAAAGAGTACTTACTTCGCTTAATAACTAATCTCCATATTCATCTCTAATCATTTCTTCGTCTTTGTCCAATTTCCACAATATATTAATCTCACTAGTGCCTTCAAATCAAAACCAACCAATAATTGAATAATTCACATCACAACCAAGTACTAACAATTTAATATTGCTCTTAGAAATTGACAGGGATATTATCCAACAACAACCAACATACTACAAATCTGCAACAAAGCTAATACCTACCTATACATCAAAGTTGAAACCCAACATATTAATACCCAAATAATGAACTTCCAACATTCAGTTCCGTTAGAAATTTCTACACTTATTATTATTCATCAACAAACCATTAATACTTTCATTCACACAATCCAGAAACATAGATCTCACAAAGCAATAACTTTCGTTGGCTGACTTCTCAGAACATACATCCAACATATTCATCAATATCTCACCTTATATTTGCAAACCTGATCCTCCGTAATTTCCATCAATGAGGTACAGTCAACAGGGTACAGACATCTAGCAAGTAATATTCAAAGAACAAAAAACTAAATTGTAAGTCCACAGGTATTTACAGCATTGACCACATCTTCATAAAACCAAAGGCAGTAACAGTTTCTAATATGACAAACCAATCCCAAAATCCAATAGACAGAGCATAACAATATAGAACCATCGATCCTACGTACAACACTACAAATCAGAATCCAATACTGAACTTCAGAGAGAAGGACCTCACCTTCTCGGCCTCCAGAGGAATTTGTCCAACAACTTTGCCACACAAAGTATCCAAATCAACATGTTATTGTTTTCCGACAATTCATCCAAACGAGAATACCCACATCAGAATTCAGAATACAGGGGAGAAATCTTTCTCACCGTGAAGACACAAGGCAACAATTCTGCCTCTTGCTGTTTCTTCTTCTACTTTGCCATTTAATCACATAGCCGTAGACAGGGGATTAAATTCCCAACTTCCCAACGTCCTTTCCCTTTACCTCCATCGCCGAGAAGTCATGAAGCGTGGAGTAATTACAGGAAATAATTGGAAGAATACGCCAAAATGGTTGATGAAGGACTGTCGGCAGAACAAACAAAGGAGTGGACTGAGTCATACTATACCGCGAATCAGACGACAAGTCGTCCCTTTGCAAACCGACACACCCGAGCAAGTCATCCATCTCGACCCAAGCCACAGCCTCTGCCCGAGAGATCCGCGATTCAGCTCCCTGCAATGAGCTTCCAACCAACAGTCCGACAGTACAAAGCAACAGAGGAAACCCAACAAAACTAACCCTTTACAGACGCCGGAAATCGCCTGTTGAAGCTCCGACGTCGACCCGCGAACTCGTCCAATCCGAGCCCTAGTTTCGACGACCCGCGAACGACGCCAGCCACTGCACGCCGGAGTCTTCGTCTGAAGCCTTCGCCATCGCCGATCCGCCGTCTTCGCCAGCGAACACTCCGATCTCTCAATCCCATTTCACCCTCTTTCTCCCTCTCTCTGTCCATTGTCGCGAGATGCAGAAGAAAAGGGGAATTCCCCCATTTTTTTGTTTTATTTTTAATCAATTATTTCTTTATATTTTAATTATAATTAATCCCCTTATTTAATCTAATTCTTCAACCTAATTGAAATTCAATAAATTGTCTTAAATTTAATATGTCAATTATGTCTTGTAATACCCCAAAAATTTTCCAATTAATCCAAATACTTCAAATCACTTTTCAACTATTTTTATTAAATTCCGATATAAAAGTTTGGGGTATTACACAAAGCCTAGAAACATAAATCCAACAAATGTAGTAGCTTCCATTCATATAACAACAGGGCTAATCCAAAATATTAATGCTTCACAAAGTTGTAAAGGTAGTGGTTAAACAATATCAACAGAGCATTAACTTTCAATCAAATAGAACATTCAAACGAATTATACTCCATCCATTCAAAGTGTTTATGTAACGACCCAGTTTTTATTTACTTTAAAAATTGTGTAAATTTAAAACTTTTCTTCTTATAAAAACATCAGAGTATTTATCTTTTATAAAACCCGGTCATTAAAACTATTTACTTAAAATATTTATCAATTGCAGTGAAAATAATAAAATCATTTTCTGAAAACGCAGCGGAATTAAAACAAGCATTAAAGAATACCGAATAATTTACAAACCCTTTTACAAATAAATTTCATTTAATTCTTTAGCCCAGCCAGCCACAAGATCCACTCGTACAAATCCTTCATCGACTGCCTCTTAGTCTGTTCACCTGTGCGTGTACCTACATCGCAAGACTTAACTAATGAGTCTAATGCTCAGTAAGTGATATAAAATAAAATGTATGATGCACATGTCATGCAACTTTTAAATCTCTTTTCGTTTTCTGTTTTTGTTTCTCTTCTTTCTTTCTTTTATTTTCTTTTACCCTTTTCTTGATCTGAACTTTGCTTTATCTTGACTTTACTTTATTATTCCCTTCTTTACTTGCTTGTTACTATACTTTATCTTGAAAGGCGTTGGAGATGTCTAAACTTGACGAGGAGACCTCACATCCCAAGACGACCCCGTTTATCTTTATCTTTATCTTTACTTTATCTTTAAAGGCGTTGGAAATGTCTAAATTTGACGAGGAGGAGCAGCCAACTCAACCTCACATTTCCAAATGACCCCGTTGTATGTTTATTATGGTCTTAATCTTGAAAGGCATTGGAAATGCCTAAACTTGACGAGGAAGAGTAGTCAACTCAACCTCACATTTCCAGACGACCCCGTTTATGTTTGTTGTGTGTCTTAATCTTGAACGGCGTTGGCAATGTCTAAACTTGACGAGGAGGAGCGACTAACTCAACCTCACATCCCCAGACGACCCCGTTCTCTTTATCTTTACTTTATCTTGAAAGGCGTTGGAAATGTCTAAACTTGACGAGGAGGAGTAGTCAACTCAATCTCACATTTCCAGACGACCCCGTTTATGTTTGTTGTGTGTCTTAATCTTGAATGGCGTTGGAGATGTCTAAACTTGACGAGGAGGAGCGACTAACTCAATCTCACATCCACAGACGACCCCGTTCTCTTTATCATTACTTTATCTTGAAAGGCATTGGAAATGTCTAAACTTGACGAGGAGGAGTAGCCAACTCAACCTCACATTCCCAAACGACCCCGTTTATGTTTATTGTTGTCTTAATCTTGAAAGGCGTTAGAAATGTCTAAAATTGACGAGGAGGAGCGGCTAACTCAACCTCATATTTCCAGACGACTCTGTTTATGTTTATCTTTACTTTATCTTGACCTTATCTTAAAAGGCGTTGCATTTATCTTTATCTTTACTTTATCTTGAAAGGCGTTGGAAATGTCTAAACTTGATGAGGAGGAGCAGCCAACTCAACCTCACATTTCTAGACGACCCCCGTTTATGTTTATCTTTATCTTGAAAGTGTTAAAGATGTCTAAACTTGACAAGGAGGGGCGGCTAACCCAACCTCACATCTCGTCACACCCATTTACGTTTCACAACTGTCTCGTTTCTTCTTTGTTTCCTCCTTGTCATTTTGTAATCGTTTTGTTTCTTCTTTGTTTCCTTTTCAAAAGTATTCATGGAAACTATTTTTGTATCTTTTGGAAAACTATGATGCATGATGCTCATGAATGCATACATTCTCTACTAGAAAAATTTAATAGCGCAATCAACATACAATTCATAGAACATGCTTATAAAAACTGTAAACAATGAAACGTGCTATTTAAAACTGTAAACATCAAAATATGCTATTTAAAACTGTAAACACCGAAACATGCATCTCTTATTCTTGCGATGTAGGGCCCTAAGGACCAAAGCACATGCGTATCACTTACTTGGTGTCCCTAGCGCGGCTCAGAAATTAACATTGTCCTTCTTCTCTTTTATACCTTCAAAATAATTATAATTTATTTATTAATATTTTTATCGATCATAACTCTTAACTTTACTATTGTTATTCCTCAATTATTATTTTATAGTATAATTATCGATTAACGAATTTCTATTAATTTATCTTCATTAATTTTATGGTCCATGACGAATAACTTTGATTTATACTTTTTTCCTTAAATCACAATTATCCAATTTAATCGATATTTATTCATTAATAATATAATTTCTAATGCTTATCAAATCTCATTAGTTAACTTAATTACTTAGCAACCACGCAATAATAATTCCTATATCTTAACGTGTGCAACAAGATAACGATAGCCAACAATAGTTGCTCATTCCATTAATGTGACCTGACAATAGAGAGAATTTACTTCTACAAAACTGAATAGTATTTTATCACAAAACCATATTTTCCACAGCAAAGTAGAGAACCATTTAATTCATTTTATCAAAACAATAACCAACATAGCACATTTATTTATCTTTTTTTATCCAATTAGAAAGGCCGTAGATAAATCATCCAGACAAACAACCAGAAGCTAATATGAAATCAATCACAGCAGTAAACTTTCAACAACTAATCCAGAATATCAATCCAGCATGTTCCCACGTCCAACAATCAATTTTCCAATATATAGTCGTTCAACTCCAACTTAATAACCTATATCCAATAATAATTCTTCCCGATAAATTTAATCTCAACGGATGTAACTATCAACAAGGATAATAACAGGAAACACCATTCAACAAAATCATCCATTAACATAACATAATTCAAAGAGAGCATTTTCCAATAACAAATATAGCATTCCCGATAACTATAACAGTCAATAAACCCATCCTAACACACTTTTGGTTAACAGTATATTACTCCCCATAATTTCATACAGAAATCCAATTGAACATCTTATGTCCTAGTAGCACAACTCAATCTGACACACAGATAAATCAAGAGGTTTCACAGAACATTTAATCCAAATCAACAGGGCAGTTCGACCCTCAATCCATAACACAATATATTTCTCCATTAGTATGCTTCAACAAATTAAACATGAAGGAAAACGCTCACCAAACAATTAATCATTCCTACAGAATATTTGTCCAACTACAACACTACTAACAGAACCTACAGAGGAAGACAATCAACAATTCCAAACATTCCAGAGTTCCAAACAGCAGAATACAAATCTTTAGAATTGTATACACTAGCATTACAAACTCATAAAATCCAAAAATGAAGGAAGTCTCACCTTCTCGGCCTCCAGAAGAATACACCCGAGTCCAGGAGCTCTCTCCTTAAGAACACAGACTTGAAGATCACCACAAACGTCCATCCCCAGCCATCCCTAATAGGCAGCAAAAGCTGCGACCTATAATGCTGACGGAGGGTTGCCCACACCAAGGAAAGTGGTCTAATATGTGTTGGCCATGTGGAAGCCCTTATCCTGCCAGCCAGACCAATTGAAACCACCCGGTTCAACAGTGGAGGACCGATCCCAATTGCTAGCGAGCCGAAGCCCTGCCCAGCCATCACCGCCGATTTGTCCCTGCCAACCAAAAATGTCGAGCAGCAAAACGCCAAGGAGAGGAGGAAATCGGCCAACATACCTAGTCCCGGCGCTGAAATCCATAGCCCGCGGAAGCATGCTCCAATTAGTGCCCTAGCCTTCCCGTGGTTTGTCGTCCCCGCGCTGTCAGCTGCAACCTGCACACGCCCGAAGTTCGCCCGCCGAACCAACACGGGCCATCGCCGTTGTCTCGTCCACTCGCCGTCGCCTTCCCGATTGCTCCGCTCTCCCTCGCCTTTTCCCCTTCTCTTCTCTTCTCTTCTCTTCTCTTCTCTAATTTCTTCAAGGGTAAATAACACTGCAAACCCTATAGTTCTGGATCAATGACAAGTCAAACCTTGGAGAAAGTTTTTTAATAACTAAAACACTGAACTATGAAAAATTATCGCCGGCAACCTCGCAGTCAAGTTTTCCATCCAAATCCGTCAAATCTAATTCCTCAGTTAACTTGAAACGTTTTCCTCTCAATGTCGATCTCGTTCGTCAGCGTCGATTCTTAAAATCGATGTTAGTTCTACCATATAAATGAATTTCAAAGTCGAAGATTCAAAAATTTCGAACTTTTTGACTGTAAAACGACGAATATTGAAGGAGAACTGTTTGTTTTAGGTTAAAAGACGATTTTTAACATATAACGGACGTCCGTCATACTCTGACGGACGTCCGTCATACTCTCATGGACGTCCCTCCGTCCATTATAGGTTAAAAATCGTATTTTGTCCATTTTATTTTTTATTATTAATAAACAAATATTAAATTACCGTTTTACCCTTAAAAAATTGTCAATATTATTTTTATAAGGACAAAAGAGTAATTTGACAGACAAGTGGGGTACAGTTGTCTGCCACTTGTCTGTCAAATTACTCTTTAATCCTTATAAAAATAATAATGACAACTTTTTTAAGGGTAAAACGGTAATTTAATATTTGTTTATTAATAATAAAAAATAAAATAGACAAAATACGATTTTTAACCTATAACGGACGGACGGACGTCCGTGAGAGTATGACGGACGTTCGTGAGAGTATGACGGACGTCCGTCAGAGTATGACGGACGTCCGTTATATGTTAAAAATCGTCTTTTAACCTAAAACAAACAGTTCTCCTTCAATATTCGTCGTTTTACAGTCAAAAAGTTCGAAATTTTTGAATCTTCGACTTTAAAATTCATTTATATGGTAGAACTAACATCGATTTTAAGAATCTACGCCGACGAACGAGATCGACATTGAGAGGAAAACGTTTCAAGTTAACTGAGGAATTAGATTTGACGGATTTGGACGGAAAACTGGACTGCGAGGTTGCCGGCGATAATTTCTCATAGTTCAGGGTTTTAGTTATTAAAACAATTTCTCCAAGGTTTGACTTGTCATTGACCCAGAACTATAGGATTTGCAGTGTTATTTACCCTTTCTTCAATTAAATTAAAATAAAAACTTAATTTAATAATCAATCCCCACTTTCTATTCTCAAAACAAAAACCAAACCAATCCTTTTTATCCATAATTAAATTTTCCTCGTTTCATTTTTTAATTAATTTCTCAATTTTTCTTCCTTTTAAATAATTAAATTCTTCATTTAATTATTTTCATCCCAATTTCAATTTTCTTTTCTCTGAATATTTCATGCTGATAATTATCGGTCTAATTAAAATTCTTCAATTCGGCTTCCAAAATGATTATCCAATAATTGATATAATTATCTACCAACAATTATTTATCTAAACTTATTTTCATGGTATTATATTCCATAATAAAATTTCACCGAATAATCCAATTATATCCCAATCAATTTTCTTATCAAATAAACATTTAATTATTCTTAATTAATTATGTGACGAAAATAAGGGTATTACAGTTTAATAGACAGAGGCAGAGAATATTAATCCAAAGCATACAACAACAATCCAGAACAGCAACCAGAATTGCAATCCAATTACAGAGCAGATTTACTTTCCCAGAGGAATGCCTAAAACCTTAGCACCAAACGCAACAGTTCACCCAGCAGAACACTACACTAGTTCAAGCCGTAATAGAGGACAACACACGTCAAGCGAGCATCCGAGATCCGAGGCAACCCACTGTCAAAACCAGAATGCTCAAGCCAACACTCGAACATACTGCTTCCCGTATTTATATCCAAAGACTAGGTTTGAATGCACATCAGATTATCCCATGATCTTCGGCAGCAGCAGATCCTAATTTTTCGGCAGAGTCTTCGTCGTTCAAATCCTTGAAATTGAACCACACTCTGTCGTTCCTCTCCAGGCAGGAACCAAAGGATGGAACCAGCTTGGACCGAACCACGAGTTGCACCGCAAGCATCCAGCTGAACCGATGCTCCCCTGCCTAAGCCGATCCTGTTGTCACCGAATTCTATCCAGCCAATGCCTCCAGTCAACAATTAGTCAACAGAATGTGAAGGAGAAGAAAGGATCGACTGACTTACCTCAAACCAACGCTGAAGAACCACGCCCGCGAGAGCTCCGATTCGTCCTGCAAGAAACCCATTGAGGCTGTGACCTAGCCGCGAACCGCGACGTCGCTCCATAGCCGCTCATTGCCACCATGAAGAAAAGTCCCGAGAGCCGAACCTCCCGTCGCTTCGAGTTCGCAGTTCGCCGATCGCTCGGTCACCGTCTCTCCCTTCTCGATTCCTCTTCTCTTCTCTTCTCCCTCTTTCCATTTTTCATTTCTTCAGCAGCAGACCACAACATAAATTTTCTTCTTTTAATTGTTGTACCCGAACCGGACCGGTCATGCTCGAACCGAACCGGTTCAGCCCTCATTTTATCACACTTTAATCCTTTATTTAATTAATCTCCAAATTCTTAATTTCAACTAATCCAATAAATCTCAATTTATCCTTCTTCACTTGACTAAAAACCGAATCACATAATTGGTTCCAAATTGAGTCGAACCAAATCGGTTAAACCCATATTTCTCTTTTTTTAAAATTATAATTTTATTTATTTATTTTAATTTATTTAATAAATTTATAATTATTAAATGTATCTATAGTATATTATTTGACCCAATTTTCAATTAACCCCATTAACTTAACTCTAATTATTATCCAATAATTTCCTCTTTAATAATTTAATTAAATCTTTCATTGATTAAATTATCCTCAATCTCAATTTAAATTCTCAATTTAATTCAAATATCGCTTCATGATAATTACGTATTTGGTAATACCCCGATAATTTTTCAATTAATCAAAATATCCTTAATTACTGTTTAATTATTCTTATTAAATTCCAACATAAAATTTGGGGTATTACATCATGGGTGAAATTAGAGCGTTGTCCAAGCAAATTTGACAGTGGGTGAGAATTTAAAAAAAAATTGAATGATGTAAATGTTGGTTACGATGTATTTATGATAAATTTAAAAAGAAAATAGTTATAAATGTCTTTGGTTATTTTAAAAGATGAATTTTATTACGTTTGGTTCCTAAATGAATTTTCTTAAAGACTTTTACTGCAAGGATTAAAGAAATATGAAAAGTTAATTAATAAATGTTATGTTTTACTAAGCTCTTATTTCAAAAGGGATTTTTATAAAGATTTTCTTTGTATGATTTTCTAAAGGATCTAGTTTTATATGAATGTATAGTTTAGTTAAAAAAAAAATTAACTCTTCGGGGCGTTACACGTCTAGTTCTGGAGTTCACATTGATAGTGAGCAATTTTTAAGATTATTCTCTAGTAGCTAATTATGTGTTTATTAAAAGGAGAAAGATAGCGTAAGGATGAATATTTGAATATGCGACCACCATGAGGATAACTTGGTAAGTGATGTTTTGTATGTGTTTGACCTTTGACCTACATCACAAAGACGCTAGAGTATTGTATGTTTTGATGATTTGTGTTGTCTATGATGCCTAAGAGCTGTTGTTCAAGGAGATGTTATGTGATGCGTATTTCATGCTTATAGATTAGAGGTTTGACTAATTGTTATATTATAAATATGTTAACTGATATTATGTCGATCAAAGATTTGTTTACTGTTTGATGTTACTGTCTATGTTATTGTTCATGATACCTAAGGGCTGTTGATCGAGGATATGTATTGTTTGATGGATTTGTTGATAGAATGTGATGCTCTCATTGTGAGTTTCGAGGATATGGTTATTGTTATGCTTAGGATATGCTTGTTGTTATGCTTAAGTTATGATGTCTATCATACTTACGGTGTGCTGATCGAGGACATGTTAGGTGATGTATGTTTTATACTTATAGATTATAAGTTTGACTAGCTATTATTTATGAATATGATGACTGATATCATGATGGTCGATGATATGTTTACTACTTTGTGTTACTGTCTACGTTATGGAATAGGATGCCTACGGGCTGTGGATCGAGGACTTGTTGTTGATATGTTCATGCATGTTAGACTATCATTATGTCATGTGTATGTACAAGCATTCATGAAAAATATTTTCATTAAGAAAGATAATAAACAATAAAAGACAGACTGAATAAATGTAAAAGGTCGTTATGGGCATGGAATCGAGTTGATTGTCTCACATTGTAGGATCGATATATGCCTATAGAGGAGGGTGAATATAGCGTTTTAATATTTTTGTGCGATATTTAATTTCTCTAAATCCCTAAGTGATTTATCGAATACGATTAAATAATCAATCACAATAAATGCATAAATTAAAGAGTAAGGGTTAGAGAAATGCATACAATATTTGTTTACGTGGTTTGACAAACTCGCCTATGTCTGCGTTCCAAGTTTTACTTGGAGATACACCAAGCAATTGGCTTACAGGTGCCAATAAAATCATTTACAAATTGACTCTTAAGCGGGGCGTCAGCCTTGACTAATTATAAGGTCGTCAACCTTTGACTCTTATGGGGCGTCACCCTTGAATTGACGATTACGAGGCGTCACCCAATGATTGAACTTACGGGCGTTCAATCTAACCTATGAGTATTTTGGGTTGTCACTCTTGTTTGATGAATTCTTAGGAAATCACCCTTTACAATATAGCATAATATATAATGGAGTATGGAAATTAAAGCGCAATCTAACTAGTCCGAATTCTCCCAAAATAACTCGCAGGTTTAAGAGTGGGGAGAATTGGATTTACAATGCTCACAATGATTTAGAATTGTGTCTTGAATTTGGCAGGCTTCGCCTCGATTCTCCGTCCGTTGTGAAGAGCTTGAAGTGATCTCATATTTATAAACACTGCTCAAGTGGTCGACCTTATGTCCTAAACGGTAGACCCTTTTACTAGCCGTTGGAGTTCTACCCATTGAGATTTGACCATTGGAAGCAAGCTGCCTTCTGTGGGGTCGACCGTTTCCTTCATGCAGAAATTTTAGGCAAGATGTTTTTTTTTCTGTTTCACACGGTCGACCCTTTCCTTCATAGATGCACAATGAAATCGACCTTTTGTGTTGTTTCGTCGACCTTTTGCTCCCTTTTTCCCTTCTTGATTTTCCTAAGTCCCGAAACGATATGTATTCACTACATGGACTTAGATAGACATGTTAGCACACTTTAATACCCTCAATATGGGTATTTTTGATAAATTTGAGTATAAATATAATGAATAAAACATTGAATACATTATCAATAAAAACATAATGGACCAACTTATTATTTTCATTACATTAAACCATTTGGTCATCATTAAAATAAAACTAAGCCTAACAAAAAGGCTAACAATCTCCCCATTTTTTATGATGACAAAATCCTATAAGTTGGTTATACTAAAACCTAAGCATGTGCATCAAACATTGCATATTAGATTTATCCAATTAAGTTATGCAATTTATCAACCAATTAATCTATGCAACATGCTACAAAACTCCCCCTAAAATATATCACAACTTATACACCATTCTCCCCCTTTTTATCATAATCAAAAAGTAATTCTAGGGGAGGGGAGTCTTAACACAATCAAGAAATGTTATCAAAATAAGATTATCAAAAGATTCATCTAAGAAATTCTCCCACGTGAACATTTTCGACATAAGTAAATTGAGGGAATAAGCATTAGAATCCAAAGACAATCTCAACAATTAATTCTACTAAAACAAATTTCTCCCATTTAATCAAAGAGTTAATCCACAAATCAAACAAAGGGAGTAATTAAGCATTCACATTCAAATCTAAGTTGTGGTTAAAAAAATACAAAATGAAGAACCCACAATAAAAAAATGCAATAGAAGAGTTTATATGGTTAAGATAAAGATACCAATTGAAACTAACCACAATTACAAATATTTCTAACACAAAGTCTTCTCTCCATTTTTTTATTAAGCATACAAAATTCATTGGAAGGATTAAAACTAGCAAGTAAGTTCAAGATGTGGTTATAAGTATAGATACCAAATGAAGCAACCACAAACAAGAAAAATTCAATAAAGAATATTCTCCCTCTTTGTCATTAAACCTAGAAACTCATTTGAGGGAATATAAACATTAAAGTTCAATGAGTGGTCAAAGATAAGATACCAATTTAAGCAACCACAATCACAATTCAATCAAAAATATCAATTCTCTTTGTCATTAAGCATACATACACATTTAAATCCAAATACAATATCAATGAGTGGCTAAATATAGTATACCAAATTGAAACCAACCACATCCAAATAACATCGATTCAAGAAACATTGTTCCCCTTTTTGTCATTACGCATAGAACCTTATTTGAGGGAAACTCTAAGCATTAGAATTCAAATCATAGATACCAAAAAAAGGGATTCAAGAGATAGATACCAAATATAAGAACTAGAATCCACTTAAGTTCAACATATCAAACAAAAGATTGATAAAGAATGCTAAACAAAATTTCAAATTCTAGAAGTGATACCATTAGAAGAATTAAGAAATTAACAAAGGATACTAATTAATAATTCACAATTTAAAGCAAAACAAGTTGTTCGAAGATTTATATCAATTGTAAATCTAAAGCTAAAATCAAGACAATTTTAATAGAATGATATCAATTGTAAGTTCAAAAATGAAACAAAAAAAAATCAATTAGAGATACCAAATTTAAAATCAAAATATCAATTTAACTATCTCTCCCCCTATGTTATCCACAAAAAAAACATTCGATTGGGGATATAATCCAATTTAAAATAATTGCGCTCCCCCTTAAAGCAACAATCCACCAACTTAACATTTCTCTCTCTCTTCTAAGAATATCACCAAGCATATAAGAGAGAACTCAAAAATTAAAAGAACCATCTAATTTAAAACAAAATGTATATTAATTGAAACACAATCCATGGATGAATTCAAATTTTGAAAATAAATTTTCTCCCCTTATCATTATGCACAAAATCAAATAGTTGGGGAATTAAGGAATACCAAAATAAAATCCTTAAAAGGATGAGCCAAATGTCGAGAAAAATAATTTCATTGAAAAAAAATGTTTCATAAATGATACAAAATGAAAATCTTTAAAAATTATACCAATTGTAGAGAAAAATGATTTCATTGATACCAAAACAAAAATAGTTTCATAAATGATTCCAATTAAAAAAAATTCAATGACATCAATTGTAGGAATTTTACCAATTGTGGTATTAAAAACCAATCTCAAAAATAATAATTGATATAATCTATCTTTCAAAGATATGCAAGTTAAAATCATTTCTCTCCCCCTAAATTATTTCACATAATCAAAGCATTGAGGATGGATTCAAGAGCGATACAAATTGTAGAGTTCAAAACAAAGAAAATAACCAATTTCAAAATAAATAGTGATATCAATTTGAAAATCAACTACAAAAAGTTATTTCTCTTTTTAAATAAAAAAATCAAAAACATTTGGGGAAATACAAGTTAAATCAAACAAATTAAATTTCTCCCCCTATATAAACAAATCTATACCAAAACAATCAATGGAGGGTAATGAAGCATTCAATTCTATTCATGTGGTCAAGATTAAAATCCAATGTGATGCAACTACAATCAAAGTTCATTCAATCAAAAGTATTCTCTCCTTTTTATGTCATGAAGCATATAGAATCATTTGAGGGGACCTAAATATTCAAATCAATTTAATTCAAATCTTCAAGAAAGATATAACAATTTGAACAAATCTCTTGAAGATCAAGGTTGTCAAAATTAAAACCAATTTTGTGTCCTCCCCCTAAATCCATTAACAATGTTCAATCCATGGGGAATTCAAAATTAAAACAAATCAATTTTCTTTAAAACATTTATCTCTCCCTTTATCATAAAACAAATCAATTTTATGGGGAAATATCAAAGTTTAGCCTAGCAAAGGTAGAATCTATCTACTATTACAAACAACATTTCAAAACAAAGTCAATGATCTAAAAATAATTTTATTTTCTTCTCCTTTTAACCATATATGAGTTTAATCCAAAGGAGATATAAGATCAAAACAATTGTTTAGGCATTTAATGTCTCCCCTTTCTATCTATAGCAAAATCCAATCCTAAAGGGAATTATCAAAGTTTAAATCTAGCGGAAGCAAAATCATCACATTTTTTTTTTAAAAAAAAACTTAAACAATTTTCAACAATTCTATTTTCTCCCCCCTATTTCATTTTCCAAATTCAATTCAAAGGAGACAAATTTTCAAAGAGACAAAATAATTTAATCCAAATAATTTCAAGAAATAATAAACAATTCAATTGCTAGATACTCATTGAAGAAATAATCAATTTTACAACCTATGATGTTTATCAATTTAATCCAAAGGAGAGATACAATCACTTATCAAAAAAAAATTATACATCCAACAATTCAACAATTTTATGTTCTTTAGCAATCCAATTGTTGGAAGCCAAATCTAAAGCAATGAAAATAATCCAAGTCAAGAATTATGCAAAATTTAACTTAGAGATACCAAATTGCAAGAGTTGATACAAATTTCAACCTAGGATAAAAAATTTATCAAAGGTTCCAAAAAGAATATATTCAACAAATATGCAAATTCAATATCTTCCATTCCAAACTCGAAAATATCAAAAATAGGTTCAAAACTATGTATTGAAGAATTTGAGTTAATTCAATTTAATAAAAAATAGAAAGGTAAATTAAGTTAATTGTCATATCTAATCTATTCACTTAAATTCAAATTAAAATACAGAAAAATTTAATTTCTTCCCCTAAATCAATTATTAAAATAAAATTTATGGGGATTATCAACGTTTAAATCAAGAGCGGAAGCAACCTTATCAATATTAGAACATTTGTATTTTCCTCTCCCTATAGCTAATTTTAGCCCAAGGAGAAAATACACAAGTTATAAATTGAATATCTAACAATTCAAGCAATTCAATAAATTCAAAGTAGAGTTCAATTGTTGGAATATGATTTTCAAACTCAAAAATATCAATTGAAGATTTACATCCTCTTCAAAACAATATTTGCAATCTAGAGATCAAATTGTTGGAACACAATCTTCGATCATCAAATACAAGTGGAAGGAATAACGTAAATTTCTACCTATGTATACAAAAAGATCAATGCTAACAATGAATCCAAAAAAAATATTCTACTAATCAAAGTTAATCAAATAAATAATCAAAAGTGAATTAGCTCAATTCAATTCCTAAATCAAGAATAGACCAATAAGATTGAAGCATTCTATAATATAATCCATTCAAGTCAATCCAAGACAAACAATTATTTTTCAACCCAATATTCAATCAAACAATTCGCCAATTTAATCAACAAAGACAAATGTGTACCTCCAAGAGAATTTAATTCTATTTTATCGCATGAGAGGCATCTTTTGAAGCTTCTCCCTTGTGTTGGATATTCAAGTATCCATTTTCCTTTTAAGTTCCTTGGGAGAGCCTCCAACCTACAACACAATCACTTTGTATATTTTGGTACCCAAACCATTTTGGGTCCATTTGTTATAGTTTGGTTCCTTTTGGAACCCATACAAATTTAGAATGTAAATTAGATTTAGAAATTAAATTAAACTTAGATTTAAAATTCACATTCAAAGAATAAGCAACTTTATAATTAAAATTTGATTTCACATTAGTATTCAACTTTAAAGGACAACAAAATAATTTATGTCCTACACAGTTGCAAGAATTACATATAGATGACTTAACAAATAAATTAGTGTAATTCTTTTTCTTTGCAAAGGGTTCATATCCAATACCGGCTTTATCAAAAGTGACCCTTTGCGAATTTAAGAGCATATTTAAATTTTTGCTCCCACTAGTGAATTTAAGTACAATCAAATTTAAATCATCATTTCTAACTTTCAATTCACTAATTTCATCTTCATGTGATTTGATAGAAATATTCAATTTATCATTCCTCATTTTCAAATCACACAATTCATGTTTATTACATTTAATGATATCAATCAACTCACAATTTTTAGTATTTAATGAGCTACATTCTTCCTCATATGCATAGATAGTAGAATTCAAGTTATCATTCAACAATGTCAAATCACTAGTATCATGCTTCAAATCATTGTTCAATCTTTTCAATTCAACAATTTGATATTCAAAATAGCATGCTTTTTTATCAAATTGTTATTTTTATTTTTCAATGATTTAAATCTATCTTTTAGCTCATTCAAACTTTCTAGCAATTCATTTACTAAATCATCATTATCATCACTATTAGAATTTGAATCGCTAGAAGAGTTTGTTACCTCAATTTCTTCATTGGGCATGAAGCATGTATTGGCCACTTTCTCATCTTTTTCGGAGGATGAACTTTCTCCACTTTCAATCTTTTGATTTGTGCCTACGTGTGTTAGCTCAATCGATTTCCATATATCATAAGCACTAACACACGATTGAACTCTATCAAGTCATTTTTACTCAAAGCACTAGATAAGATATTCATAGCTTTAGCATTTAAGTTCCAATTCTGTTTATTTAAATCATTGAATTCATAAGTTGGTCTAGGAAGAGTTATTCCCTTTTCAATGATTTTCTATAAAAAGTAATCAATGGATTGTATAAATATTTTCATTCTACACTTCCAATAAATATAGTTACTACCATCAAAATGTGGAGGTGTAGATGTGCATTGACTTTCAAAAATCATATTGAAATCCATAATATGCGTAAATGAATTTCAACAAGAAATTCAATCAAGTTTATACAAATAAATTTCTACAATCAAATTTGCAATGTGCACAAAATATCACACAAAAATTTAAATCTCCTGCTCTGATACCAATTGTAGAATCGATATACGCCTATAGAGAGGGAGGGGGGTGAATACAGCGTTTTAATATTTTCGTGCAATATTTAATTTCTCTAAATCCTTAAGTGATTTATCGAATACGATTAAATAATCAATCACAATAAATGCGTAAATTAAAAAGTAAGGGTTAGAGAAATGCATATAATATTTTTTTACGCGGTTCGGCAAACTCGCCTACGTCTGCTCTCCAAGGTCCACTTGGAGATACACTAAGCAATTGGCTTACGGGTGTCAATAAAACCGTTTACAAATTGACTCTAAAGCGGAGCGTCACCCTTGACTAATTATAAGGTCGTCAACCTTTGACTCTTACGAGGCGTCACCCTTGAATTGACGATTACGGGGCGTCACCCAATGATTGAACTTACGGGCGTTCAATCTAACCTATGAGTATTTCGGGTTGTCACCCTTGTGTGATGAATTCTTAGGGAATCACCCTTTACAATGTAGCACAATATATAATGGAGTATGGAAATTAAAGCGCAATCTAACTAATCTGAATTCTCCCAAAATAACTCGCAAGTTTAAGAGTGGGGAGAATTGGATTTACGATGCTCATAATGATTTAGAATCGAGTCCTGAATTTGGCAAGGCTTCGCCTCGATTCTCCATTCATTGTAGAGAGCTTGGAGTGATCTCATATTTATAAACACTGCTCAAGCAGTTGACCTTATGCCCTAAACGGCCGACTCTTATACTAGCTGTTGGAGTTCTGCCTGTTGAGATTTGACTGTTGGAAGCAAGTTGCCTTCTGTGCAATCGATCGTGCAGTTGACTTTTCTCTCACGCAGAAATTTTCGGCAAGTTGTTTTTTTTCTGCTTCACAATTAGGTCGACCCTTTCCTTCATAGATGCACAATGAAGTCGATCTTTTGTGTTGTTTCGTCGACCTTTTGCTCTCTTTTTCCCTTCTTGATTTTCCTAAGTCCCGAAATGATATGTATTCACTGCATGGACTTAGATAGACATATTAGCACACTTTAATACCCTCAATATGGGTATTTTTGATAAATTTGAGTATAAATATAATGAATAAAACATTAAATATATTATCAATAAAAACATAATTAACCAACTTATTATTTGCATTACATTAAACCATTTTGTCATCATCAAAATAAAACTAAGCCTAACAAAAAGGCTAACACGCATAAGGTGGACAAAATGGTGTCACTCTCTCCTTTAGATTGAATGACCACAACGATCGGACTGTAAGTGAAAGAAAAAGAAAAAAACTACTGACTGAAAATACATGGTTGTTATATGCTGCATCTTAAGGTCATGTTATATGTTACATCTCATAGTCATGTTATATGTTGCCCTTTATAGTATGTTTATGTTATACATTTCTTACTGAGCGTTAAACTCATAGATGAACTTTGTGATGTAGGTAAGGACGAAATTTAAATAACATGATGATAGAAGCAATTGACTGCGCAATTGAAGAGGAATTCTTATAGACAAAGCTAAAACATTGTCGAAGCAAAGTTGACTCGTGAGTGAGAATTAAAAGTAAAAATAGATCTTAATAATGTAAACCATTTAGTTAAGAAATATATTTATTATTATTATTATTATTATTATTATTTAAGCAGACACATCTTTTATAAGTACTTATGTTTATTTCAAAGAAAGATTTCAATACGTTTAACTTTAAATAAGTTTTGCTAAGACTTCTGTTGTATGGTTTTGAAAAATGATATTTACGTGTCACTGGGTTTTACTAATCATAAATTTTAAAAGATAAACTATTTCAAAGACTTTTGCTGTATATGATTTTAAAAATACAACTTTTATGCCCGTCCCAGTTTTCTATAAATGCATGGTTTAAAAAAAAAAGTTTTGACGCTTTATAATATTATATCATAATTAAATTTTGTTGAATTCTCAAAAAAGATTATTACATTTTACAAATTAATCCATGTAGATATTAAATGCAAGTCAGAAAATGCTCTGCAGAGGCCCAGTATGACTTGGCGGATACATGATCCTGCAATATGGCATTTTTTGGACTAAAGGGAAGAAAATTCCTCCATTTTACTTCTCTTTCTCGTAATTACATATATTATATAAATTTTCAGTAGATATATTTTATTTAAGCATACATATAAATCATATGGATCAACTTGTTCTAGTGAATGAGTTCAATTGACCCGAATTGGGAGCTTATTTTATTTTACGCACCTTTCAACTGTGAGAGGATATGTTTGTTTGATGTTAATTAGAGTAATGAGACAGTTGTATGTGTTATGTCTTTGAGCGCAAAACTCTAAACATGATCATGGTCTTTATGTGACTTTCGCGATAGCTGAACATCGTTGTTGTTATGTGATATGCTTATGACATGGTGTGTTTGGAGTCCATGAATGACTCAATTTTCATTGGGATTTTATATGGTACAATAAAGATCTATTTTAATTATGTACTACGTTATAGTGAATTGTTTTAAACTCTTGTCATTCTATACAATTTTTCTAAAATGAATTTATGAAAAATTCTTTTTATGACAAATATGTTTAATCATTGTTTTCATTAAATTCTTGAATATAAAATTTTATCTCTATTGAGTTTAGTCAACTCACTTCAAATGACTCTCATTTTTCAGAACTTTATCAGCAGGATTTTCAGTTGTCGACATAAAAGTAAATTTTGGCGAATATTATTTCTAGAATTTTAATAATTTTTCTTGAGAGTTAATTTTTGTGAGGTTAGACTTGTTAAGAATATTGTAAGCCTTAAATTTTATTATTTCATTCAGCACAATTGTTTTTTGATTATATTGCTACATTATCTTGATATCACTTGTTGGACATATTTAACCTATATTTTAACGAGCTTTGACTTTTAATAAATTATTAAAACTTTTGTTGTTAATTAAGATAATTAAATTAAAAAGTCAAATGATTCAGTTCTTTTAGGCTGAATTATTTTTCGTTCTGTCTCGAATCTCTTGTAGATCGTGACAAATCAAAGATAAGCTTTATAAAAAAAATATGTACATGATTTTACTATGTTAGATCTGTCCACGCATGTTTGAAAAGTCATTGTGAGAGTCAAGATTTATGTACGGGTGAAATACATATATTTGGGTGGTTTTAATATGTCGAGTTGATTTATTAGATGTCTCCTATTTTAGGGTGATCACTTACTTTGTAACAAAAAATCAAATATTGAGAGAAAATCAAGCATCATATAAGTTATATGTTGTTCAAAATACAAAACAGACAATGTCGATAACCAAGAATTTGACAGAAAAGAGAAAACAACGCAAAGTAATTACATGGTTCGGACAAAATCGTCCTACATCCACGGGGAAGGGCGTCAATTTTATTCAAGCTTCAAAACTATAGAGATTGTTACAGAAACCTTACAAATACAACCTACTTGCAGAGACAATCAATCTTTCCATGCAATAGCAGAAACCCACTTCATGACAGAACGCCTTCTCTTGCACTGTAGCACTCTGTTTACCTCTGCTTTCTTCACCGAGAACAGAGAGCTTCTCTTGAACAACTTACTTCCTCCAGAAGACTAACAGAGCTAATATATTCCACCGAAAATCATAACTGTCAATAACGGTTGTTAACATTTGCCCTTAGTGACTTTCTAATATTGAGTCACATAAATAACAATCTCCACCTTGAATCCATATTAGAAAGATAGACGCCCACTCACCACCATTTACAAATTATATGTGAATGTTCAGCAAGTCTAGACAATGTCTAAACTTGTTGACAGGAAGCACCTTAGTAAGCATGTCCGCAGGATTATCTTCAGTACCTACCTTTCGCATTTCAACCTGTCCCTGACCAATAACCTCCCGTATAAAATGATACCTTATTTGAATATGCTTTGTTCGGTCGTAGAAAGTGGGATTTTTGATCAGATGTAATGCACTTTGATTATCACAGTAGACAAAAACACTAGAACTGTCTATGCAAAAATCCTTTATCAATCCTTTAAGCCACAGAGCCTCTTTGACACCTTCACAGGCTGATATATATTCTGACTCCGTTGTGGATAAAGCTACCACCTTTTGAAGACAAGCCTTCCAACTTACAACGCCTCCATAAACTGTAAACACATAACCTGAAATGGATTTCTTGGAATCAAGACATCCAGCAAAGTCTGCATCTACATACCCGGTTAAGATATTTTCTCCTGATGTCCATTTTTTGAGTACAAGTATAGTATCTAATGTTCCAGATATGTACTTTAATAACCATTTCAATGCATGCCAGTGTTGTATGCCAGGATTGGCCATATAGCGGCTGATCATGCTGACAGAATAAGCTATATCAAGCCGAGTGCTGATCATGGCGTACATTAGACTGCCCAGGATGTTAGCATATGGAATTTGATCCGTCATTTCTTTTTCATCCTTGCTGAATGGACTCTGTCGATGACTCAACTTGAAGTGAGCTCCCAATGGCGTCATGACAGACTTCATATTATTACAATCAAATCTCTTTAGTACCTTTATAAGATAGCTCTTTTGAGACAGTGTAATAATATTCTTACTTCTGTCTCTGAATATGTCAATACCCAATATCTTCTTTGCCATCCCCATGTCTTTTATATCGAACTTGTTTCCTAATTGGCTTTTCAGTTCTGATATGAGAGTTTTGCTCTGGCTGGCTCTAAGGATATCATCAACATACAAAAGTGTGAAGATCTGCATATCTGATGAAACAATTTTCTTGTAGACACAGTGATCATAACTACTTTTGGTGAAACCAATGCTTGTTATGAATGCATTAAACCTCTCATTCCATAACCTAGGAGACTGCTTCAAGCCATATAATGACTTGTGTAATAAGCACACTTTTTCTGGACCATCCACCTGAAAACCTTCAGGTTGATCAATGTAGATCTCCTCATCAATTTTTCCATGTAGAAAAGCTGTTGTTACATCCATCTACTCTAGTTCCAGATTCTGAACTACAACCAGGGATAGGAGAACTCTAATTGATGTTTGCTTAACTACAGGTGAATATATCTCATTGAAATCAATTCCCCTACGTTGAGAGAAACCTTTGGCCACAAGTCTTGCTTTAAACCTAGGCTTTCCTCCACTGTTAGTTGCTTCCTTAATCTTGAAAATCCATTTGGTTCCAATGATTTTTTGACCCTTAGGCTTATCCACTAGTGACCATGTTTGATTTCTTTCTAGAGATCCCATTTCTTCCTTCATTGCAGTCATCCATTTCTCCTTGTCAGGCGATGCCATTGCTTCTGAGAAAGTAACAGGTTCTGCATGAATTAAATCTGCAGAAACCAGAAGAGCGTATGCAATTATGTCTGCATATCCCAGTCTCTGTACTGGTTTCACAGTCCTTCTTGATCTATCCCTTGTGAGCTGATAGTCTAACAATTGTTCATCATCACTTTCATATGTATCGTCTGACTGTTGAGTATTTCCATCTTGTGAATGGAATTGATGATCATTATCTAAGTTGTCTCCATTAAGCTCCACCTCAATTTGATCAGTTTGATGCTCAATCTACTGATTTTGTGATAAATCAGAATTGTGGTGTTTGAAAGGGAATTTGACTTCATTGAAGATTACATCACGGCTGATGATCACCCTTTTCTGCCCAGATTCGAGAGACCAAAGTCTATACCCCTTTGTTCCTTCCTGATAGCCCAAGAAAATGCATTTCTTGGCACGAGGTTGCAATTTGTCCTGCTTAATGTGAGCATATGCAGCACACCCGAACGGCTTCAAAATGTCATATTTTGCTGGGTACTTGTGCCACATCTCAAATGGCGTTTTGAAGTTGAGGGCGGATGAAGGGCACAAGTTTATCAAGTAAGTTGCCGTCGTGACAGCTTCAGCCCAGAAGATCCTTGGCAGTCCTGCTGTGTGTAACATGCACCTGACCCTCTCCAGAATTGTTCTATTCATTCGTTCGGCTAAACCATTTTGCTGTGGGGTGTGAGTGATTGTTCAATGCCAAACTATTCCCTCCTTGTTGCAGAATTCATTGAACATATTGGAGCAGAACTCCATTCCATTGTCAGTCCTGAGTTTTTTGACCTTTGCACTTGTTTGAGTTTCAACCATTTTCTTCCATAGTTTGAAGGTCTCAAACACTTTATCCTACCACTGCAGACAATACACCTAGAGCTTCCATGAGTAGTCATCGATTATAGATAGAAAATACTTTGCTCCACCTTTTGAGGCAACCTTCTTCGGACCCCATAAGTCTGAGTGAATATACTCTAAAATTCCATTTGATTTGTGAATCGACTTGTTGAAACTAACCCGTGTACTTTTACTCAATACACATGTTTCACAGAATTGCAGGCCGGATAGTTCATTTTCATTTAGCAGCTTTTGTTTCTGAAGTTCTGCAAGACCCTTTTCACTTACATGCCCCAACCTCATGTGCCACAGATCACCATTTTTAACATCATCTGTGCTTGCATGGGATGCTTCTCTTGTTATGGTTTTTCCTTGGAGCACATATAAACCATTATGCAGTTCTCCTCGCATAACTGTGAGTATCCCCTTTTGAATCTTCATTGTTTCCTTTTCAATCTTCACAGTGCACCCAGACTTGTCTAACATCCCGATTGACAGCAGGTTCCTTTTTAAATGTGGAACATATCTCACATTTTGAATGGTTATGATGCATCCATCGTGCATAATCATCTGTATCATGCCTTCACCCTCAATTTGACAGGCGTGATTGTTTCCCAAAAGGACTTTGCCTCCAGATTTAGTGTAGAAGTTTTGTAGCCATTCGTTCCTTGGTGTCATATGGAAAGAGCAGCTTGAGTCAAGAATCCAGGCTTCATTTGAGTCTGTTTCAGAGGCCACCAGCACATCTGATGACTCATAGCCATCGAATGCCACTGAAACTTCCCCCCTCTCATTTTTTCTGTCATTTTTCTTTCGTTTCCACTCGTAGCAATTTCTTTTGTAATGTCCTTCTTTATTACAGAAGAAGCATTTCCTGTTGCCCTTTGACTTAGATCGAGATCTTCCCTATGATGTTTTCCCTTCTCTCGTTTGAGATCTACCCCTAACAACAAGGCCTTCTCCTTCTGTAGTTTCCTTTGTATCAGATTTCTTTTGCAGCTCCTTTGAATTCAGTGCTGCCTTTACTTCGGACATGGTGAGAGTCTGCTTCCCATACAGCATTGTATCAACAAAGTGTTCATACACTTTTGGCAGGGAACTCAGCAGCATAATCGCTTGATCCTCCTCCTCTACCTTAACTCCAATGCTGTTCAGATCAAGTATGATTTTGTTAAAATCATCTACATGTCGTCTCATTTCTTTAGACTCATCCATTGCCAGGGTATATAATTTCTTCTTTAGATAAAGACGATTGGCAAGAGATCTTTTCATATAGAGGGTTTCGAGTTTTGTCCACACCGAAGAGGCAGATTTCTCTTCAGTGACTTCTCGTAGAACTTCGTCACCTAGGCTCAACAATATTGCGCTATGGGCTTTGGCTTCAACGTCTTCTGCTTTAGTTTTGTCCAATTCTTGCAAGGGTTTCATGGCTGGTTCATCAATGGCCTGTGTCAATCCTTGATGAACCAGTAAAGCCTTCATTTTTAAGCGCCAAAGGCTGAAGTCGTTGTTACCCGTGAATTTATCAACTTCAACCTTGCCATGGACTCAGGTTGACCACCAAATTCACAAACAGTTAGCAAGAACACAATTCTTGGATCGAGATTGAACACCGAACTCACTTTGCACACTCACCGCACCAATTGTTGTTCGAAATACAAAACAGACAATGTCGATAACCAAGAATTTGACAGAAAAGAGAAAACAACGCAAAACAATTACGTGGTTCGGACAAAATCGTCCTACATCCACGGGGAAGGGCGTCAATTTTATTCTAGCTTCAAAACTACAGAGATTGTTACATAAACCTTACAAATACAACCTACTTGCAGAGATAATCAATCTTTCCATGCAATAGCAGAAACCCACTTCATAACAGAACGTCTTCTCTTGCACTGTAGCATTCTGTTTACCTCTGCTTTCTTCACCGAGAACAGAGAGCTCCTCTTGAACAACTTACTTCCTCCAGAAGACTAACAGAGCTAATATATTCCGCTGAAAATCATAACTGTCAATAACGGTTGTTAACATTTGCCCTTAGTGATTTTCTAATATTGAGTCACATAAATAACATTATAAATAATTATTATAAGGTAAAGTGTAATTTATACCCTAATATTTAAGTTTATTTACATATTAGATTTTAAGTTATTTTTCTAAACAAATCAAAATTCTACTTTTTAGCTATCAACAATTTATACTATGTTTTTAATTTATCTGTTAAATTTAATATACATAGGTGTTTTAACTTGATTTTTAACCTTTGTAGTGATATTTATATTTATCCACTTCTTTATTATATCTATGTAAATTGATTGTGGTATCGATGAATAAATTTTTGAATAATGTTATGTTTACTCTATATTACTGTATTTTATTATTATTTTTTGACGTGACAGATATTGAGTGGTACGATTGATGACTTTTTTAATTATTTGTAATTTATTACATTAATTATATTTTGTTACGTGATGAAGTAAGAATAGAGAATAAATGTAGCGTTACTCTAATTTTTTTACATTTTTATAGTATGAGCAAAATCTTGACTTTTAATCTCCACCATTTATTTAAATTTTTTATGCGTAGTAGAATCCATTGGAAGAGATAATGAGAGTTAGGATTAGGGTTTGGAATTTGCTCGGAAATTACTCTGTCTGGCGTGCTCTATTCCGGGGCGAAATGTAAAGTTATAAATTAAGGTTAAAAAAATTCAATCGTTATACATATTTTTCTTAGCGAAATATTTATTTCTACAATAAATATTTATCTTTCACTATAAAAAAAATAAGTCATTAGAATATAATTTCAAGCTGCATCGCTAGCTAAATTGTTTAGTGCTCTGAGACCCAAAAACAAAGAAGCCTGAGCTGGATCGGCCTTGAGCCACTATTTCAGACTTTTTCAGATAAAGTTTGTAAGTCCACGTATTTATTAAAACAAAAACTAGATTTGGTGTAAAGTTGTGCCATCGACTTATACTTATTATTATTTAAATATGAATAAGTAACCATTTTGGACCCAAAACTTTAATAACTGATATTCTAAACCTCAAAGTTAGACCTTGTAACGACTCCCCCTCATCAAAATAGACTGAGGTTTTTACGGCATCCTAAACCCATATCCTTCTCATTTTTATTCTAAACTCTAATTCTCATTTTTGTGTCGTGGGTTTTCAGGAGAACTTAGAGGGTGCCAGTGGCTAAGAGGTCTAATGTTAATGTTTCAATAGTACAAAAAATAGTTATATTAAAAGTCTAAATTGCTAATTACTTTTTAAATATTTATTTGTTGGAGGCATGCCCTTGACCATCCCAATAAAGAATATAAAAAGTCTCGCTAATGTTATAATAAAAATACCTAAATATTAGAGTTTGGTTTAACACAAATTCTATCTTAGCTATATTGGTTTTGCAGATGTTTAGAAATTTTAATATAATTAAAATTTTAGTGTAACGTATAAATATATATTTGAGTCACAAAATTTATTGTATCGATTTTTTATAGTGAACTTCTCTTGTTTGCCAGTGATTTTTTTCTTTTTCAGTTTTTTACGTAAATTTTAGTATCCATTATTTTTGTGTTTACTTTTTTAATTCTAGTTCGATTTTCAACCTTTAGTAACATAGCAATGTTAAAAATTTCTAAAAATCGTGTTTTCTGCCTGATCAAACCAATTTTGGAAGTTTTGTTTTCTATTTTGGAAGAAGAAAAAAAAAACTTTTTTGGTTTTCCTCTTCTCAGCGAAGAAAGAAAACCCTATAAGGGAAGCCACCGCCGATCCAAAGGGAGAAACCCTGCGCTTGCCTCTACCCAACCATTTGACCATCGGAGCGCTCATCTAATGCAACAGAAGCCGCCATACGACTCTGATCCACCCAGTCGTCCCACCGTTCAACCATCGATGCCATCCAGTCAGAACCCACCGTCGTTCAGTCGATATTCATGTACAAAGATTGCCTCTATCATCCCATCGGGTTTCAGGTGCTCCTTTGTCGCTATCTGCCATTCCGATCGAAGCCTATTAGTGTTCTGTTATGAGTTGGCACTATCACGTCGCATGATATTGTCTGTTTTTGACTCCCGTAAGCTCCCACAAGTTTGTTTTCAGGCCAGAGCCTCATATAAGACACAAGTTTGTCTTATAAGGTAGCACAAACAACCCTCCCAAATCCAATGTGGGAATATTAGGTTGTTGGACCCATGTCCTACCATGACAATTGTAATGAGTGGGCACTACCACGTCACATGATATTGTCTACTTTGGGATCCATAAGCCATCACAGGTTTGTTCTCTGGCTAGGGCCACATAATCCTGACCCAAAACGTGTCACACAGGCATGAATGAGTACACACTTATAAACCAGCACACACAACCCTCCCAAATATGATGTGAGAATTTCATGTCGCTGGACCCATGTCCTACCATGACAAACAACCCTCCCTTGAGGGCCCAACCACCAGGCCAAAAATTCACATTCGAACTTAACCTGGCTTTGATACCATTATTATGAGTGGGCATTACGACGTCACATGATACTGTCCGCTTTGGATCCCCATAAGCCCTCACGAGTTTGTTCTCGAGGTAGGGCCCCATAACCTCAACCCAAAACGAGTCACACAGGCATAGATTAGTACCCACTTATTAACCAGCACACACAACCCTCTAAAATCCGATGTGGGAATGTCAAGTTGCTGAACCCATGTCCTACCATGACAGTTGGTATGAGTATGCACTACAACATCACATGATATTGTCCGCTTTGAGCCCCCATAAGCTCTCACAGATTTGTTCTCAAACCAGGTCCCCATAACCCTGACCTAAAATGCTTCACACATACAAGAATAGGTACCCACTTATAAACCAGCACACATAACCCTCCCAAATCTGATGTGGGAATGTCAAGTCGCTGGACTCATGTCCTACCATGACAGATCACCTTCCCTTGCGGGCTTGGCCACCAGGCCGGAAATTCACATTCGAACTTGGGTTGGCTCTCATATCATTGTTATGAGTGGGCACTACCACGTTGCATAATATTGTCTGCTTTGGGCCCCCATAAGCCTTTATGTGTTTGTTCTCGGGCCAGGGCCCCATAACCCTAACCCAAAACACGTGTCACAGGCATGGATGTGTACCCACTTATAAATCAGCACACACAACCCTCCCAAATCCAATGTGGGAATGTCAGGTTGCTGGACCCATGTCCTACCATGACAGTTGTTATAAGTGAACACTACCCAATCGTATGATATTGTTCACTTGGGGCCCCATAAGCCCTCACGGGTTTGTTCTCGGACCAAGGCCCCATAACCACGACCTAAAATGCGTCACACATGCATGGATGGATACCCACTTATAAACTAGTACACAACCCTCCCAAATCTGATGTGGGAATGTCAGGTCACTGGACCCATGTCCTACCATGACAGATCACCTTCCCTTGAGGGCCCAGCCATCAAGCCAAATCCACATTTAAACTTGGGTTGGCTCTGATATCATTGTTATGAGTGGCCACTACCACGTCGCATGATATTGTCTGCTTTGAGCCCCCATAAGCCCTCACGTGTTTGTTCTCGGGCCAAGGCCCCATAACCTCGACCCAAAACGAGTCACACAGGCATGAATAGACACCCACTTATAAACTAGCACACACAACCCTCTAAAATCTGATGTGGGAATGTCAAGTCGTTGGACTCATGGCCTACCATGACATGTCCCTTGGACTAGATATCGCCGCCCCCTTTTTCCGAGCACTCCATCTTGCTATAAGACACTACCAAGTCGCATGACATTATTCGCTTTGAGCCCTCATAAGCCCTTACGAATTTGTTATCTGGCCAAGGCGTCATAGCCCTGACCCAAAATGCGTCATACAGACATGGATAGATACACACTTATAACCCAAACACAAATCACACCCTAAGCCAACCTGAGCTCTGATACCATTATTATAAGTGGACACTACCACGTCGTATGCTAAGTCTGCTTTGAGCCCCCATAAGTCCTCACGAGTTTGTTCTCGGGCTAGGGCTCTATAACCATGACCCAAAACGCATTATACAAGAATGAATAAATACCCACTTATAAACCAAGCACAAATCCCACCCCAAGCCGACATGGGATTGCCAAGACACCCTTGGTCCAAGACACATCTCCGTAGCCGATCCATTGTGAACAAGTTCCAATTTTTCCACTTGTCTTTTATTAACTGTTTTTTTTTGTCCAGAAAAGCAAGACACTACCTCTAGCATTCCAGCCGCAACCCACTGGTTTCTTATTCTATTTTTTGGTGGAATAACAGTTTTCTTGCTAGTTTCAGTGATTCTGATTTTTTTGGTTTGTTTGATTGTGTGGTGATTTTTGGGCAAAATTTTTTTAGAGATTGATTATTGGAACCAAGTTATTAGTTGGAAATATATGCTTTTATATCAAAATACAATATTTCTATTATGTGAGGTAAAAAGAGGAGAATGACTCACACAAATGGAATTGGTAAACATTGCTTGGGTTTGATAAAATTTTCACGTTCTGGACTAAGGAGGAGAAATTTCTAAAAGAAAAAAAGATCTATCTATGATTCATTTGCATTTATCAAATAATATTTTGCAGGATATTTTGAAAGAGAAATTCGTAGCAAAAATATGGATAAAGCTAAAAAAATTATGCATACACAAACCCCTGACGAGTAGGCTACATTTGAAGCAGTGTTTATATTTTCGTCATTTGATAGAAAAAATTTCTATTAAATAACACTTTGCTGCATTTACAGAAATAATTTCAGATTTTGAGACTATAAAATGCAAATATGTTAAAGAGCATCTAAAGTTGATTTTGTTGTGTTCGCTGCCTACTTCGTACAATACTTTAGAGATACTATTTTATATAGTTGTGACACGTTAACCCCAAAAGAAGTCTATGATGTCTTACTTTTAAATGAAAAGATGAAATATCTTGTAGTTGGATCATGACCTCAAGAAGAAGGTTTAGTTGTTCTAGGCAAAATATTAAAGATGACTAGAGCATATCAAAGTTGAGGAACATCAACAAAGTTTGTTATTTCTGTCAAAACTAGGGACATATAAAGTCAATCTAAATGATTTAATTAAAAAAATTAGAACCAAAGACGAACATTCATTATTTTAATATATAGATATAAAAATTCCTTCAAGGAACTCTTAATTTAATTTTTCAATCAATCATCTTGTTATGTTATTACATGTCTACACAAGCCACTTAAAATTTCAAAGATGATCCATTTTCAAATAATAATATTATAAATTATATCATTATCATCAATTTATTTTTTCAAAGACGTCATTTTAGAAAGCCATTGGTTGGGTGGGGCCCACTGATTTATCCATAGTTGTCTATTGTCGGCGTGGCAACTGCTCGACAATTCTGAAAAAATACCCATCTTTAGTCAAACGTTGACCAAGGAAGCTTCTGTATAAATAGAGGTCTCTTTCATCTCCCTTTCAACAAAAACATTAACAATGGCTTCCTCTGCTCTGTATTTCCCGATCAAGCCTCTGTTCTTCATCTTCTTCTCGTTAGCGACTTCCTCTTTCGGTCAGACGTCTTTCCGGCCAAAGGCGCTTGTCCTTTCCGTGGTCAAAGACGCTTCCACGCTTCAATATACCACCGTTGTCAACCAAAGAACTCCACTCGTGCCGGTTAGCCTAGTGGTCGACCTCGGCGGGCAGTTCTTGTGGGTCTACTGCGACCAGCGCTACTCTTCGTCCAGTTACCGACCAGCGCGCTGCCGCTCGGCGCAGTGCTCTCTAGCCGGAGCCAGTGGCTGTGGAGATTGCTTTTCCGCCCCCAGACCAGGCTGCAACAACAACACGTGTGGATTGTCACCGGACAACTCCGTCACCGGTACCGCCACTGGCGGCGAACTCGCCGAAGATGTTGTTTCGGTCCAATCAACAGACGGGTCGAACCCGGGTAGGTCTGTGTCGGTGCCCCTGTTTCTCTTTACCTGCGCACCCACCTTTTTATTGCAGGGTTTAGCTTCTGGCGTCTCCGGCATGGCTGGATTGGGAAGAACTAGAATTGGATTACCTTCTCAGTTTGCTTCCGCTTTCAGTTTTCAGAGGAAATTCGCAATCTGCTTGTCGTCTTCTTCTTCTGCCAAAGGCGTTGTCTTCTTCGGAGATGGCCCCTATTCGTTTCTTCCAAATATCGTTTACGGATCTGACTCTCTGCAGTATACCCCACTCTTGATCAACCCAGTAAGCACCGCCTCCGCTTTCACTCAGGGGGACCCATCCGCCGAGTACTTCATTGGCGTAAAATCCATTAAAATCGACGACCAGGTCGTATCTGTAAACACTACCTTGCTATCCATCGACAGCAATGGCGTCGGTGGAACGAAGATCAGCACCGTCAACCCTTACACAGAGTTAGAAAGCTCCATCTTCAAAGCGGTTACAGAAGCTTTCGTTGCCAGAGCTATGGCGAGGAATATAACGAGAGTAGCTTCTGTAGCGCCATTTGAGGCCTGCTTCAGCGCTGATACCGTGCTTGGAACTCGGCTAGGGGCCTCTGTTCCGACCATCTCTCTTGTTCTTCAGAACCAGACCGTGCAATGGAGTATATTCGGAGCGAACTCGATGGTTCAGGTGAACGACCAGGTTCTCTGTCTCGGGTTCGTCAATGGCGGGGAAAGTCCGAGAACCTCCATCGTTATCGGAGGTCTTCAGCTGGAGGAGAATCTTTTGCAGTTCGATCTGGCGAGGTCAAGGCTTGGGTTTAGCTCCATTCTGTATGGAAGGCAAACTACATGCTCCAACTTCAACTTCACCTCAAACGCTTAGGGCTATGGTGGAAGCAGCAATGGCAGAAAATTAATAATGAACAAATATTAAAAAATAAATGCAAAAATAACTTGGAAGGCCAAGGATCATGTCGTCTATGTTCTCCCAGCCTTGCAATTTCTATTTTTGAGCTTTATTTTGTTTTCCTGAATAAAATATTTCTTCATACTTTAAATTGCAATTTTATTATACAAATACAATTTTAGTGGATTAATTGAAGATGTAAGTTTTATTACAAACTCAGATTCTCAGCGCTCATTCAGGTCCGCCCTCGGCTTGGCCTGCAGGCTTTAGATCTCACAGGTCGACATTTGTGCTAGTGTAACAAAATAAAAATAGGCATCAGGTTGGCCTTTGGATAAGTCCTACGCGCGGGTCCGCCTTCGATAAGCCCTTCCGGCCGACCGAGGCTTCCTATTCTATTGAAAACAGCTCTCACAATGACATATTAGTAGTAAGACCTGGAAATGCAATTAGGGTTTATCGTAACATTTGGACTTTTCGTACAAATAATTTTAATAATGTAATGTGAAAGTTGGAATATAATAGAAAATATTTTAGTGTCACAAATTTGAAATTTTTACCTATTTAGCATTTTAATATTTTATTGTAATTATAAAATAAATAAATAAATGAATAATTAGGGAGCAAATTTTAATATAGAGTAAATGTTCATGGAAGGAAACTCAGCTACGAGAACTAAGTTGGAGGATGAACGTCTTCATTTAGCGCAAAAAATTTAAGCAGCAAACAAATTGAGGAATGGATGAAATGACAATCGTTAGATGAGGTCAATGAACAACTAAGATCAAGGTAGATGGAGAGATATGTTTCCACTGTTGAAGTTAATGATTCATAACTGACAAATCTATGACAAAGTCTTCAACAGTTGTTTTGATTATTTCCTTAAATCTTGTGTAGTTTGTTAGTCAAAATAAGGGTAGATTTAATGCCGTCTATTGCTTTGTTTTGTTGAGCTCTGTAAGTCTTTAAATATTTGTTTCCCTTATGAAATAAGTGTCTAGAACATGTTTTACTGATACACTTGTTGCTATATTTCTTTCTTTTACTGATTAGTCTCCAACATCTATGGTATCAGAGCGGGTTTAGATCCAAGAAGACCTGTGAGTGAATACTTTCAATGGCAGGCAATGACAGTTCAATGAGTATCTCTCAACCTTCAATCCTCATCTTCAAAGGCCAGTGCTATGAATTTTGGAGCATTAAAATAAAAACTCTATTCAAGTCTCAAGATCTTTGGGACTTGGTAGAAAATGGATATGCTGATCCAGATGAAGAAATTCGATTGAAGGAAAATCGGAAGAAAGATTCCAAGGCATTATTCTTCATTCAACAAACCGTTCATGAGATTATTTTTTTAAGAATTGCAGCAACTACCACTTCAAAGCAAGCTTGGATGATATTGCAAAATGAGTTTCAAGGCTCAACAAAAGTATTGGTGGTGAAACTTCAAACCTTAAGGTATCAGTTTGAGACTTTGCTCATGAAAAGCAATGAATCTATGCAGGATTTCCTATCAAGAGTAACAACAATTGTTAGTCAAATGAAAGCCTATGTGTTGTGTCCCAAACGGGGGTTTTGGAACAATACGGTAGCGAACAAAGGAACAAGGGTGGGGGGTGCTCGGACTTATTCTTGATGGAATGGACTTAGCTTGTCTTGCTAAGTGTGAAGAGAGGATTAACTTGTCATCACGCATTTGTTCGTGCTCAAGTTCTTCTAGTTTATTCAATCTTGTAAAATAGTAACTAATTATATAAGCAAAGAGCCTATTGGCTCAGGTCCAGATGATAGGACCTTGGGGTGCATCACTATGGTGAACAAGTTACTGATCAGACTATTGTCTCAAAGGTTTTAAGGAGCTTATCTTTAAAATTTGATCATGTTGTTGCTGCGATTAAGGAGTCTAAGGATCTGTCTACATTCTCATTTGATGAATTGATGGGATCTTTACAATCACATGAAGCTCGAATAACAGGTCTTTCAAAAAGCATGAAGAAAATGCATTTCCTATAAAGGGGGAGATATCTAATTCCAGGGAATTTGAAATGACAACTGGAAGAGGATGAGGTAAAAGTGGATTTCGAGGACGAGGCAATGACAGAGGCCGTGGAAGAGGCCAAAGTGAACCAAGACAGCAATATAGAAATAACATTCAATGCTATCATTGCGGGAAGCATAGACATATCAAAGCAAATTGTTGGTATAAAGATGAGCAGATGCATCTTGCTGAAGAAAATAAAGAGAAAGAGGAAGAAGAAACTAAGTTGTTTATGGCTCTTTATGATACTGATGATATGTCAAGTGATGTTTGCTTTGTAGATAGTGGATGCTCCAATCATATGACAGGCATGAAGACAATGTTTAAAGAATTTGATGAGAACTATAAGATAACAGTGAGATTTGGAGATAATAAGCAGGTTCAAGTGGAAGGAAAAGGAACAGTTGCAGTAAAGACCAACAATTGTAAAGTTAAACTAATTTACAATGTTCACTTTGTTCCTGGTTTGACATTTAATTTATTAAGTGTGGGGCAACTTATATGTAGTGGATATTTTGTATTATTTGATGATGGCTTACGTGTTATGAAGGAAAAGAAATCAGGGCAAATTATGGCCAATGTTCGTATGACTGAAAATAACATGTTCCCACTTGAAGTCTCTGATGTGTGCACTTATGTGCTTGCTGCTGATCAAAAAAGTGAATCAAAATTATGTCATTTGTGATATGGACATCTCAACGTGAGGGGAATGAAGTTGTTCTATCACAAAGGTATGGTTCATGGACTACCAAAAATTGATTCTCTTGATGTGTGTGAAGGATGTATATATGGCAAACAAGCAAAGCGTCCATTTTCTGTTGGAAAACCATGGAGGGCTTCAAAATGTCTTGAGTTGATACATGCTGATTTATGTGGGCCTATGAATACATAATCACTTGGAGGAAGTTGATATTTCTTGCTGTTTACTGATGATTATAGCCGAATGAGCTGGATCTATTTTCTGGATTTCAGAAAATTCAAAGTTATGGTTGAAAAGCAAAGTGATGCCACCATTAAAATTCTTAGAACATATAGGGGAGGTGAGTTTTGTTCTAATGATTTTACTAATTCCTATGAACCTGTGGAACACGTAGGGAAATGAAATCTCCATACACACCTGAGCAAAATGGTGTAGCAGAGTGAGAAAAATTGTACAGTTGTTGAGATGGCGAGAAATTTGCTAAAAGCTAAAGAGTTGTCGAATACTTTTTGGGCCGAAGCAATCACAACAGTTGTGATTTGTTAAATATATCTCCTACAAAGGCTGTTCTTAATTGCACACCGTATGAAGCTTGGAGAGGTACAAAGCCATTAGTAAAGCACTTAAAGGTTTTTGGTTGCATTGCTTATACTTTGATAGATTCTCAAAATCGACATAAACTTGATGAAAATCTAAAAAATGTATTTTCGTTGGATATTGTTCTAAATCCAAAGCATATCGTTTGTATAACCCTCTTCGTGGTAAAGTGATCATTAGCAGGAATGTGATTTTTGACAAAAATAGATGTAATACCCCGAAAATATATTTTCTTATTTGATGATTTAATAAATCTGGATAATTATAATATATGGATAGTGCATCGAATTATGCAACGGTAAGTGTAAATCATGCTTGGAAAGTATATGGTTAACATTGAAAAATATTCCAAGCATGAAAAACTTAGGAAAAATGTTCACTGGTGAGTTTCGGACGCCTGCAGACGACACTCCGAAAGGCATGTCTCGTCCACAACCCTGTTATACTTTGGGACGATATTGGGGAGGACATTCTGAGTCCCAACTTGTTCTATGAAGGACAATTCGGACGACGTGCGGACGAAGCGGACGAAGGAGGCCCGCGTCCGATTTGAATCTGTAATATTTTCTGGACAATTCGGACGATGTGCAGACGAAGAAAGACTGCGTCCGAATGTAGCTTGCGGACGGTACAGACGAGGTATTAGGACGTGTTTTCTAGTCCCAATTCGACTTTCGGACTATGCGGATGAGGTCGCGGACGATTCGACTCGCCCGAATTATCGGGAATTTTTGAGAAATCCATTTATATTCTTTCCTCTTTCTCTTCCGATTTCATGTTTTACACGAAGATTTTCTCTCCCCAGCTCCCTGCAACTGGTCTACTTCTTCCTGCAGATAGGAAGGCTTTCCACGTGCCTCATCGTCAATGGACCTCCCCTTGTTGGTTTGTGTGATGGCCAGCCTAATCCTGCAGCTATCCTCTTCCCTGTTGCAGTCTTTTCTCTTCTCTCCTCTGTTATTTAAGGTAAGGCTTCCCCTCTGTGTTCTGCTCTTAGGATAAAATTGGGGAGCTAAGTGAGTGCCTTATGAACGTGTTGTGAGTGTAATAAGAAAATTGGGAGTGAAGTGCTGAAAGGTGTGATATGTTTAGTGTATTGTTTTGAAGATATTGCTGCTTAGGATTTTTCTCAACCGTGAAGGTAAGAAGTAGTTTTGTTAATGGTTAATCTTCAATAGTTGGGATGAGTTGGTTATGAGTATTGGAATTTTACTTTTAGCGTTGTCTTGTGAAGGAAACTTTTGAAGGATAATGAGACACTCGGAACACATTGGCTACTGTGTAGGTGATTTTGGCCCCTGTTTGATACGATTAAGGTGTTGAACGTTTGAAGTAAGGATTGGAATTTGTATTGGTCAAAGGTGGCCCTACATTACAGGTTTTGTATTGCTTTGGATTGTTAAGTTCTTATTGGTTTTGCTGGGTTGAATTGAACTGTCACATATTGTTGAAATGGTCTATTGCTGCAATTTATTTCAAGAGAAAAAGCTGAAACTATCGTACCAAATATTGGAACGTGAAAAATGAGATCCTATGCACTATGACTTGATAGTTCTACTTAATCATGGTTGAATGCTCTAAATATTTTCTTGGGTTGTTACTGTCAAATGTGAATATGATGAAGCATGATAGTCTGGACTTGAAGAGTGTGAACTATCATTTTATCCTTGGTTGCCTCCTTGTTATCATGTAATTATTATCCACTAATATACGTTATTGGGATACGAAAATAGTGCATGTACGAATACTGAAATTTGTAGTTGTACAATCTTTAGTTAAGTTTTTCTTCATGTGCAATGGACTTGGTTTTGGCTATTAAGGATGGATTTGTTTACTTTACACTGTAGTTAATGTTCAATATCATCACATTGAAAGCATGTCTGTAATATGGTCACTCAAATTGGGAAACCCGCACAAAGATGAAAGTTCCTTATTTTTAATTGTTTTCTAAGAATGATGACCGTGCTAAATTGTGATTCCTTTGTGTGTTCATATTGCAATTTATTTTGTGGCATTCATGCATCATCCTAGGGTTTATGAATCGTTTTCATGCTGTGTGTCATCCTAACATACGTAAATAGGCGTGTAGGGGTTCGGGTGAATTGGTAACTTTCCATACGATAGATTACTCCCACGTAGGGAGTGGTAGGATAAAAGTAGCTACGTGGATTCTAGGGTTCACAATTACCCCGTTCTGAAACCCCCAACGTCTTCAACAAAAGTGAGGATACTTGCTTGTGGTAACACCCCCGATGGATATATCTCCTCATCGGAGTGACTGGTTAGATCACAAGTTTCTAGGGAGTATTCCACCTTAACCTCCAGAAAAGAAACGGTTCTCTTCTGTAATGACATAGTAATGCATTGTGTAGTAATGCATCATTTGCATTGCATTAATTCTGATTCTTGCTGGGCGTTAAGCTCATTGTTTTCCCTTTAATGCAGGTGATTATTTTGATGATGACATTCCAGTTGTGAAAGAGGCGTTCCAAGATGACCCCTCATGTTATAAGCCGATTTGACCTGCTGGGTGTGGCTCGTATGGGATGAGAGATGATAGTATTTTGAGATAAGGGTATTTTGGTAATTTGACATAGTGATATTTTGAAAACTATTAATATTTGTAACAAGGGACTTTGGGATTTTTATTGTGAACCTTTAAACTATGTTTTGAATTCCGCACTATTTACTCTGATTTCATTTTTAATGCATTTCGAATGTCGAATAAATTAAGCGAAAAATTTCTATAATGTATTTTAAATTGAGAATAAATATTTTTAAAATAAAGGGGTGTTACAATAGGAGTTGGAACTGGGAAAGCAAGCATGACAGTCCACAGATTGAATTTCCAATCATTGACAATTCAGATTCCAGCAACACAAATTCAACAGACATTAGTCCAACAGATTCATCAAACACAATCTCTACAAATTCACCACCATCCTCCTCTTGTAGTAGTTCTTCCTCTGATGAAATACCTCCACGAAAATACAGATCTCTTAAAGAAATTTATGAAACTTGTACTTTTACTTTATTAGTTTCAAATCCTCTCACTTTTGCACAAGCTGCAGAAAAAAAAAAAAAGGAATGGTGCAAAGCAATGAAGGAGGAAATTATGGCAGTTCAAATGAATGAAACATGGATGCTCGTAGATTTGCCTACAGATAAAAATGCTATTGAATTAAAATGGGTGTTCAAGACAAAATACAATTCATATGTGAGTGTACAGAAGCATAAAGCTCGATTGGTGGCTAAGGGATACGCATAACAACAAGGTATTGATTTTGATGACACGTTTTCTCCTGTTGCTCGTTTTGAAACAGTGAGAACCTTTCTAGCCTTAGCTGCACAACTACAATGGCATGTACACTAGTTTGATGTCAAATTAGCCTTTCTAAATGGTGACTTGGATGAAGATGTTTATATTATGCAACCAGAAGGTTTTATCATCAAAGGAAAGGAAGACAAAGTTGTTAACTTTTTTGTTAGGCTTAGTTTTATTTTGATGATGACCAAATTGACCAAATGGTTTAACGTAATGAAAATAATAAGTTGGTTAATTGTGTTTTTATTGATAATGTATTGAAAGTTTTTATTTATTATTTTTATACTCAAATTTATCAAAAATACCCATGTTGAGGGTATTAAAGTGTACTAACATGTCTATTTGAGTCCATGTAGTGTTGGCTATCTTTTAGGGACTTAATATAGTTCAAGGGTAGTTTTGGAGTGAAATGCGGACACCAGTTTATGAAGTGCAGATTCCGCGGACGGGATTTCCAATCGTCCGATTTGCCTCTGTCCATTTTGATGAACACGCGGACGATGCTCGCGGACAAGGCGGACGTGAAATGGCGTCCGCAGGTCTTCAGTTGTGCGGACGGAAGCGAAGAAGAGGACGCTGTTTTGGCATCCAACATTTGTGTTAAGACGCGGACGATGTAGGCGGACGCAGCGGACGATGGGAATGGCGTCCGCTTTGAATCTGTCCAGTTCTGGATTTGTGCGGACGATGTATGCGGACGATGCAAATGGCGTCCGCAAATGCCCAGAATTCTGTCCAACGGCTATTTTCTCAACGGGCATTTTTGCAACGGTCGTGCGGAGGATAGGTGCGGACGCTGAGGTCGTCCGGAAGCAGCAGTGGGAGTGTTTATAAATAGAGGATCACTCTATGCTATCCACAAGAAATGAATCGAATATTCGAGGCGAAGCCCTGGCAAAATCAATACTCGAATACTACTCATTGTGAGCTTTTAATAGCATTGTAAATCCAATTCTCCCCACTCTTAAACTTGCGAGTTATTTTGGGAGAATTTGGATTAGATAGATTGCGATTTAATTTTCGAGTCTATTACATTGTGCTTGATTGTAAAGGGTGATTCCCTTAGAATTCATCACACTTGGGTGACGCCCCGCAATAGTCAATTTAGGGTAACAACTCGTAAGAGTCTAAGGTTGACGACCTAAGAATTAGTCAAGGGTGACGCCCCGTCTAATAGTCAATTTGTAAACGGTTTTATTGGCACCCCCAAGCCAATTACTTAGTGTATCTCCAAGTGCCACTTGGAGCGCGGACGTAGGTTAGTTTGCCGAACCGCGTAAACAAATATTGTGTGCATTTCTCTAACCCTTACTCTTTATATTATTGCATATATTTGTTATCGATGTTTTAATAATATGCATTAAATCACTTAGGGTAATTAGAGATTAAAATATCGCAAAAAAAAGTTAAAACGCTATATTCACCACCCCCCCCCCCCCCCCCCTCTCTATAGGCGTATATCGATCCTACAAAAGTGTGTATAAATTGAGCAAAGCCCTATACTGTTTAAAGCAGGCTCCACGAGCATGGTAAAGTAAAATTGACTCATTTTTCTAGCAAAATGGATTTAAAAGAAGTGATAATGAGCCTACTTTATATTTGAACAAGGAAGGTAGCAATGATTTACTACTTGTTTGTCTTTATGTTGATGACATAATTTATATGGGCTCATTTCATTCTCTTATTGCTGAATTCAAATTGAGTATGATGAAAACTTTTGAGATGATAGATTTAGGATTGTTGCACTATTCTCTTGGGTCAGAGATTAAACAAGGAGAGGATGGTATGTTTATTTCTCAAAGAAAATATGCAGAAGATCTTATCAAATGATTCAACATGCTGAATTGTAAAATGGCAATTACTCCAATGAATATTAATGAGAAATTGCGCTTGAAGATGGTACAGAGAAAGCTGATGCAAAAGCTTTTAGAAGTTTAGTTGGCGGGTTGATGTATTTAACCCACAGGCAACCAGATATTGTATTTTCTGTTGGTATGATTTCAAGGTTTATGCAAAAGCCTACAAAACAACATTTGGTTCTGCAAAGAGGATTTTGCGATACATAGCTGGAACTACAGCCTATGGAATTTGGTACTCTCATGTTCATCAGTTTAATTTAATTGGTTTTACTGATAGTTATTGGGCAGGATCTTTAGATGATAGAAGAAGCACTTCTGGATATGTTTTTAATATCGAATCAGGTGCCATAACATGGGCTTTGAAAAACAAGAAGTAACAGCTCTCTCTTCTTCAGAGGCTGAATATGTTGCAGCCACTTCCTCAGTTTGTCAAACAGTATGGCTTAGAAGATTACTTGCTGATATGAATCAAGAACAAAAGAAGGCAACAGAAATTTTTTGTGATAACAGATCAACTATTGCTATCACAAAAAATTCAACAATGCACGGAAGAACAAAACACATTGACATTCGATTTCATTTTATTAGAAGCTTGCTTGCAGATGGCTTGATAAATGTGAAATATTACAGCACTCATGAACAGTTGGCAGACATATTCACGAAGTCACTTCCTTGTCAAAAGCACGTCAAATTCATAACTCAACTTGGTGTATGCAGTTATGAATCAAGGGGGAGTGTTGAAGTTAATGATTCATAACTGACAAATCTTTGACAGAGTCTTCAACAGTCGTTTTGATTATTTCCTTAAATATTGTGTAGTTTGTAGTCAAAATAAGGGCAGATTTAATGCCGTCTATTGCTCTGTTTGTTGAGCTCTACGTTATGAAATAAGTGTATGGAACATGTTTTACTGATACACTTGTTGCTGTATTTCTTTCTTTTATTGATTAGTCTCCAACATCCACGGCAATGTTTGATGCCATTTGGATGCAGGAGGTCGTTGGAATGAATTAGAAGAAGGTACAAGGATCGTTGGATTGGGAAAAGATGCTCCTGCAGAAATGTTTGATGTCATTTGGATGTGGGAGGTCGTTGGACCATTGGACTAGATTTAGTAAAGGAACGTGGAGCATTGGATTGGAAAAAGATGTTCTCACAGAAGTGTTTGACGCAGCAAGAATGCAAAAGGATGAGGTATCGTTATATTGAATTTAAAGATTGAATATAACTATTAGATTTGAGAAAGATTTTACCACAAAAGGAAAAAATGTCATTCAGACAAATCAAGTAAATGAAAATGTCATCGTTTTGTGTTAATGTGTCTCAGCGGCAACAAACGCGTCCGCGGGAGCGTATTAAAGAATATGAACATCATCGTTTTGTGTCAATATGTCTTCGTGGTAGCAAACGTGTCCTCGATAACATATTAAAACATTGTCGTTTAATGTAATAACGTATTTCTGCGGTTGTAAACTTGTTCGCTAGAGCGAATTTAAGTGATGGAACTATGTCGTTTGGAAGAAAGGAATTAGTGAAAACGTTAGTAATTTGTGGTAGTGTGGAATGTTATCAGAGGATATGCTCATGTCTGTTACTTGGTTGTTTATGTTAAACTGTGAATCAAGGATACATGTGTGTTGATGGTTGTTTAAAGTTTATGTAGAAATACTAATAAATAATATGTTTTTTTTTCTGTTATTTGAATTAAGTTTATAACTGAGATATCGATTGAAATTTTACTTACTGATACTGTGTAATATATTTTGCATATTAGACCGATGTTACACGTCATATGTACGTTTCATGCATTCATTTAAGAAAGATAAAAGATTGAATAAACGTAAATAGTCTTTGTGGGTAAGATTCGAGTTGTATGTCTTGCATGAAATAGACTTAATTGTGTCACTCTCTCCCATAAACGAAATTACTCACAATAATTGAACTGTAAAGTAAAAGAAAAACCGGTAACTGAAAAGACATAATTTTTCTTATAAACTACATTTCATGTTTTTATTTTATATATATCTTTTACTAAGTGTTAAACTAATAGATCGTGATGTAGGTAAAGATGAATTTTTGAAAGACCTGATGAGACAAACAATAGTTGTGGCAGTTGAAGTAGTATATGGAAAAAGCTAAAACGTTGTTGAAGCAAGATTGATCACACCGGGTCAACTTGGCCGCATGTTTAAGTTCGCCTTCTCGGCTCTCCTCAGAGGCCTCGCTAAGAAGGTGAATGGTCTCGCAGGACACGGCCGATCTAACCACTCTCTTCAGGCGATGGTTACCCAAGCTTTCTATTCCCCGCGCTATTTTGCAAACTGCTTCTCTGGTTCGACATTGGCTACCTCTCTACGAATACAACGTGGGTCTGACTGCCATAAAAGTCAACGAAAAATCTGTGCCCTTAATCGCTTCCATCCTGACCATTACATATGGGACAGGTGGCGCTAAGATCAGCACGAACACTCCTTGCACCGTGTTGCAGATGCAGGTATACAAAGCTTTCGCCGACCTGTTTGTAAGAGAATCTGCTGTGATGAACCTCACAATGACGAATCCGTTGAGGCCCGTCGGCGTTTGTTTTCTGGCTAAGGGCATTTCGATCACTCAGGTGGGGCCGACAGTTCCCGTCGTTGATCTGGTGCTGGGGAGTGCAGATGTATTCTGGGGATCTTCGAGTTGAATTCGATGGTGAGGGTGACAAGGAAGGCGGTGGACGACATGTGGTGTTTGGGAGTGGTGGACGAAGGGGCCAATCCGAGAATGCCGATAGTGATCTGAGGGGATCAGATGGATGACAATCTCTTGCAATTTGATCTGGACCGTGAAAGACTGAGGTTTAGCTCCACCGTCCTTCTACGTGGTACACCTGTGCCAAATTCAACTTTACCTCCAACCAAAAGTAGAAACGACTTGTCGTTATATGCTAATCAATTTCTTATTTAAAATGAAATAAACAACAGCGTCCAATGTCTGTAAAACAACGTCGGTCGACGCAAAATAAATTAGGCTAAAACACAGCCTTCCATGACAGTGACAGCTTTTCCTCGCAGAAGAACTCTCTGCCTCCGCTTCTCTACCTGAAGATGCACTATTCCACTTCTGGGTGATGCCTGAATTATGTAATTCATATATATTAAACCATGATGAGTGAGAGAGAGAGAGAGAGAGAGAGAGAGAGAGAGAGAGAGAGAGAGACCGCATAAGCAACAAGCTGAGACTTGCCAAGCTTTTTGCTCCAGTAGCCTGCCAATGCACAATGAGCACTACCACAAACGGGATCCTGAAATAATAGAAAATCACAATCAAGAAGCAGCAACGAAACTTAGTTTTTACTTAGTTTCCATTTCTATCTTAACCCACTACTGTCATTGGAAGACTAACTAAAACTTGAACTTGTGCGTATGTGGGTGCTGGATTTATACATGCATGTATGCATGCCTGCACTTAGATACATATGCATAGCAATGCATGTTAATGGTTTGCGTCCGAATCATACAAGAGAAATCAATCGAAAAACGCTGAAGAAAAAGTGGCATGAGATTGTCAAATAAGTTGCAGCTGGCGACTGAAAAACCCCCACTCTCAAACCAGTTCATATGCGTAAATCATTATAAAGAATCAAAGGCGTTTGATGCTTTCAAGGTTAAGCTTTTCAAGTGAAAAGGTAGTGTAATTACCTCGTTAATCCCATATTTTGGGCAGAAAAATCGACTGTAAAAATCAAATCCTGACTCTGGAGGAGCAACCCCGGTTATAATGAGCCCCCGACCAGCACATTTGCTTATCTCGTCTAATTGTGGTTGAAATTCTATCACATCTTTACCCGAAGGAAGAATCACCTGCGATCAAAAGCACAAATTACTTCATGATTGACATGCATTTTAGCTCGATTCCTTAAAGCATCAAAAACACGACGATGAAGGTGAATTACACAGAAATCTTTGCTGCTTGTTCTCATTATATCGATCACGGAAGCTCCAGTCAGTACTTTGGAAATGGAAGAAACCTCATTAGAATTACATTCAGATGAGGAGACATATGGAAAATCCATTTCGATGAGGAAGCTCTTCATTTTATCAGTATTCTGCGTATTTGAAAGCTCAGTTTTGTTGGCTTCAGGGACCTTCTTCACAGTGAGAATTCCCGACAAGGTTTCAAACTCAATCACAGTGGAATCCACTAAACCATTTGCAAAGAGTACATGTGAAGCTGCCAATGTTGCATGACCGCATAGCTCAACCTGAAAACCACTTGCTAGTAGTTATTTCATCTGTAAGTACTATTTTCCAGAATGAAGAATTTGAAAAGCTCCATTCCAGAACATTGAGCTTCTGAGACACATCAAAAAGAACAACAAAGCAGCTAGTTTCGAAATGCAAGACAGAAAATTATACTCTTCAATATCTCCTACAAATGAGGATTAGCAGATGACTGTAGTTATGAAGCAATTGCAGACCTTCGTTTCTTTTCACCGCACAAATCAGGCATATTCTAGTACACAATCCAGAATTCATAAAAGAAAACGATGGCTAGAAATCGAGTGATTAATCTAATCTATTCCAAAATAAGAGCAAATTTCAAAAACTACTTCGATTTTCTCATTCCATTAAAATACGAAGAAGGCTGAATTTCATTCTATCCCCAATTTTAATCTCAGAAACGGGAGGAACAAAAGAAAACCTCGGCAACAGGAGTGAACCATCTAAGCCGAAATTTGGGAGGTGAGGATCCACCGAGTAAGGCATCAGAATCTGAGTCGACGATCCGAGTCAAGTAGCACGTCTCCGAAATGTTAAACTCAGCCGCCACAGATTGTAACCACTCCTCCTCTCTCTCTTCTTCCAGTAGACATACCGCAGCTGGGTTTCCCTTGAACGGCGACTCAGTGAACGCGTCCACCTGTTTGTGAATAAATCAGTCCAATTCCCCACCAACCCAATCAATCGCCCGCCCCGAGAGAGAGAGAGAGAGATAATAGTACGTACCACGTAGTATTTCACTGGTTTGAAAGCCATTTCCGTTCGAACAAGAGATGATGGATTGCAAGGAGAACCTCGGGAGAGAGACGACTCCGAAGTCGGAAGACAAGGTCGACTGGTAAGAGTCAATGATTTCATGCACATATCCAAGAAGACGAAGCATACTTATATACATATATTTAAAGCAGTAGTTGGTAAGAAGTGTTGTCACAATAGAACTACTTGGAAGTAGTGGTGGCTACCGGGTGGCTGGCAGCCCGCCCGCTCAGCTCGTTACTGTGGCAGTCCGAGCTTAGTGGTGGCTACCGGCCGGCTGGCAGCCCGCCCGCTCAGCTCGTTACTGTAGCAGTCCGAGCTCGGCTCGGACTGCCACAGTAACCGAGCGGGCTCGGCCCGGGCCCGGTAGACGAGCTGAGCCGAGCCAAGCCCGAGCACCCGGGCTAGCGAGCCTGCCTGGCGGGCTGGCTCGCGAGCCTAGCGGGCTGGCCCGACGAGCCAGCCCGCCAGACCTCTACCGGAGCTCGAGCTCGCGATGACGGGGAGTCGGGGACAGGGGACTGAGTCCCGCTCGCGACGACGGGGACAAAGCTCGCATGAAGGCGAAGCTCTCTGAGCAGGACTGGGTTCGCGACGACGACGACGACGACTGAGTCCGATTCCCAGCCCAGGCTCGCGACGACGGCGACTGAGGCTACAAAGCTCGGACGAACGATGGAACGACTGCGAAGTGCGAACTGGCTCAGTCTCGAACGACAGAACGACTGCGACGGAAGCTCTCTGAGCAGGACAAGGACTGCGAAGTCGTCGTGCGCCGTCTCGCGAAGTCATCGGAACTGGCTCTGTTGTCGTGCACCGTCTCGCGAAGTCCCCTCTTCTCTCGGTCTCGCAACCGAGACTCCACTCTCCAGTGGAGTCACTCCACTCAACCAACGGTCTGAAGACCGTTGGAGAGTGGCAATGGCAACGGTCACTAGACCGTTGCCTGTTGGCTGTTGCTCTTCTGAGGGCTCGACTGAGCCTCTCAGCTGTTGGCTGCCATGTTGGGCAACGGTCCAAAGACCGTTGCCCAACGATCCCAACACAGCAACGGTCTTCAGACCGTTGCTGTGTATTTCAGCTTCAGGCTGAAATGAGATCAAGCAACGGTCTTGCTTGCTTGATCCAACGATTGGCAAAATATAGGCTATATATACTCCTCATTATCTCTCAAATTTTTCATCCCAACTTTCTCACATTCTCTCAATCTTTTCACCAATTTTTCTCTCAATATCTCAATCTTTCCCTTCATTTCTCAATTGCTTAATCTCTTCATCTTTCTCCCAATTTCAAAGGTATATTTTATTTTTTTAATTTTAGTTTTTTTAATTTAATGTGTATTACAAAATAACTAATTTTTTTTTGCAATTTTTGTAGGACTCGTATTCGGGGAGGAGGTGATCACAATTCACAACAATTGCGTACTATTGTTGCGTAATTGGTGTGCGGTATCATTTTATTTATTAATTGTTTCGCAGTAGTCAATTTTTTTAATTATGGATCCTCGTGATTTTTTAATTGACACTTTTAATGACACTAACGATGATATTGAGTAAATTAGGGAAGATAATCTCACAATTGCAATTGATCAATCATCAGCACATGCATCCACATCGTCACCTAGAAAAAAAAAAGAAGTAAAACGTCGAATGTATGGAATAATTTTGAAATGAAAGATATTAAAATTGGTGGAAAAATAGAAAGTAGAGCACAATGTAAATATTGTATTAAACATTATGCATACGTATCCGGTAGTTCTACTAGCACACTTGGTAGGCATTATGCAAAATATCACTCTAACGCGCAAGTGAGAGACCTTACACAAACACTCATAAATGCTAGTGGCAGTGGCAATTTTATGTATTCACATAATAAAATGAGAGAAGGAGTAGCAAAATATATATCACAATCTGAGGCACCTTTATCTATGTTTGATAGCGAGTTATTTGAAAATTTTATGAAAGAGTATATTAATCCTAATTTTAGACGAGTCCCTAGAAGTACGACGCGAAGTGATATTATTAAAATGTATAATCATATGAAAAATGAATTAATTGAGTTTTTTTCAAATGCTCCGTCTATGTCTATTTGTATTACTTCTGATTTATGGAGTGCACCTAATAATGCTTTAGGATATATTGTCGTAACTTCTCATTTTATTGATGACTCTTGGCAATTAAATAAAAGAATATTAGGATTTCGTAGTTGTGAATATCCACATAGTGGCGTTACCATTTATAGATATATTGTTGGAATTTTGCAAGAATATGCTATTAGAGATAGAATTTTTAGTATTACGCTAGATAATGCTGCTGCTAACGATGTTGCAATTTTTGAATTTAAAAGGTTATTTCAATTAGATACGGCTCATAATACTCTTTTTCATATGAGATGTGTTTGTCATATTTTAAATTTAGTTGTTCGAGATGGCATGTCACATATTTCGCTACATATTGAATCTATTCGATCTGCAATTTCTTTTATTACTTCATCTAATACGCGACAACAAGAATATAAAGAATATTGTAAAGTTGCTCAACTTAAACCAAGAAAATTAAAAACCGATGTAGATACAATGTGAAATTCGACTTATTTAATGTTAGAAAATGCTAAGCCATATTGGTTAGTTATTTGTGCTTATATTAGTGAAAAAACAAAATGTATTACTCTTGATCATAATAGTTGCGATATTGCTAATTTATTTCTTGATTTTTTAAAACCATTTTATGAAGCTACAAATAAATGTTCGGGAATTTATTATCCCACTACTCATCTTGTTCTCCCACTTTGTATAAAATTAACGGGTACTTTTCAAATATTTAAACAAAGAAACGAATTTTGTGCATTAATTGAAAAAATGGAAAAAAAATTTAAAAAATATTGGCTTAACATACCTCATATTTTTTGTTTTGCATGCATAATGCATCCTAGATTTAAATTAGATGGAGTGCGTATAATGCTTGATAGAACTTCTTCTAATTTAGGTATTTCTTCTTTAATTAATGGTGCTTAATTAAGAAATGAAATTGATAATTTATTTTCTTCTTATGAAATTAAATATTCTAATAATCGTTCAATTCCTTCATATGATATGCATGCTAGTTCTAGTAGTAGTGCTTGTGGTGGAGATCCACAAGATTTTATGTATGATATATTTAAGCAAATAGATAGCAATGTTCATTCTTATAATTCACAAAGAAATGAACTCGATATTTATCTTAACACCTACCATAACATTTCTTGCCCCGATGACTTTGATATTTTGGCTTGGTAGAGAGTCAACTCTATTTCATTTCCTATTCTTTCTAGAATGGCACGTGATCTACTAACACCTCCGGTCTCTACAGTAGCATCGGAGTCTGCTTTTAGTGCAGGTGGACGTGTGTACGATGATAAACGAGGAAGACTTGCACCAGAAATCGTTGAGGCACTCATTTGCATGAAGGATTGGAACGTCGCTGTGACGAGAGATCAACTACGAGAAGATGACATAGTTGAAGAATTAAAAAATTTGGATGTCGAAGACTAAATTTTTATTTAAATTTGAAATTGTAATTTTCATTTTCATATATTTTCTTTATCTTGTAAGTTGTGCTTTGAAATTGTAATTTTCATTTTCATTTTGAAATTGTAATAAAAATATTTATTCAATTCAATAAAAATATTTATTCAATTAAATTATTAATTATAGTATTTTTACATTATAATAATAAATATTTATTATAATTTTAAATTGTATAATATTGAAAATAATTTATAATATATTTATATAAGATATTATTATTTATGTATATTTGGCTCGTTAGGCTTGGCTCGTTAAGGCTCGTTAGGCTCGCTCAGCTCGTTAAAGCTCGGCTCGGCAGGCTTGTTAGGCTCGGCTAGTTAGGCTCGGCTCGTTAAGCTCGGCTCGTTAGGCTCGGCAGGCTCGTTAGGCTCGGCTAGTTAAGCTCGACAGGCTCGACGAGCCAGACTTTTTCAAGCTCGGCCGGCTCGGCTCGGCTCGTTAGCCACCTCTACATGATCGAGGCTTAGGCCCGGGTCGGGCATGAAAACGAGAAAACGGGTCGGGGAACAGTTAAACGGGCAAATGAATTTGAAAAATGGCTCAGCAAAGCCCATACGGCCTATAATTGGACCATAACTTGGCCCATAGAATGACCTATACCCAAGTCCAGGTTAAGGTAAACTTTTAGGTCTCCTACCAGGAAAACTAACGGCCTGGCCCGTATAGAGGAAGGGCAGGGCCAGGCCCGGTTTAAGCTAAGAAGCNAACGGCCTGGCCCGTATAGAGGAAGGGCAGGGCCAGGCCCGGTTTAAGCTAAGAAGCCTAGAGGCCCAGATGAAAAGACACGTGGTTAGCCTTACAAGGTCCATAATGAACCTGGAAAAGGCCCAGTAAAATGGGCCGAAGAGCCTATGATGACTGATGAGTTGCGGGTGAGGAGGAGAACTGGCAAAGTCTTAGGACCAACCGAAAGAGGAGATGATAGAGTTACACCAAGCAATTCACGACTTGTATGTTTTCTACTCGTTTCTTCGACACGTTTCATACGAGATCTCCCTGCTCTTTCTCTGCTTCTAATATCCACCCACTGATGCTATGGCTACGCTACGCTTTTCCAAGCCCATCAAAATCAGGGGAATCAACCATGGCCAAGCGACCATGCCCTTCGCAAAACCTTCCTCCTCTGACCTACGACCTGTTGGACATGGACAATCTTTTGCAGGCATTTCTCGGGCTATCAGACTCCCCCTCTGTCTGCATCGACCTTTCTTTTGATAGGCTTCTCGGTTCCATGGCTTCGGATTCCGATCAGACGCGTTTGATCGACCGTGCACTGAAAATGGGCTCCATTCTTCTCGAGGCTGGGAAACGGTCGGCTCGTAAGCGCGCTTCTAAGCATAACTCGGTTGCTTGGGCTCTCCCTCCCGACCTCACTATTAAAGTATGTATCTTCGTTGTTTCCTCCTTAGAGCTAATTGGAATATGATTTTAAGTGTCCTGGGAATTCAGTGTTAGTCTCCTAGTTCGGAATCTAGCGTTGCTTTATATGCTTCTACTTCTTCCGGCTCGATTTCGAGGTCTCCATGTATATAAAGGCTTATAAAAGTACACGTTAACTAAGTCGTTCCTTTTTCTGTTCATGCTGGAGACGTGTGTAATTTCCAATTTTTCACAAAAATTGCAATCGTGAAATTGGAGATGATATATATTTTTTCTAATATGATTATTTGTGAATGATTGGGATGTTAGCTATTGAATAATCAGAATCATGGTCAGCAATTTGGAAATTTGTCGCTATGAGTAGTATGTGGTTGGGTGAGGGTACAAGATTCGTCTGAATTTAGTGTTGTTTTGGATCTGTTAAATTTACTTTTGACCTTGTAACAACAAGTCCAAGCAGTTTTAGTAATTCATAGTATTTTCTGACCAAAATAACATTTTCTGAAGCTCAAAAGGAAAAGATAAGAAATTGTTTCGAGAAGCATTGGTTACTTCTTCAAACACTAAACAGAAAACCTGATCTGGCCTTAAAAAAAATATCATCAGGCAGCTCAGGCCAAGTAATATTTTCACGCGGGCATATTAGGTTATACTACCTTCGGAGTGCATTGAATTGTTTAGCCACAAAAATGTCGTTAATTATAACATACTGACTGTATGTGCTTACAACCATGATGTTATAGGTCTTTTCCATGCTTGATACACAAAGCCTATGCTATGCGGCTGCTTCATGTTCAATGTTTCATAAATGTGCAATGGAGCCTTCATGTTACGCCAATATTGACTTAACATCAATTTGCCCAAAAGTTAACAATGCAGTAGTGTCCACTATGATACATCGAGCCGGAGAATCTCTTCAGTAAGACAATTCTTTTCCTTTCCAATTTAACTAAAATAAGTTCATAATTTACATACATGCATATAACCAGATGTTCCACGACAAGAATAGGCATTCCGTTATTTTATAACCATATTATGTTGAGTTTGTGTGATTTTTGTCATATGTACCCCTCTGTCTTGCTTAATTTTCCAGATCCCTTAAGCTTGGTGTAGTTCCTGGCCCAACTTCATTTCCAGGATCTTGTCAACCACTAGTCTATAATATAAGGAATTCTGTGGATGTGTCTAAATTTTCATGGAATGACAAGAGATCGAGACAAGGAAAGGAGTCATTGATTCTGACGAGATCCTGCTTGAGTCCTTTAGGTGGTGATAATTGTGCCCCAGGGTAAATGTTAATTTCCTGATTTAAACCATTTGCTTATCATTCCTAGCTAGTTTTGCTAATCAATATTTGCATTTCCTATTGCTAGGAGTCTATTGAGAAGATTGCACCTTTACAATATTGAAAGAATGGATAATACATCACTTTGCGGGGCATTATCTTCTTGTCCATCTCTACTTGATCTGGAAATTGTAGGCCTGTAAGTGTATTAGAGTTGATTTCCCTGTTATGATTTTTGTGGTTTTAAATGTGATTACATTTGAAGATGACACTGGATAATGAGCATGGTGTTTACATACTTCCAAATATGTTTAATATCTTTTCCTTACTGTATTGATATGTGTCTTTGTATGTCTTTAATTGTGTAAAGACATTTATTGTTTTATTTGATCGTGTAATTTAATCTCTTGGTGCGTAAGCTTTTCACATAATGGCTTGTTTCAGAGTCGTGCAGTCTTCACTTCAATTTAGTGTTTCAGCTGCAATATTGTTGTTGGTTGGTTCCCAAATTAATTTTTAAGTTGATTAAGTTCTATTTTAGCTTGGGTTGTTGCAAGTATTTGTGTATTTAAATTTTATATTATTTGCTGATTTAAAAAAAATTGAAGAAATTTCATCGATTAGCTGATTACTTTATTTTTTTATTGACTAGTCATGTGGAATTGAGGCAAACATTGATGTCAGTGAGTGCAAATTGCCACTTGATCGAGCGGTTGTTCTTTGAATCTTCAAAGACAGGTTTTGTGTTTTCTTCAATAGGATGCTTGTTCAATCCTAGTAGGATGTAAGCTAATACATTTATTTTTGCATTAACAGGTAGAGATGACAGCTTAAAATCTCCTACTTGCAATGATTTAGTAAAAAATTGTCCTGGTCTAACTACATTGGCCCTAAGAGGATTTAAGCTGCATGACATTAAAGTTCGGATCCTTGTCAAGGTATGTACGTAATGATGTTGCTTGCCATGCGATGATGCTTTTTCCTTTGTGTCATGATGGAAGTTAAAAAAATATAAATTGGGTCCAACTTTGATATCTGTTGTGAATTTGATTTGGGTGAAATTCACTTTCATGTGCATGTGCAGGGATTTCGGAAACTAAAATATGTTGATCTTTCAACATCCTACTCAATTTCTGGAACCTTTTTACGGTTAGCATAATTCTGTGGACCACACATCGATTTTGTATCAGATTCAAATGTTCATCGTAAATTTCTGTTTTTTTATAGAAACCTAGGTAGCTGTGCAGAGAATTTACTGGAGGTCTTGATTTTACGGGACTGCATGCATCTCAAAGAGGTGAGTGACATATTTTCCGCAATATTCCTTTCTACTCTCATCCTGGCCTTTAATATTGATTTGGCACGTGTAGGTGGAAGTTGCTCACTTTATGAATGCACTGCTTGCTGGGGATTTCAAGTTCCTTCAACATCTTGTAAGAAAATTTCAGACATCTGCAAAATTTATTAAATTTGCCGCATGAAATTTTTTGTTGTTCATTTAGCATTGATTATTGCCTTCTTGCAGGACATTTCAAATAGGGAAGGATTGGCCTCCGAAGATGATTGGTATGAAAGATGTTATAATTCAAGGTGATGGTCTTTCTTGCACGTACATAACCTAGTCACAAGTTTGGTTTTGCTTATGACTTTGTACTTATGAGAAGTTTAACAGAAATTCTTTTAAGTCTACTAAATTCATGGTTCCCGGGGGAGAAAACTGCTTGGAAACTGACAACTTTTATCCTTGGTCTGCAGTGTCATTCCAATAGAGCAAGTACTGAAGGAAAGGCCTGAAATAAGACTGCTGGCTGAATTTCCATCAGAAGGGAGGTAGTAGCTTTGTTTTCATTTGTTATCCATTGACCACATTTGTATGCCTATTTTAGTCGTGGTAAATATTTGGTTGTACTTGGAACTATTTGTTTATAACTGCTGTTTTTGATTTGGAATCTTTTGCAGTTACTTTGAGATTGATCAAATGCTTGAAAGCGAGGTAAATAGTGAGATTAGTCTGCCATCACAGCTGAGCAGCCAAAACTCAGATGGTTCGATTTTAATGAGTTTTATGAGCTCATCAGAGAGTAGCTATAATAGTGATCAAGGTAGTGGGAACGAGGATGGGAGAGATGCTGGCTACGTGATTTTCGAGGAGAGCTCAGATGAGGTTGATTTTTTTTCCACGTAGAATAAACAACCCGTGCAGATATGGAAAGTCGCAGCCTCTAAATGAAATTGGTACTTTCTATTGCCCTTCCTCACCCCTACTTCTTCCTCTATCAACCCCCTTTTATTTGTCTAACCCAGGGTAAATGCTTTTGGTTGGGGATTTTCTTTCTTTTTATGTTGAAATTCTATTGCCAAATTTAAATTTTGAGTAAAGTGCAATTAGTTATCTGGACTTAAAGGTTAGAGATAACTAATACCATATACTATTCTTTTAGCAAAATTGACCTTGTAATTTGGGTTATTAGCAAAACTATTCATGTGTTGATAAAATTCGTTAAACTTTTCACTTTTTTGCTTGAGAAGGTTATTTTAACCAATTTTGGTTACCTTAGTTCACTCATTTCCCATATGTATTCACAATCGATTTCAAACACTAGAAAATTGTCCAATTGAGATATCTGATAGAAATTGAATGTCAAATTTAGAGTGTGCGTGAAATCAAGTGAATCAAGATAATTAGGATAGATTAAAATAACCATAACAAGCAAAAAATATGAGATATTTGACAAATTTTGTCAATGTATGATTCAAGGTATAAAGGCACTTTTTCTAATGAGGTATCAATTGTCTCTAAATCTTTAGTTCAAGGGCTAAAATTGCACTTTACTCTTAAATTTTATACTTTGACGTTATGGTACGGCTCTATATTTCTGATGCATGAAGTTTTCGAGCATGGATTATGAATATATACCAACTCTTAATCGTGATTTTATTCCCTACAGAACATAATTACTTGGGGAGAAAGGGAGGCATTCATAGAACAGAAGCTGAAAAGAGGGTTGGATTCATTTACTTGCCCAAGATACGTAATGGGTATTTTTTAACCCAGTACAAGTAGCTACTTTTGACTTGCCCCACCTACAAAATCATTCACACTCCAATGGAGCTTCCTTTCTCTCTCTCTCTCTCTCCTTCCAGAGAAAACTGAACGCCTGCCTCTGTCCGTCCGCCATTATTGAGGAAGGTTGGTTGTTCATACTTTCAGATTGCTTCTGTTCAATCATATAAATCCCCAAAAATATAGCTGTTTAGGCTATTTTCTTTATAATCTAAAATGTAAGCTTTCTCCTCCATGATTTTCTTGTTGGTATTGTTTGTCACAGTGGGGATAGTTTGTTAGATAAACTAGAGTTTTTCCTGTACTGTCTGATTGTCCCCAATTAATAAACTTGGAGTGGATCAAAAGATTAATAAACTTGAAAATTTTGTGGATAAATGCGTTGACAAATTTGAGAAACTAGTATATTGCTGTTTGAATGATTGTATACATGATTTCAAACCACAGTTTTTTCTTTTATTATGTTTTGATTTGATATTATTATAAGTGAAGTGTAATTTAGATATTGATACTTGAAGTCATTTATAGATTTTGTCAGTATATTATTTTTTGGACAAATTGAATTTTGATCTTTCAGCTAGAAGTAATTTAAGATTTTGCAAATCTGTCACGTATTTTCTTTAATTGAGTATTTTAATTTGATTTCTAAATTTTTGGCAATTTTTAATACAATTTTGAACTTTATTAATACTCTATGGATTTTAAAATTGAGTTAGAAATATATAGAAGAATTAGAAATTGAGTTAAAATATTTTATTAAATAAAAAATGATGTATGTACGTGTTAGTTTAACAAATAAATTAATAGTTAGACTTAATCTTCTGCATTGCTCACATTATTCATTAATAACAATTTGACACATTATATATGTTTTGGCTGATATCTTTTTATGTACAATCATTCGACCATTTTCAACTAAGTATTTGTGGATTCCTCACGTACGTGTGCGACCACATGCTTATCTAAAATCGAGTATCTGCAAATCGCCGCGAATATTCACTTCACACTTAAATTTCACAGCTACCAACACTTTTGGACCCAAAAAATGTTTGAAACGTGAATGAACCGCATCACTTTAATTTACACACAGATTTTATTTTATTTATCCAAAACTTAATCTAAATAACAATTAATAATTTTTTTAAGATAAAATTTATGTGGATGTTGCACCTTCCCCTTCTCTCTCTCATACACTCTTAATTCTTTCTCCTAATAGAAGTTGTTTTTTTAAGATGATTCTTGTAATCAGCTTGGGTGAGCTGTTCTTGTGTTTGTGTGTTAAGGAAGACAAAATAAAGTTGTTTGCGTTTTTTCCACTTCCAAATGAAATACTCAATGGAAATGGCAGACCATCCTAGTACCTGAACCGCTGACCTATTTTCTTATTTCTTGTCTCTTCTATCCTCCAAAGGCTGAGATTAAACATCTTGAATTTTGGAGTTTACTCGAATTTGGTTCGATAATCCCCGGTTTGCAGTCTTTGTTTGCGAATTCACCAAAATTCGACCTCTGTTTTTTTTTTGTATTTTCTCATCTTTCTACCTGTGTTTGGGCAGAGATGATATGTAGCCGTTTTAGGCAATTCTTCCGAAAGGATAGTGCGTGCCCGTGCTTCTTCCAAATTTGTCGAAAGACGAGATTGGCTCGCTCACATACGAAAAAATCGGTGTTTTTGTTGAAAGTTTGACAACTTATACCGTTTAATTTATTTTAATTATGTCGGTCTAATTCGCTTAAGCTTCTTTATTTGAATTCAGTAGCTTAGATTTCGGCATCAATAAACGATATAAAGACATATTCGAGATTAATGTGCAGAAAATTCCCCATCTCTGATTTTCCCCCCAAGTAAAACATGCAAGGCACTTACACAATAAAACATTTCAGGATAATGCAAACCACAATGTCTAGCATAAGTGTTGAAGTCAAGCTTTAAGAAATAGTATAATGCATTACCAGAACAAAGAAAGCAAAGGATAAGTTCAATCACCCGAGAATCTAGTCTTCTTTGGCCATCTCACTTGCTACCTCCGGCGACACTGTAGTTTGGGCAACAAGACTTTCCACAGGGACTTTAGAGACATCCCGACGAATGCCGATATCTGAAATAAGCCTGCTGACACAATACAAGCCACATCCCACGGCTGCCAGACCAGGAAAACTGGTTGTCAAAAACCGAAGTGGGGATGAAATGATAGCACTTGTAGCAGCTAAAATCGACGCAGCCTGTCCACTCCTTCCCACACTAATGGCAGTGATCACAAGCAAACCCGTTTTGCAATAGATAGCAAAGTCTTCACAGTTGTTCTTGAAAATGTGATAGACTCCAAAGCCATTCCTAAGGAGGAACGATGCCCGATGAAGAACGTCTTCACTTGGGTCAGAAGATGCGAGAGTGCATGTTCCGCCTCTAGCTTTGGCAAGAAAAACAATGGGTGTGACGCTATACTCAAAGCGGTAGAGATCGCCACTTGAAAGAAAACAATCTATGCAAGAAGAGATGACACCATCTAGGCTTGATTGGTCACCACAATTTGGGCATGGGTTCTCTGAAGAATGAGAAGGAGATGAGCTCAAAATTATGCGGTCTAGCACAGTGCCTGTTCCAATCTCCTGGCCTGCTCCCCGGGTGAAATGAATCACCTTACCATCACCAACATAGATTCCTAGTATCATATGACAGTCAAATTTTGATACAACGGCTTCAATTAAATATTCTAGTATCAAGTTCAAAATTATAAGCAAGTAAAATCATTACAGAAGTATTAGCATCAAAGATATTCGAACAAAAATATTGGCTGTGATGCGTTCTAGTTCTATAAAGTAATAAAACTTGTAAAAGTAACAGCCCGAAAATTTTCAAAGGTATTCATATTATATCAAATGTTGCCACTTGGAACAACCATGACCATAAAATCACCCTTGGATGATTAAAAATATAAGATAAGTCTTTCTTTCTCCAAATCTTCGGATAGAATGTAGGAGGGGTGGTCATTTAATTAGTTGTTAGTAGTTGTAAGTTGAGTCTATTATATTAAGACTTGTGTAGTTGGAGCGGGTTATCATGAGAATTGTAGAGAGCTTACTGGGAAATAAATGTAGTTCCAGAGGTATCTAGGGGTAATTTAGCAAAATCTAAGGGAATACTGTGATTGCAATGTATAGATTGTATTTTTCTTTTTATTCTTTTCTTTCATAAGATATTTGCTCTTATCAATTTGGTATTAGAGCAGTAAAATCCTAGGGAAAACTATGGATAAAAGAAATTTGAGTAATGAGGTGAGATTAGAATTTCCTACTTTTTTGGGTCAATATCTAGAAGAGGGTTTTTTGGGATTGATAGATATTTCAGGATTTACAAATTCTCCGATGTAGAGAAATTAGATATGACAATTGATTGTTTTGAAAGTTCCGCCAAAGATTGGTATCAATGGGAGAGCCGACGACCTTTCTATTCATGGAGAGAATTAAAAAGCATGTTGTTGGATCAATTCCACCCTTCCAAGATCGGGAACCAATGTGATAAATTGGTAACTTTGCAACAGGCAGAATATGTTGACGATAAGTGGGAGAATTGACCGGACTATGGTAAAAAACCATATTGGTCCGACCTTAAAATGCAAGATGGATAGAAACCAGTCATCGGTAGAGAGTGAGATAAGAAAAGCAATAGGAAAAGCGACCGAAGGAAAAGCAAATGTTTCAAATTGGCGGGAAAGAAATGAAGAAATGTCTTGGAGAAGTGATATAAAAAGAAGGGTAGAAGCTATAATTGAAAGATGGGATGCTTCTGATAAAAGGCCAGGGAAAGTTACCATCGAAAGGCAAGGAGAAACAATATCCCACGGTTAGTGTTTGACACCAAAGAAGGAAAAGGACATGAAATTAGAAGCAGCGAAGAATTACCTTCATCGAACAGGGCTTATGACCCACCTGGCTGGAGTAGGAAAAAGCGAAGGACTCCACGCTCCAATGATCATAACGGCTAATCGCGAGACGACACCATTTGGGCAGGTGACATGGAAGACCATACTAATAGAAAATATATAACAGGGAAAAGAGAGGGATGAGGGTGTGGAATGTGTGATTTGTTTTTTGTTATTCTCTCTTCTTCTTGCTTCTGTAATCTTTCCTATTACTGTTTATCAAATAAGTCTTCCAGTAACATTTCCTTTCCATTCTCTTGTTTATCACGGGCATCCACAACATCTAGTATCAGAGCAGCCATGATTGTCAATGGCCAAGACTCAATTAAAGACGAATGAAGACTCCCTGCGCCGACTAGATTCTGAATTGAAGGAATTAAGTTCAACTATTGCTGCTCAGTCGGTGAAGTCCGATCAACAATTCCACCAAATTACAGCTCGCCATGAACGCTTGGAAAATACGGTAATGGATTTTGTTCAGGATTTTAATGCTAAACATGAGACAGTTATGTCGATTCTCAACCAACTAGTTATCTCTCACCCTGTTCTTACTCTTAAACACCAGCCCGCTCCTGAACAGTTTCTTGCTTCTAGCTCAAATGCCAGTCTTCATAAGCTGAATGATTTTCCTCGTATAGAACCTCCATTTCGTTCACGTTTGCCGAAGTTGGATTTTTCATTCTTTTCCGGTGATAATCCATATGCGCGGTTACAGAAGGCATTGCGATATTTCGATATCCATCAGATTCCTCATCAGCTTAAGTTGGGCATTGTTGAACTCTATTTAAAGGATCAAGCCGATGTGTGGATCCATGGCTGGTCTTTGTCCACCAAGGATATTACATGGGAAACATTCACTGCTGCTCTCTGTCGGCTATTTTCTCCCAATCCAGCTGAGGAGGTATTGGCAACTTTTAGCAAGTTACTTCAAACTAGTTCTGTCAAAGACTACCTTGAGCAATTTGAAACTATGAAAGCTCAGGTGCAACTCAATCTTCCGCTATTACCCGATTCGTCCTTCGTCACACTTTTTCCTAGTGGACTTGAAGAAGCGAAAAGAGATGGTGAAAATTACAAGACCAAACACTTAATCCCATGCTTTCGAAATCTCATTGCTCCAAGAATCGGCTGTAATGGCTTCTTAGCGTGTCTCTAAGCCCATACGCCATTTTGCTTCTTCAAAATGGCCTGACCCATCACGAGCGGCCCCTCCAGACATAAGCAGCCCTTCCACAGAAACAAAAACTGGGTTTATGTTTAAAATGTGATGAAAAATATTTTATGGGCCATGTCTGTTAGAACAGAACTCTGAATGTCCTAGTGGTGGATTCCAAGGATGACGATGAATCTTTCACAGAAGGAGCTTCCAGTGATTCTAAATCCCATAATTCTGACAGTGATGTCATAGAGGTTTCCATTCATGCGTTGATGGGCCAACCTTTAAACTCTACTTTTCGTATTGGTGGTCACATTCACCGCGTCCCTATTTCAATTTTGATTAATAGTGGGAGCACTCATAGCTTTTTGGATGAGAAATTAACTGAACGTTTACAATTCCAATTAGACGAGTCTAATTTGGCTGGTTCCGGATACTGTGGCTAATAGGGATAAAATGCTTAGTACCAAGATTTCTACTCCTGTCGATTGCCGAATGCCCCATCTACAATTTTCTTTTTCTATGCATACTCTGAAACTAGGAGATAGCGATATGATATTGGGGTTTGATTGGATGATGGCATTCACACCGGTTACGTTCGACCTTCGGCACCTTCGTTTTCCTTATCATCACCAAGAAGTTTCTATTCCAAGTTCCCTTTTGCATTCTTCGACCTTCGGTACCTTCGTTTTCCTTATCATCACCAAGAAGTTTCTATTCCAAGTTCCCTTTTGCATTCTTACGGTGGAATCTGTTAATGCTCATACATTTTCTTCTTTTCTTAGTCAACAAGCTTATGGATGCATTGCCTTCATGCCCGAGGTCATGTCAGAGGAAACTGTTCCAACGCTTGACTGTATTAAAAAGCTTTTAGCTGAATTCCAAGATGTTTTCACTGTCCCTAGCAGCCTTCCCCCGATTCGCTCCCATGATCATCTCTTCCCACTAGTTTCCGATGCTAAACCTTTCAAGTTGACCCCATACCGATGCCCATTCTCTCAGAAGTCGGAAATTGAAAAATTGGTCCAGAAAATGCTAGTGGATGGCATTATTGTTCCGAGCATCAGCTCTTTTGCTTCTCTGGTATTGTTGGTAAAAAGAAAGATGAACAATGGAGATTTTGTGTGGATTACAGACAATTGAACTCCCTCACAGTCAAGGACAAATTTTCCATGCCGATTATCGATGAATTATTGGACGAATTATTTGGTTCTACGGTTTTCTCTAAATGGGATCTTCAAGCGAGATACCATCAGATTTGTGTAAGTAATACTAATTGGCATAAAACTGCTTTTAAAACTCACCACGGCTTATATTGTAATACCCCGAAAATATATTTCCCTTTTTGATAATGTAATAATTCTGGATAATCTTAGTATATGAATATTGCATTAAATTATGCAACAATGAGCATAAATTGTGCACAAAAAGTAGAGGGTTAATGTTGAAAAATGACCTAAGTGTGAGAAAAACTTAGGAAAAGTACATAAGTGTCGGATTGCGGACGCCGACGGACATTGTGGACAACACAGGGCAGCGTCCGAATGAATCTGTCCTAAATTCTAGACAATTCCGACGATGTAGACGACGGTGAACGAGAATGAATGGCGTCCGAATGAATATGTCTTAAATTTTGGACACTTTCGGACGATGCGGACGTCATATCCCGTCCACAAGGCATCTGCGGACGGTACGGACACAGGCTAGGGACACATTTTGTTGTCCCAAATCGACTTTCGGACGGTGCGGACGACTCGAATCGTCCGCAACATCGGGGAATTTTGAGAAACCCATTTTTAAATCGACTCTCTCCTCCGATTTCTTACAAAACTCACCAAAATCTTCTCCCTCCAGACCCTGCGGCGACGTCTCCTCCATCCCTAAGATTGTGGAAGCTTTCCACGTGGTTTTGAGCCATTGGACCACACCCTCCTTGGATTGGGCAAATGGCAGACTGTCTAGCCAGCTTATCCTCTTCTTGGTTCGTGGTCTCTCCATCGTCTATATTAGGTAAGTCCCCTCCTCTCTATTTCATTTGGAATCTGAGAACGTGAATGAGGGTAAGAGTGAAGTTGAGTGTGTGAAGGAGTTGGTGAGAATTGTATTGCTCTGTGGTGTGTCAAGTGAAACATAGATTGTACAACTTTGTGGGTGTTGCTGCTAGGGAAAATTCTCAGCGTGAAGGTAAGGGCTTTACTCTGGAATTGTTGGCCTGAATTGGTTACTAGTTTAATCGATAACGTTTGAATCTAAATGCTATTTTGCTTAGGGGGTATTGGAAGTTTGGAAAATTATTGACTGCAATTATTGGACTTTGCTGCATTGGACTTTGCTGCAAATTTTGTTGGTTTACTGCTGGATACTAAACTAAACATTAAGGTAAGAATTTGGAATTTTTTTGGCTAAAGGATGGCCCTACATTACGGGTTGTTTGTGGATATTGTTGAACTACTGTGAATTGATGGTTTGATATGATAAGTGTAGTTGAAATGCTGAGTTTAGTTCTGCTTTAAATGTATGCTCTTAATAGTTGAACCATATGTAAGGAATAAGCACCAAGTAGGTTTATTGAAGCAAATTGTTTTCTTGGTGTTAAGCATAAACTGAACTGAAATAATACAGAACTAGTAGCTTTCATGATACAACTGCCTCTCGACATTTGATGGAAACTATCAATTGGTATGTTTAGTTATTGACTGAAACTGGATAGTGAGAAATATGATGAAGTGAGATTTGAAGTGTGAATAATATCATCTTGTACTACTAAACTGCTGTGATGAAACTGGAGAGTTAGTAGAGGAGATTAGTGGTGCAAACTGTCTTTCAATAGTTCTTGAAAATTGTCAACTAGCATGATTAGTTATTGTCAAATGCAGCTATTGTGATAACTCGTATTTATCTAGAAACCTGTTGATAGCTGTTGAAGTTGTTAAAGCTAGACCTGAATCTGTCTTTCCTTGCTCTCAACAATTGAAACACACACACTAAAGAAAATACTTACTTGCCGATTTCAATCGCTTTGAGAGTAGCAATATCAATAATATCACACTCTTACGTTGAATGAAGCTTGTAGATTTAATATGGTGGTTATGTTTATTTATATGACTTGCATAAGCATGAAAATTTTTAGTTAATTGTTGTCTAGTGGTAGCATCGATAATGACTATGTTGAGTTGTGATTTCCTTGAATGTACATACTGTGATTTATTTCTGACACTCATGCATCATCCTAGGATTTATAAACTTGTTTACATTATGTATGTCATCCTAATATACGTAAATAGGTGTGTGAGGGTTCAAGTGAATTGTGACTTTCAATACAGTAGGTTCCTCCCACGTAGGGAGTGGTAGGTTTAGAAGTTAGCTACGTGGATTCTAAGGTTCACAATTACCCCGTTCTGAAACCCCCAACGTCTTTAACAAAAGTGAGAATACTTGTTTATGGTAACACCCCCGATGGATATATCTCCCCGCCGGAGTGACTACTTAGGCTACATGACTCTAGAGAGTATTCCACCTTAACCATTCATAAGAGAAACAGTTCTCTTCTGTAATGCATCGTATGACCATGCATCATAAGCATTGCATTTATTATTCTGATTCTTGTTGGGCGTTAGGCTCATTATTTTCCCCATAATGTAGGTAATGATTATAATGAAGATGATGTGCCAGTTGAGGAAAAGGCGTTCCAGGAAGATCCCTCGTGTTATCAGCCGATTTGACCTGCTGGGTGCGAATCACGTGTTTTGGGAGTTGTTAGTATTTTGAGTGAGGGGTATTTTGGTAATTTTTAATATTAGTGTTTGACTATTTTAAACATTGTAATAGGAACTTTGAAACTTTTGTTATGAACATTTGGAATCTACGATTTAAATTCCCATTTTTATTCCGCAATGTTTACTCTGATTTCCTTTCTTTTTAAAAATGAATTTGAAATGTTAATTAAATTAAGCGAAAAATTTTATGACGTATTTCTAAAACGAAAAAAATTGTTTTAAATTAATGGGGCGTTACATATATGAATTTAAGGTGATGTCGTTTGGATTAACAAACACCCTGACAACTTTTCAATCATTGATGAATGATATTTTTTGCTCGTATTTACGCCAATTTATACTTTTTTTCTTCGACGATATTCTGGTTTATAGCTAGGATTTGCAAACTCATTGTCATCACCTTCAACTGATATTGTTCCTTCTCCGCTATCATAAATTTTTTGTCAACTTATCAAAATGTGTTCGGCCAATCGCGAATTGCCTATCTAGGCTATATTGTCTTTGCAACAGGGGTTGAGGCGGACCCTTTCAAGATTACAACTATGGTCAATTGGCTGATTCCTACAAATATTAAGCAGCTTTGGGGTTTCCTTGGACTTATAGGCTATTACAGGAAATTCATTAAGAACTACGGGTTATTAGCTAAACCACTTACTGCTTAGTCCCCTTAAAGCTACTTCTTTCCAGACGCTGAAATCCGCTGTGTCAAGCTCCTATCCTTGCCCTTCTGGATTTCTTTGAGCCTTTCATCATCGAGATAGACACTTGTTATAATGGGATGGGTGTTGTTTTGATGCAATGTGATAGCCCACCGGCATTTATGAGTAAGTCTTTCACTTCACGAAATCTTGGTTTATCGATATATGAAAAGGAAACTTCTAGCTCTGGTTTTGGCAGTTCGGCTTTGGCGACAATACTTGGAAGGCAACAAGTTCATTACAAAAACAGATAATCAGTCTCTTAAATACTTGTTGGAGCCACGCCTTACTACTCCGACTCAATAGCGGTGGCTCACAAAACTCCTTGGTTTGGATTACCATATCTAATATAAGGAAGGCTGTCACAATCTAGTGGCTGATGCTCTCTCTTGTGCACCAGCTTCTAACATTTCTTGTTCAACTCTATCCACTGTTGTTCTGGTTTGGATGAATGAAATTCTTCTTAGCTATGAAGGAGATCGTTGATCAAATTTGATGAGTCAACTTCTTATTGGCAGCACATCCAAACCTGATTTTTCTTACTCTAATGGCTTACTGCGCTACAAGAGCAAATTAGTGTTGGGGTTTAGAAATGATATCAGATCCAAGGTCATTCAATTTATTCATGATTCTACTGAGGGAGGTCACTCGGGTGTTCAGGCTTCTGTTCACCATGCTTGCTCACTCTTTTGGTGGTCTGATATGACGAAATCTATCCGCTCATATGTTTTACAATGCGACATTTGCCAATGGTGTAAACATGAGAATACACCTTAACCGAGTCTTCTTCTGCAGCCTCTTCCAATCCCACAACCTTGGACTCATATTTCGATAGATTTCATCAAAGGCATCTCTATGTCTCACAAAGCCAACTATATTCTTCTTGTTATGGACCGCTTCACCAAGTATTGTCACTTTGTTGCTCTTGTCCATCCTTGTTGTTGTGAATATTTCGCTTTTGTCTAAATGGATGACTATTGATTTATATTTTAAGAAGATCAAGAGTCTCAGGTTTGAACTTTTCACAGATCATTATAATCATCAATTAATAGGATTGAGCCATGAAATTTTAGAAGAAGAGGCTTCTATGGAAACGACACCAGAGTTGGAATCAATATGTGAGAAGAAGTGAATGGAAGCTTCAAGGTCAACATCTTTCATGCTTTCTTTTTTTCCACCTTGAGGACAAGGTGTTTTTTAAGGGGCGGGAGTAATAATAAAATGTAGAAGAGATGGTTATTCAATTAGTTGTTTGTAGTTATAAGTGGAGTTTATTATATAAAGACTTTGTGTAATTGGAGAAGGACATCATGAGAATTGTATAGAGCTTACTGAGTAGTGTAGTTCTTGAGGTATCTGGGTATAATCCACCAAAGTCTAGGGGAACACTGTGATTGCAATGTGTAGATTGTATTTTTCTCTCTATTTTTTTCTTTCATAAGATCTTTGATCTTATCATCTTCATGACTCATTCTCATGGAGAAAGGAATGAAAAAAGTGAAACAACTTAGCCATACAGAATCATTTCATGTGAAAGAATTAGTAAACTAAATATCTTGTCAAAACCCACATTTTCCAACAAAGTAGATCAATTTAAAAAATAATCCCTGAGCAAATGGATAAATATACTCTCACAAGAGAATTGCGTATAGTAAGTCGTGTTGCTGAATGCCGAGATTTATCAAGTTTTCAAATATCTTAGAAATTCTTCCATTTTATAGACGAAATCTGTCCGAACATACAGGATTTAACAAGCGGATGGGAGGTAGTAAAGCTAAAGGAGAATTTTTCTTGCAACTTTCTGCGTAATATCATGCATATGCCAAAAGAAAGAAGCGAGCAATCCTCTCTTCAATTTTTGACAAATTGATGTAGAGATTAGCTCACTACTGAAACTCAGAAGAAACAACTACATGCTCCGAATCGACTAGCCCTACTTAACGAGGTCAATAATACGTAAATACAGCCCTTAAAGAATAATATGGAAGGAAAATTTCTAATTTTTGACATACCGATTTGATTCAAGACATCTAACCTTTTGCCAAACATGGAAAACAGATTATCTCACTACTGTAACTCGGTGTAAGCATTTACAGGCCCCTAATTGAGCACCCGTACTTAAAATAGATAATACAATACACAAATTTCGCCCAAAACAAACAATGTAAGAGGAGCATTCTCAAATTTGCAAAACTAATTCACATTTCGGACATGTAACTTCTTTATCAAACACAGATAGACATGGATCAAGCAAAAAAAGACGAAACACGAAAGGATGCGAAACCATACACGTAACGATTCGGAACGAAATCACAAAAAAAAATAAAAATAAAAATAAAAAACGTAGCAAGTAAAGGAAAAGAGACGAAATCAAAAGATCTAACTCACGATTCTAAAAGAAATATATGTAATGAGAACACGCAGAAAGAAGAGAAGAAGGAATTTGAACCGTGATGGGAATAGAGATAGGTGTGTCTCCAGGAATAGATGTGATCGCCTGGCTTCAGTTCCTCCCTCGTGATCTTGTTCGATAGCACTCCCATTGCTCTTCCCTTTCTCCCCTTCTTTTTCCTAATTTTACTATCTTAAACTCTGAAGCTCCGTCATTACAATCGGAGAGAGAGAATGAACGGCGAGAATTGAAATGGAAAAAGAAATGGAGAGAATACCTGAGACTCGAGAGAGAGCATCAAATACCAGGAGACGAAGGAGGCACACGCAATGGACAGCGAATTGGGTTTCCTTCCCGTTTAAGTTGTATGTATGTGTGCATGACATACATGCATGCATGCATACATGGCATACATAATTCATTCGATCGCCACGTGGCCTAATATTAATCTTTTGGCTGAGACGTAAAAAGTTTTTAATTTAAAGATTTTTCAATAGGAATTTTGAAATATAATTAATAGGATAAATATTTATTTCTATTATTAAGAAAATCACATAACTGTATATTAGGATTTATTTTATGAATATTAACGTAAATCTACTTAAAATATACTTTATCCTTCAACACCTTATCTATATTTGTCAAGGGGTCTATCGTGGCTCGTGGGGCAACCTCATTCGTTACTATAATTATACGAGTTATGTCACCCCTGACTGATTCGCGGGCAATGCAGGTGATGTGCTGGATCTGTGGATCGCCGTCATTGGTATTCTTCTTGCCTTATAAGATGTTGTTATTGGTGGATAGCCACCTTTCTATGACTTGTGCTGAGCGGTTACATGAGTTGTGTCATGGCTGACTGGTTTGCTAGCAACTCTAGTAATGTGCCAGATCTTCGGATCGTATCGGCGGTGGTTACGGCCTGTCGGCACATCCGAGAGATCATACCACTTTTCGACGATGAGTGATGAATGGGTCCTTGGGTGACCATCTTTTTTCACTGATGACGTTTTCGTATGGAAAACGATGTTGGCATATTTTGCGAGTATAACTGTCTATGTATACAGCAGGTTATAATAAAGCCACATTGAGGGCCATGGGCCGGTTATTTAAAATAATAAAAAGGTTTTAAATATTCAAAATCCATGTACAATAAAATGATAAGCATGAAATGGTTTTCAAATGATAAAGAAAACAATTTTAGCATGTATTACATTTAGTATAGATTTTTCTATTGAGTTAGTCACTCATCCCTTAGACTAAAATTTTCCCCTGGTTAGAGTGTAGGTTCGGTGTACTGGTCTTGTACGTGTGGTAGTTGGGTGAAGGTGATGTTACTTGTTGGGTGTCTCGATCTCCCTGTAGATGGATGGAGGTTCGTCAGTCCAACCCCTTTGTTCCTGGTATGTTGAGATTTTAGTTTTTTTTTGTGTTATTTGATTTAATTTTTGCACTGTATTTTCCTTTATTATGTTGTCATGTCTCTAGTTGATCACTCTATTGGCCCCAAGCATGTAATTTGGGTTTGGACTTGGTATTATTCTTGTTAAGTCTTCCGCATAAAAATTCACGCTTTAGGCTGGGTAACCGGGTTCTCTCCGAGAATCGGGTCGCTTGATCCGGCGGTTCTGTTCAGCCCGCCTATGGGTCGTGACAAACATATAATTTAATGATATTGATTAATGCTTATACTCTTGATTTAAATAGATTTTGTTTATATAGATTAAATTGTGTTTATACTTTTTTTTTTATTTAAATTAAACAGATAGTATGCATATAGGATAAAATTTTTATTCCTTTGATTGATCTTGATCTTATTGGCATACTATCTCTTGTTTTGGTATCATTGGTTATTTTTGTTGGTTTTTAGATTCCTTCGCACGACGGACTTACCGATGTTCATAACAACGGTAACGTGTGTAACCTATGTATCATGAAAAACAATTTTAACATGAACATAAAACGGATCGTTGTTATAATATATTAATAATAATATGTATTTAAAATCTTTATTTAGATCTAAACTAAAAGATGAAGAATATTACATTTGTAGCTTACTTCTCACGGGTACAAAACTAACCTTCCATCTTCTCTTCCAATCCTCCTCACCTCGAATAAGCACGTGTGGGCGTGATGAACGAAACAAGATCACACTCAATTTATAATAGGTCGTATTCTCAACACATGAGATGATCTATTTGAATTTAGAAAACACTTTTCTAAAGTCAACACAGAAGACACAAATTGTGCTCTCAAAATGAATTCATTAATCTCAAAGGCTTCAACAACATAACCTAATGAGGTTGGACCTCTATTTATAGTAGTATTACTCTATAATGACTATTATGACATTTAGAGAAAAACACTACAAATTCCTAATTAAAGTTACAATTGATTTTATACATTTATAAAAATGTTATGGAAATCAAAAGGTTTTCTCACCATAGCTCAACACTTCGTACTATGATATTAACTCAAATTTGATAAAATTCATTTTAAAAATTATTTTCAAAAGTTACTTTATATTTGTTAATTAATTAAATAATCAATAATTCAATTATTTCATTTAATAAAATATAACAAATATATTAACTATGACAACTTTTGTCATTTTATCTTAATTAATTGAATAATCAATAATTCAATTATTTCATTTAATGAAATATAACAAATATATTAACTATGACAACTCTTGTCATTTTGTCTTAATTAATTGAATAATCAATAATTCAATTATTTCATCTAATGAAAAATAATAAACTTATTATTGAGTGTATTAAATAATTAATTCATAATTAATTATTTAATTTTCTTTGTTCATTTTTCTATTATTCGAATAATGATAGAAGGTGACGAAGGAACCGATGAACCTATTGTTTTAAGCTCCAATAATATTTCATTAATTAATATAAACTCCCTATATTAATTAACATAATTATTAACTCTAAAGTAATTCCACTAAATACTTAGAGTTGCACTCTAAAAAACTATATAGTATATTTACTCTAATTAATGTTCATTGATATAGTCATTACATATGTATTAACCCTCCATTTAGATTCTCAATAGAGCTAGGTTTATAATCTGTTAACCTCTCATATTGCCTCTTTATCCTTGACTACCATTAGTTCTTGATTAAATAATTAATTTATAACGATTATGAATTGCGCGCTAATTATTCAATCTTTGAACTAACAAACAAGAGAATATATAGAAATAAATTTCATTGTATCGATATTAACATTCTCAGCTATTCATTTTAATTCACTCCCAATATAGAAGGTATAAGAATCGTAACTCGTACAAAACTTTACTGAGTAAATCAAAAAATAAATTAAAATAAAATAGGAGTTTGTTAAATACAACGAATTAAAATCATGCATATATGACCATCAGTATGATAAAATTAATTGTTCTATATTGAACCAAAATTATCATAACAATATAATTTTATCTGGTCCAGTCCTATATGATCATATTATATCAAATATATTTATCTTATGTCACTACATATTTAGTCGGGATATGACTATACATTCTTAATGAGATAAACTATGTTTATAACTATGAACTATTTCAAGATTCCATACTTTAAATATAAGTCATGGACATATTCTGGTTTTTACTCTTTATATTTTATCTCACATATATACAATATATATTTTAATATAAAGTTAGCATAAATAACTAAGGAATTTTCTAAGAATTTTATAAAATATAATATAAAATGTTAACATAATATCAATCAATATAAATTTATTCATATATTATAAAATTATTCTATTACATTTGCTTGTTGGGCACATTACTCCCAACAATTTTGGGTATAATTCATAATTTGGTATCACTTTTCTTTTGGTTTTGAAAATTGGTTAATCCAACAACAAGTGATATTTTGAGTTTGATTCTTCGGACTTTCCCATTGAATTGAAATTGTCTTTTGATAAAGGGGGAGAAAATAGAAATGTATTATTTTGATTATGGAAATTCCCCATTGATATAAAATTGATTATTAACATAGGTGGAGAAAATAGAATTGTGTGTCTTGATGCAATCCCCAATTTCTATTGTATGCTTAGATGACAAAAGAGAAGAATTAAATTGGCTAACTTGTTTTGATTGATATCTTGCAATCCTCAACTCTTATATGTGCATTAATTTAGGGAGAGAGAAATAATTTTAAACTTGGATATTTTGTTTGATTATTCAATTGGTATCTTATTTTGAATGGTTGTTTCCCTCCATAGATTCATGATGACAATTCAATAGGGGGAGAAGAATATAAATTGTTTTGATTGCTTAAATTGGTATATTCCTCCGACATTTTCTTATGATTTGAATTTTGACAGAGGGGGAGATTTCTTGTTGGTATACCTCCCCAATGTTTGCTTTTTGATTATGACAAAAAGGGAGAGAGGAGTGTAAGTTGTCTAAGAGAGATAACATGTATGCATGTAGTTAAAAGTTAGATATATTGCATAAACTAAGGGGGAGAAATAATATTATGCAATAAATGTATGCACATGTTTAGTGTTAGGAATAAATAACTTATAATATTTTGTCATCATCAAAAAAGGGGAGATTATTAGCCTAAATATTGTTAGGCTTAATTATTTTGATAATGTATATTTTGATTGCAATTATAAGTTGTTTATTGATTTTATGCTTAATTGTATAATCATAATATTTATATTGATATTTATTGAAAATACCCTCAATACGGGTATTAAAGTGCGCTAGTATATTTATCTAAGTTCATGTAGTAAATATGTATCAATTGGGACTTAGAAATATCAAGGATGGCAAATGGGAGGAGTTGAGGTCGAGTTGAATCGGAAAATTGTCGACCAAAACTGCCACAAAGGATGCGATCGAGGACGCGGTAGACAGGCCGGTCAACGAGAGCGATTGAAAAACATCACAATGCACTCCTAGGATTTGTGGTCGATGACGCGATCGAGAATGCAGTCTAGCACAGTGATCGAAATTGTATACAAATTGCTTCTGGACTTTTCAGACAAGCAAGCAGTTGAATACTTGGTCGAAGAGAGCGACCGAAAAACAACACAGAATACTCCGAAGAGTTTATGTCGACGAGCGGCCGAGCAGGAAGAAAAGTGGTCGACTGAAAAAATGCAAAATACGCAACAGCTAGTTTTTAACGGTCAATTGCGATTGACCAAAAAGGATTTGATCGACAAAAAATGCAATGTTTATAAATATAAGACACTCTGAAGCTCATTGCAACGAACCAGGAATTGAGGTGAAACCCTGCCAAATTTGAGACTCAATTTCAAATCATTATTGACTGTGCAAACCTAACTCTCCCCATTCCTAAACTTGAGAGTTGTATTTGGTGGAGTTAGGATTTAAATTGTCTTTTCAATTCCACAAATCTTGTACTCTAACGAAAGAGTGACGCTCTGAAAGAGTCAACGAAAAAAAGGTGACGCCTTAAGAAAGAGTCAATTGTAAAAGGTTTGTTTGACACCCGTAAGTCAAACTTCACCAATCGGGAAGGATTGGGATAGTAAGGATCTCCAAGCGGAATGCTTGGAGCGTGGACGTAGACTGGGGTTGGCGAACCGCGTGAACAACTTATTTGTATTATTGTAAATTGCTATTTGTATGCAATAAATCACTTAAGGTTAGAGAAATCTAATATCGCATGAAAAAAATTAAGACGTCTAAATTCACCTCCCTCTCTCTCTCTCTCTCTCCCTCTCTCTCTATAAGCGCATATCAATCCTACACATCATTAGTTTCATAGTCATCATCTACATCACAAGAGAAATTGTGAGTCAAAACACCCAGTAAGAGATATAATGAAATGCAATGCACAATGTATGATTATGCAGTCATGCAGTTTGTCTTAGAAAAGAACCTATCTCTTCTGTCATTTCATTTACGTTACACTTTGTCAGTCCAAACGTTGGGGATTTATGGTATGAAAGCAAAGATAAACCCTACAGTCCATACTGGATATAACCGTCACTCCATCCCTATGTGGGATGAGTTGTATCCGTCAGTGGTATAACGCCTAGAACCGTCACTAATCTCCCAAACCCACATACGCCTATTTACGTTTATTTCATTCATTTTCTTTAATATGCAATGCATGCATATGTCTACCTTTTCATAACATTTCTAACCATGATGCATGCTATGCAATTCACATAGTTCAACAGTTTATACTACACGTTGAAAAAAACAATATAGTCTATGCAACGAGCGTGAAACAACAAGGCATTTTCAGTCTATCTATCTCATGATGTCAACCAACAATTCAACAAGATAGCAACAACCTAAGCCACATTTCTACATATCAACATGCTATAAAATTCTTAAATAAAAGAGGGAGCTATCCAACTATCTACTCATCATGCATACTTAATTAACAGAGCATAGAACAACTTATATCAAGGCAGAGTAATCCACATAACAACTTTAACATTTCCTATTAGAACAATAATAGTATTTTCAACATATTATTGCCAATTAGAGAGTGAACATATAGTGAATAACAGTTAGCCAATCAATAGAAACATCAATTTAAAATTACCGAGAACACTAGCCAACAACAGAGTATTTCTTCAGTATTCATATCAACGAACAAGGAACAAAATCAACAATAGAACCCTATCTCTAACATACTCTTTTTCATTCTAGTATCATGCAGAGAGAATTTTATCAACATAATATTTTCATTAGTAATTTCCTATTGAAGCAGTGGCTAAACATGACATAATTCCTATAACATAGAAGTACACAAAGACAACCATATTCTTGTGATGTAGGCTACCTTTGACAAAACACTTGCATAATCTTTTACCTCTTTTTGCTAAAATCTTTTCCTTCAAGTTTCTCTGCACAAACATATAGCAACAATTCCTTCTCTGTTGAAATTCCTCCCATAAAATCACACAACACAGTAGGAATTCTCCAGAAACAGAAAGCGCAGAACTTGAGAGAACACATGAGATTTCTTCTTCTTTCCTTCTGTCAATTCATTCTCTAATATACCTATAAACGCTTCGGAAGGAGTCGATGAGTCACGACTAATCGATTTCCAAACACCCCTTCGATTTTCCAGACATCTGTTAACAAATTTCTTAGCAATCTTTGACATTTCGGTCGATCAACCTCTTCCCGTGATTGACCACAATTCATCAGAGTTATGCTTTTCACAGTTGCAAATCTTTTATGATCAATCACAATTTCTGCATTTTTTAGAAAATCGGTCTATCATCGCCTTAGTAGACAATTGACCATAACTCAACATTTTGCAATCTGCTTTGGACCCGGTCGATCATCCTCCTTCTATTGATCGATCGCTCCAAAAATCGTTGCTCTTTGTAATATTTTGTTTTGGTACTGCTCAATCATCTCTCTTCAGATCGACCGCTTCCAATTTCCTCATAATCTGTAATGTTTCCTCATGAAGGAGATCGACCGCCTATCACTTGGATCGACCACCACTCAACAAAAATCCTTATTTTCCTCCATTTCTTGCTAATTTCTTCAACATACATTAATACCATTATCATCCTCAATGATATAAACGATTTGGAATTACAGCTTCAGTATTACCAAACACCACATTACACACAATTAAAGTTTTACAGATAGATGAATTTTTTGGATATTACAAAACGATTAGGACAGAGGAGAACCATACTCCCAAAGCGCTAATAGAGAAAGGTTCATGCTTGTTACATGATAGAACGGACTTCGTTTCAATGTGGATGCCAAAACTCTCCACATCAAACATCAAATAAGGCTGTAATTATTACTTGCTCTAAGGGATGTTCTACAAATTTAGATATTAGTATCATGAGCAAGGACAGGGCTAACACTCCACCCGTCAAATCGGTTGCAAATTTCAGTGATGACTCATTGGATAATGCAGCTGATGTAATATCATGATGCAAATTTCAGTGATGTAGCAAATTTCTGTACTATTTTCAAACATGGTATGGATGCTGTACATAATTGTAAACTTTGTGATAATTTAGGGACTTCAGATCAGCCTTCTTGTGCTGTCAAGGACTCTGCCCAGCATTATCCAGATGAAGGTGCAGTACAAGGCAATTTCTGTCCAACGGATGAAGATGTAAATCCCACGTATGTCTCAGGTGGACAACTCTTCAAAAACATTGGAGCCTGATTTGATGGTTAACAAGGATTGTGCTGCAAATTGGAATACTGAATCTTCATGCAACTCAACCTCCGGTTCTGCCGTGGCTCTTCACTGTGCCTCTTCTGGTGGGGTTTCTACTGATGTAATCATTCTATCTAATCAGGCTAGTTAATCTTCCCTGTTTTTTCCAGGAGGGTATACTCCTACAATGTCGGCCATTAATATCGGTGACATAACCATCAAGCATAGCTTGTTGACCATTTTTTGTTAGTCTTGCTCATGGCTTCCTCCTATTTCAAGCTAGAGACATGGATTTCCCTTCTCATCTGTTGCTTCTAATAACCCATTAAACTAATAGTTGTTGACTGAAGAAATTTGTGTCTTATTTTTGCACTCCCAGTTTCTTTATTTGTTTCATAAGGAAGCTAATGAACAAAATCAAGATTCCCTGATTATTGTTTTGTCCCTCTCTATGTTTGCTTTTGTATTCATGCTATCTGACTTGTCTCATTTGCGCAAGTGCAAGATTAGCAAATGAGCTACCTGTTTGTCAGTTATACAAGCACCCATTTTTTAGCTGCCTGGGTGATTCATTCGAGTGAATCAAAGTTTACTTTTTGACTTTCAAGTCAAATTTACTCGAATGATTGAATCGAATTTGCTCTAAGATCCAGAACCAAATCATGGTTTCTTCCCAACTCGATGAAAACTCTGAAATAGGAAACCCTGGAATTTCTGCCATACTTTTGTTTGAGAGCTCTATTGAATTAAAGGGCATCGTCATCACCCAAAACAAGCAGATTCCTGCAAACAAAAATGGAGGAAGATGTGCTTTTGCATCGCTCATGTGACTCGTGTCATAATATCTAAAGCCTGGTTTCATCTTTTACTTTTCCAGATTCAGTATCTTATTAATTTGGACTCTTCTCCTCCTGTCTACGTCTATTTCCACTAAATCTCTCAATAATATCATTTATCAATGGAGTTATTACTTGTTAATTGGTCTAATAATAATAATTTTAAAATACAAATAATTTGACCCAGAAAAATGGAGGATGAGGCTTACATACGCAGACAGTCAAAAGCTTGATGAACCAAAGCATATTATATGAATTTCTAATCATACGATGCAAGATTGGATCGACCTACTATTTTATATATTTCATCTTGAAATCTCATTCTCTTCTTTTTCTGCCCGTATGCTCCGGCGATGGCATGAGGCTGACGAGGAGGTCGGCGAAAGCTCTGAAAATGAACTTGTGGGTGCTTTTTGAATTGATTGCTAGGTAACACAGGAGGAGCTCGTGTAAGAATTCCCAGCTCGATTTCTTTACGTTCATTTGCTCTCTGGCTTCCACCATTTCCTGCATGGATTGTCGGAAATCTTTGTACGGGTCTGGGGAGTACGTCGGAACAGCCACCCCGTTTGTGAAGAGTACGTCGTCGTTTAGTTTCCACGTCGTTGTGGCAGTGATAGCAGATGATGATAGTGCTGACGTAGAGTCTATGGCGGTGGGTTCTATGATGGAGTTGGAATGGCCAGGGGAGGAGAAGAAGAAGCGGTCAGAGGCAAAGGCGGTGGCGAAGAGGGAGGAATCTGGGGGAACGGAGGAGGAGGAAGTGGCGGAGAGGGAGGAAGTGGAGTAATGATCTAAGGTATGATCGTAGAGAGAGTTGTAGTTTTTAATCAAGATTGACGACGGAGCGATGGTGGGATTGGAGAATGGGTGGCTGTGATCTTGATCTTGTGTTTGTGGCCGGAGAGAATTCTCCGGGAGAGATTTATGTTCTGATTGGCGTCGGATCTTTGAAAAACATCGGTTAAGGTTTTTTCCTAATCTGCTAGGCATCTTCCTCTTCTTCGATCCAGATAGAGAGAGAGGCGGGGAGAAGAACTGAGAGAGGGATCTCTCTATATATTCTTGGTTCAGAGAGAGAAGAGAGAGAGGGAGGAGAGAGAGTATGTGTCTAAAGTTTGGTGGGTAAAGCTTATAGTTTAGTTTGTACTTTAGGTTCAACGAAGACTAGACGAGAGAGGCAGACTGTCGTTTTACGAACCATTGGCTCAGCTTTTCCCTCACACACTTTTGGAACGCGTCAGTCACACGCTTTATTAGAACGGCTGGCTCAGTGAATTCACCGTCAACAATTGGTCCAATTCCTTGCCTAGCTGTACCTTTCGGGCTTCCACTACATCACGTACAATAATGGCGCGTGATGACGGTTAAGGTATGGCCGCATGTTAAAGTTACAGAAGCACGTGTGCACGAGTGATTTGCTACCTGTGCCTGTTTACATCTTAATTAATTGTTGTTGATTCTTAACTTTTAATTTTTACTAGAAACTCATTAATTATTGGTATAATAATATCTTACTTCAATTATCATAGAAAAATTAATAAAATAACTACTAATTTTTACTAGTAAATAAAATAATTAACTATAAAAAATAGATAAAACAAATATCATTGTTACATTTTTCATTAAATATAATTTTTTTCTACTTTTAAACGTTATTTTTCCACTATAGAACGTTGTTTTTACCTAGCGGAACATTATTTTTCTGCAGCGGAATATTGTCTATCCGTTGCGGAAAGTGAATATTTGAAATAAGACAAAAGAAAGACAACTTTCCTCAAAAGTAAGACGACTTTCTACAGAGGAAAAATCATATTCCGTAAAGGAAAGACAACGTCTTTAGTTGTTTTTATGTAGCGGAATATTGTCTTTTGTAGCGGAACGTTGTCTTTCCGCTACGAAATATTGTCTTTTTGCTGCGAAAAGTGAGTCTTTGAAATAAGACAAAAGAAAGACAACTTTCCTCAAAAGTAAGACGACTTTCCACATAGGAAAATCACGTTCCGCAAAGGAAAGACAACGTCTTTTCAATCAAATTGTAAATTCTTCTAAGTAATTTGATGTGTTTGGAGAAGAGCAATCTTGAGGAAGAATAGAAAATTTTTGAGAATTGTTCATTTGGTTCGATTTATCAAACTTTAGTTATTCCCTCAAATTATTGTTTTAAATTCATATTAGATCAAAATAGAATGCTATAATTATTAAGAGGAAAATAACTTGTTCTCGTTGGTAATTCTCTGAAAAGAAATATGTGAGAACTAGTTTATATTCTAAAAAACTCAGTCAAATATCAAACGTAGGTGTTTGAAAAGTATAAGAGAAGACATTTTTTATAGGAAACTTTCTGTTATTTCATTTTCAAAGTAAGATCACTATTAACGGTGATATTTGTATAGTTTATTTTTTATAGTTAAGTATTTTATTTATTAGTAAAAATTATTTAATAACTGATTTGTCATTGACCTTATAATTTAATAGTTATTTTATTAATTTATTATTATTATAATTATTTTACTAAATAAAAAAAAGATACGTAATAGTAATTAAAAATATAAAGGAATTTAAAAAAAACCTAACAATACCCTGAATTAAATATCGAAGCTTAATAACATAAATATGATCTCACATAAACACATTTGTTAGCAGTGTTGTACTATAAGACGTACTTAATATCTAATTTTTAATTCTTTCTATAAACTCTTCTTAGATTTAAAGTTCCAAAATAGTAGGGCGAAATCGGTTCGATTCGGTTTGATTTTAGACCAAATTGGAAAGGAATCGACTTGGTTTGGTTTTGAAAAAAAAAATCAAAAATCAAAACCGAACCGAATCTACCTAAAAACTGATCAAAACCGACTTTGATTTTTGGTTTTCCTCGGTTGGGTTTCGGTTTTTCACTTCTAATCACAAATAAAAAAAAATGTCTTTGATTTTATAAGAAAAACAAAGATAAGACAGAGTCTGTGCGAAACAGAAATAAAGAGAAAAATTGAGCTAAATTCTCATAGGAATTACAAAACCAAAAAAAATCGATTTTACTTCAAGATTTTACAAATTTCACAGTAAGATTAGTCTGTTCAAACACAGAACAATATTCTATCGCATTTGTTCAAAAACATACCAAATTTCACAACAAGAAACAAATTTCACAGTAAGATTTCACATGTTTTATACAAAAAAATAGATTTCACAACAAAATTTCACAAATTTCATATGCAACTAATTTGTGCGAAATACAAAGAGCGAAATGAGAATGAAAATCGAAACAACAAAACGTTAAATATATATTAGACGAACATGTGTGAAGTTCGCACTACGAACTACAACTATCCAAAGCGATGACACTGACTGTGAGTTAGGGTTGTGCTGAAAAGGCAACGATGACACTGATGACGCCGCTCGGTAGTTGACACTCGACGGAGAAACATAATGATGGGCAAGGGTTGAAATACACAACTTTTCGTCTCTTCAAATGGTGCATACAGGAGGTAGCGGAGGTCGAAGGAACGAGGAGTGGTCAAGTATAATTTTACAGGAGGTAGGTTTAAAGAGAAAAAATTGAAATTAAATTAAAGACTCAAATAGGTTTTTAGGTTTAGTTTTATTTTCGGTTCAGTTTGGTTTTTCTCGCTTAGAACCGAGAACCGAACCGAAATAATCGGTTCGGTTCGGTCCTATATTTTATTATTTTCATATCAAAATCGAATCAAACCGATAAAAATGATTGGTTCGGTTCGATTACCTAGTTTGAACCTAACTGATTTCCCCTACAAAATATCAGACCCCACGTAAACCTTGACACTCATACATTACCCAACAAAATTCAATCTATCATCTTGATGTGTCACGAAGTCTTGTTTCGTTGAATGTACAAATTGAATGAGTACCATCACATAATGATTAATATATGGAGTTCAATAACTATAATTATCACGACCCTTAAGAGACCCGAGATAGAATGGGAAATAACCCGGCTCGAAGAACTGAATCGCCCAACTTTTTTTCTCTTCAATTATCAATTATCAATGGAAGACTTAAAATATTAATTATAATCCATGGCCCAACAAACATGGGCTTAATAGGTCCACAGTAATATCAGATAGTATAATAATATAAACCAAAATGAAACAAAGTAAAGTTCTGTGCGGAAAGTAAATTAAGGGTTACATCATCAAGATAAAGTATACCTCACAAAAATATCTCTTAAGGAGAATATTAAAATATAAATAAAACTCCGCATGATCTAAAATTGACTTGGCAACTGGAAATCCAACTGGTAAAATAATCCTGAAATGTGTCATTGGAGTGAGTTGACTAAACTTAATAGAGATTTGATAATTTTAATTAAAAATGATGTTTAAGTATTCATTAACTTGAAACTCACGTTTTATAAATTCCTTTCAGAAAAATATGTACAAAATGACATGTGTTTAAAACCACCCACTAATATGTGATATGTAATTAAAATAAGCCATTGTTGTACCATTGTAAAATCACAGTGAAAATGGAGCCACTCACGGACTCCATGCATACTATGCCATAGGCATATAACAGAATAAAGACAATGTTCAGCGATCGCAAAAGCCAAATAATACCCTGATCAGGTTTAGAGATTTGAAACCTAAGGACACGACACACAAGCTGTTATATTATCAATTTCAATTTTAGGGATTCGAAACCCAATGACATATCACAAATGCCCTATTACCCATTTCAACAACAAACAAACACATTATTCACAGTAGAATGTGTGAAAATAAAATGGACCCCAAATCGGGTCGATCAAACTTAGTTTGCACGACCAAATTGATCCAGAAATATTTAAATATATGCTTAATTGAAACGTGTACAGTGAAAATACAATATAATACAAAAATCTGAAGGTCATGAAATGGACACATCATTTTAATATGAGATAAATATCAAAATAATTATTTTAATAAAGTTATGCAAATGCAGTGCATAAAATAATCTCTACCTTGAAGTGAGTAATACTGGTCAAAGCTCAAAAGTCTCAAGAGTCCAATCCAAGTGTTCGTGGATTTTCAATTTAAATTTGGGTACCTATCCAAAAATTAAGGATTAAATTTTGAGTTTAAATTTTATAAATTAAAATGTTCAATTATTATATAAAATTTATCCAAAATTGATTAGATAATATTACTCAAAGTTCTAACCCAAACTAGACTCAAAATAAACCCAAAATGAGTCTAGAATAGACCCCAAACTTATTTGGACCGCAGCCCAGATAAAACTGAACCATAGCCCGACCCAAGACTGGATAATCCAGTTTGACCCAATTCACAAGTTCCTGGACCTGCCTGAACACAGATCAATTCGCGGTCATGCAGTCCCTCACTGTAAATGACTTCATCTCGTAACGCGGACATCACGATTCTATTGCGAACAAGCATGGCTCTGGCTTAGACAGTCTCAGCCAGTCGAACAAATCAACTGAAGCTGGGGCTCCATTTATCGCACATTGCGGCTCAACGTTTGCTGAGTTGCATTTTTGGCCCTTTGTTGCCGACGAGTTCCTCGAGCCACACTCGTCGGCTTCGTCCAGTCAACCGGCCACTAACATAAATTTTTCATAAAGAAACAGGTTCGAAATTGACTAAACCCAACAAATCCCAAAATCCAGATCAACAGCAGAAAACAACAATGAAATCAAAGACAAAAATTTCAATCAAATAAAAATGCCGAAACGTTCGTTGAAGGAAATCCGAAACACCAGCTAAAAGGGAGCAGTTTCCTTTTTCACCATGATTTGCCGCGCCTAGAAGTTAAACATGAAATTTGTTATGAAGGACGTATGTTTTCCCATAAGGGACGTCCCTCATCACAAATCCTACGGTCCTACATCATTCGCTTCCTCATCCAACGGTCATAAAATGCATCCCTTTTTCTTTTTGATTTCCATGTGTCTTGCATGTGGCCCGTCCTTGATTCAGCGACAGACGTCTCCCTTGCCAATCAAACGGTCCACAGTTCATTTGATATTTCTTAGACCTCATCGGTCCACAGTTCATCCGATATTTCTTATTCGTCGTCCGTTCTTCACATCTATCGTCCATTCCTCCTTAAAAGCCTTTCCTATTCGTTCCAAACGACGTCATCCTACTTAAATCTTAACGCCATCCCTTTTATTTCTATTTCGGACGTCCTTTGTCCATTAAGGACGTCCCTTTCTTCCCATTTCCTTCTTCATTCCAAATGATGTCATCCCACTTAATACTAACGCCGTTTCCTTTATTTCTATTTCGGACGTCCTTTGTCCATAAAGGACATCTCTCGTATCAAAACGATGTCGTTTTCTACTTACTCTTAACAAATGATGCCACCTGTTTTTCATCTTCTATAACGGACGTCCATTTTTCCTTGAGGGACGTCTGTCATAACCCAAACGACGTCGTGTTTCCTCTCCCTTTCATTTATTTTGTTCCTTTTTATCTTTTTAATTTATTCTCCATTAATCTTTAACCAATTCTTTAACAATTTATAACTTACTCCCTCAATAAGTTTCACAAATTAACATTTTCTCTAAAATCCAGTAATAATTTATGTCTTACATTTTAACAGAAATCCACAGTTAGCTATTTCTAATAATTTCATTGAATAAATTTTCAATAATTATCCAAAAAATCCAATTACATCCAATTAGTTTTTCAATTATCCTTATTTAGTTTCATTACGGAAAATCGGGGTATTACATACATGAATACCTTAAATCATTTCATAATACGGTTTTTGAAATTTTTCAGCGAATCCAAAACACGTGGTTGTAATGTTCTAGGTGAAAATGATTTTCTTCATTGCAAATCTTTCCTCTATAAGCTGAAACGAAACTCAGAGAACAGAAATAAGTAACCGTTTGATTTATGGACAGTATGGACATTAATAATGTATTTATAACTTATTAGTTTCAGTTTCAGTTACTCTATCAACAAACTTAAGCTTATACAAACAATATCTAAACATTAAAATGTCATATTGTAACGTCCTTCAATGCTCCCAGTATAATATTGTCTACTTTGGGTAGAATCTCACACGGTTTAGTTATTGGGATTAACCCAAAACACATTGTACTAATTAGGAAGAGTAGTCCTACTTATAAACCATGCATTTTCTACTCTTCCAAATGATATGAGATTATGTACTCCTACTGCTATGGATCAGACATTCGCATGAGTCATCATAGTCGGTCAAAATGCCACACACACTTTATTAAATGTCTAAACTTAATAACCTTAAATTATAATCAGAATTAACTATATAATCATTATTAAATATATGAACCACTATATAATTATTACATTATATTGGGAAAGTGACAAATCAACCATCGTACTTTGTGATTAATGACAAATCAACCACTAAATTTTTTTTGCTAACAAATTAACCACTGAACTATAGAAAAAAGTAGCCGCTAATATCACTGTCACATTTGCCGTTAAACGCATTGACTTTGATCAGCATCCACTAATCTACTAATCCACCGCGGCTCAATATTTTTAAAAATAACCACATAACATTGATGACTCGCCGCGGATCATATACAACCCACCATGAGTTGACAATAAACTGCGGCAGATTAATACTAATCTGTCACTATTCATCGTGTCTCGTTCTGCATTTTCAGAGCCCTAGTATATAAATATTGCATGTGAGGTCCGGCGAGTTCACCGCGAACAATAGAATCCTCGACGACGGTGGGTACAATGTTGGAGTAGAGCTCAATGGCGATGTTCTGAAGGTTAAGTACTACGGTTTTCCTCGCGAGCAAGACAAAAGTTTTCAATGTTTTTGGGAGCTATAAAGAGGTGACAGATTTAGAGGCTAGTTTCGAACATTGTCGGTACAGTTTCACCGTCCAGTTCTCATCACCATCTTCTTCTTCTTCCTTTTCCTGGTCCATTGTTGTCATCTAGTGTTCATCACCAATGTTTCACTTTTTGCAGAGAAAAATAATCTTTTTGACGTAAAAAAGTGATTATTTCGCGATGAAAAGTGATAGTTCCGTAGCGAAAAGTGATCGTTCTACAGCAAACAACAATTTTTTCGCAAACAGGACACTGTCATTCAGTTGCAAAGCACTGTCTTTCTGTAGAAGAACGACAACTCTTTTTAACGAATAATAGAAAGACAACGTTCCGCCGCTGAAAGACAACATTCTGCTGTGGAAAGACAATGTTCCGCCGTAGAAAGTCAACGTTCCCCCGCAGAATGACAACACTTTTTAACAGAAAACATAATTGCGGTGTTTGCTCCGTCCATTTTTCATAGTTCAGTGGTTAAGTTGTTAGCAAAAATACTTTTGTGGTTAACTTGTCATTGATCATAAAGTACGAATGTCGATTTGTCATTTTCTCTTAAAAATATAAATTATGAAAGCTATATTTATTTTTTAATTCCTTAAAATTAGATTTTTTTTTAATAGAGTGTGTGTATTATTAATATCTATTTTTATATCAAATACTTTATAATAATTAAAATTATGAAATAAATAATCGAATCCATCGAAAACCAATCTCTAACAAGCTCACAAAAAAGGGAAATTAACACGGCAGATCCTATAGTTTGGGATCAACAACAAGTCAAACTCAGAAAATTTTTTATTAATAATTAAAATCTTGAACTGTGGAAAATTCTCGTTAGCGACCTCGTAGTCATGTTTCCTATCCAATTCTGTCGCCGTTAATGTCTCTGTTTCATTGAAGGGAAGGACCGTCAAACAGAGACGAAGGAATTCAATTATAGGGGGCAAGGGATGTCCCTCCTGCCAGTTATCAGGCGTTGGAACGATTATCGGGCAATGGCAGACAATTGTCGATGGCCGTTGGATCAAGGAAAGACGTTCTCCGCTTGGAATTGACGGCCAGGATTGAATCTGTCAATTTTCAAAGGCGATCCCGGACAACATTCCATGCCCGTTGGATCGAGCGAAGGACGACCCTTATCGAGATTGACGGTCATGATTGAATCTGCCATTTTCCAAAGGCGATGACGGACGACATTTCACGGCCATTGGATCGAGCGAGGGATGTCCCTCATAGAGATTGACGGTTAAGATTGAATTTGTCATTTTCCAAAGGCGATGGCGGACGACAATCCATGACCGTTGGATCGAGCAAGGAACATCCCTGGATCAGAATGGACGCTTAGGATGGACTCCAAATTCTTTTCAGTTGAAGGGTCACATGCAAGACACACACATTTTTAAAACGCGCGAATTCTCTCAATTAAGACAGACGTCTTGTTAGCCTTTTTGTTAGGCTTAGTTTTATTTTAATGATAACTAAATGGTTTAATTTGATGAAAATAATAAGTTGGTTAATTGAGTTTTTATTGATAGTGTATTTAATGTTTTATTCATTATATTTATACTCATATTTATTGAAAATACTCTCAAAACGGGTATTAAGTTGTGCTAACATGTTTACTTAAGTCCATGCAGTGTATTTTTATGGTTTTGGGACTTAGAAAATATATTGGAAGTGTTTTGGTGTTTTTCGGTCCCGGTTTGCACTATTCTGGGCATCCAAAAATGGTTTTCGGACGATAGCGGTCGAACCCAATTTGAATCTGTCATTTTTTGGGGACTTTTCGGATGACTAGCGGTTGAGGAGAGTCGTTTGACAAGTGTCAAACCTATCAAAAAAGTTTAGGGTGAAATCTGTCGTTGAAAGTTCAAGGTCAATTTTGTTATTGAAAAGTTTAGGGTCAACTTTTTCACTAAAAGTTTGGGGTCAAATTTGTAAAGAGTCTTCAGACGATAGTGGATGAGGCCAGGACGATAGTGGACGACAATCTTTTGAATTTGTAATTTTATGGGAACTTTTCAGACGAGCGCGGACGAGGACTGTTGTTTGAAAAGTCCTAATTTTGCCAACGGGCAAATTTCTAACGGATGGATTTCAACGGCTATATTCTTCAAAGTTTGGATGCAGTTGACCGAAACCATTTTAGGACGTTCGAAATGTGGCTTATATATAGAGATGCACTCTAAGCTAAACACAATGAACGGAGATTGGAGGCGAAACCCTATCAAAATCAATACTCGTATCATAATCACTGTGAGCTATTGTAAATCCAATTCTCCGCACCCATAAACTTGCAAGTTAATATTGGGAGAATTCAGATTAGTTTCTAGAGCTTTATTTTTTCGATTCTATTATTGTCTTAAATTGTAAATAGTGATTCCTTAAGAATTCATCACACTTGGGTGACACCTCGAAATATTCATAGACTCGATTAAACGCCGTAAGTTCAATCAAAGGGTGACTCCCCGTAATCGTCAAACTTAGAGTGACGCCTCGCAATAGTCAAAGGGTGATGCTCCGTAATAGTCAAAGGGTGACGCCCTTAGAATTAGTCTTTGTAAAATGTTTAATTGACACCCGCAAGTCAATTATTTAGTGGATCTCTAAGTGGAACTTGGAGCGCGGACGTAGGCGGGTTTACCGAACTGCGTAAACAAAAATTTTGTGCACTTTCTCTTACCCTTACTCTTTACATTATTGCATATATGTGATTGTTTATTTTAATTATATGCATTAAATCACTTAGGTTATTAGAGATTAAATATCGCACGAAAAAGTTAGAAACGTTATATTCACCCCCCCTCCCTCTCCCTATATAGGCGTATGTCGATCCTACATGTCTCTCGACCAAGACTATGTCGTTTTGCCCGCAATGGACGTCTCTCATCTTAAGACCTCGTCGTTCAGTATGAAACGGATATCTGTCTAAATACGAGGAACGTCTATTTTCTTTCAGAGAATGACATTCGATCGAAAACGGACGTCCCTCGTATTAAGACGGATGTCCCTCATATTCAATCTTGGACGTTAATCTCGATAAGAGACATCCATTGCTCGATCCAACAGCCATGGAATGTCGTTTGCCATCGTCTTTGAAAATTGACAGATTCAATCATGGCCGTCAATTCCGAGCGGGGGACGTCCTTCCTCGATCTAACGACGAATGAAAATCAACCGCCATCGCTCGATAATCTTTCCAACGATCGTCCGTCTTCCAACAAACAGGAGAAATGTCCCTTGTCTGCCAATAATTGATGTCTTTCATCTCCACGCGACGCTCCTTGGCGTCAACGAAATGGAGGTGTTAACGTCGACGAGTGTCAACAGAAAATGTGACTGCGAGATCGTCTGTGAGAATTTCCCATAATACACGATGTTAATTATTAATAAAATTTCTTCAGAGTTTAACTTATCGTTATCTGAATCCGCGTTGTTAATTTCCCTACAAGGAACAAGCACATGGTGGGAGTTGCTTCAAAAGTCAGATGGTCTAATGACTTATCCAACCAACATATTTATTTCCTACTCATCAATCAACATTGAATAGTGTTCCAGACCTGCTTCGAACAATAATGCTTTGGAGTAATTTGATTCATATTTTATACTAAAATAACAACAAATTAATGAAGGAGGATACAGCTATGGGTTAGGAGCAATTTTAAAGAAAGACCAGACCGGACAATGAATAATGTCTCCTCCTCCAACTTAAGAATACTGAATACCAACTATTATTAGTCAAATCATTATGACACGACAATGCTCCAGATCATCTAAGCATTAATCATCCAATTCTATCCCATTGCATTTATCATTTGTGTTCTTCCAGTTGTTGTTTTCTGATCCAAATCTGCATTCCATTGGATTACGGACAACTGGTTTTTACATTTGGTCAATAGCTCTCTCTCTCTCTCTCCCCCTCCAAAATTAACTTCATTTAAAACACTTCATGTTAGCGCATGGACCAATGATGAAATAAGAAATCAAGGTGGAAAAATAGACTGCGCATTTTGTGATAACAGCCAAGAATGAATAAGGAAGTTAATTTTTTTTTTTAAATTAAGAATTTACCCTTTTTGAGGAACTGTTACGCCAATAAAGAAGGCATTTCTTCCTTTCTTTTCCTTGTTCATCCTCCTCTAGCAGTGCAGTTTTAACTTCAAGGAGAAACATTTCCTCTAGCAGGAAATAAGGTTTCAAACACAGTGGGAAATAATCACTGGCAAGTTCTAACACTTCACGAGTAAATTGGATTTCTTGAAGTTTTGGATACTGGATTTGAGTTTGGGTTTAGGTTTTTGTTTGGGTTTGAGTTTTGTTAGATAGTTGAGGTAGGAGTTTATTTTCATGTTCAATAATATATCATTTTTCTTAAACTTTATTTTGAGACGTGTTTTTACATAAAAGAATGTGTCTATTTTTATGGCTAATCGATTTTCGTATTACATATGTATTTTCACTAAACATGTTTTATTTCAAGTATATATATTAGCTTCATTTATCAACTTGGTAGCATGAATAAAGTTTGATCAACCTATGTGGAAGTTCTGTTTTATTTATGCACATTCGACCGTTGGAGAATGTGCTTGATTAGTGTTAACTAGAGTAATGAGACAACTATATATGTTGTGTCCTTAGTCGCAAAACTCTAAACTTGATTAGGGTCATTCGTGACTATTGCGATTGTCGAGTATCGCCTTTATTATTGTTACTATCGATGACATGATGTGCTCAAAATCCATAAGCGACTCTATTTTCATTAAAATTTTGTGCAATATTGAGTTATTTTCTGTTACGTGTCACATTATAGGGAAATACTTTAAAACTTACCCTACTATACATTTTATACTCAGATGTATAAAATGTTTTATCTTAGCATACTGTTATATTTTATTTACCTTTATAATGACTGTGAAATTACATCCCTACTGAATTTAGTCGACTCACTTCAAACAACTCTCCTCTTTCCATGATTTAGTTAGGAAGATCACCAGTTGTAGACACAAGAGTGAACTTGGCAGTTTACTTTTCTAGTTTATCGTTGTCTTTGAGAGATTTTTCTTATGAGGTTAGATATTACCTCAATTTAAGTTTATTTCACTTTTACTAATAGATCTTTAAATCAATCTAGTTGTTTGGGTCATAGCTATTTTATTATTAATTGTAACATTCATGAGTTCTCGTCGTACAATATTGTGAGTTTTAGGCTGAAGTTCGCACTATTTATTTATAGGGCTAGCCCAAAATGCATTATATTAAGTAGGGAAGAAAACTCTACTTGTAAACTATGCATTTTTCACTCACTCAATCGATGCGAGATTGTGCACCCCCACTAATAAGGGTCAGACCCACACCTTGGCCACTTTGATCTTCACAAGGCGAGCTGCCACAATCTCTCTCCCTTGGGGACCCAACATCCTCGTTGGCTACACTTTCGGTTGAACTTTGACTCTTATATCATTAATGTGATATCTGGCCCAAAAGGCCCAGGGAAAATTTTTTTTTTTTTAAACTCCCCTTCCAGGGGAGTGGTTGTCGAGTATTCAGGAGAGATTTACCGTATTTCAGAAGCTGGGGGAGGGAGGTTACCTCCACTCGATAACCACTTCTCCCTCTCGACGAATTTCCTCGGCCTTTCAACCATCTCTTCTCTGGTGCGTCACACTAGTGGAAGAGAGCAACCGATCTCTCGGTCTAGCAACCATCAGTGTTGAGGTAAGTTTTTGCCTCAATCTTGGATTTTATGGTTTCTCGTTGTACCAAGCTAAAGGAAGATTATTTCCTTAGGGTTTGAGGACATAGCTCAGGCCTTGGGAAGTTCTTTTTCCGGCGAGCATAGAAGACAAGAGTTCCAATTTCTCCAGTGTACTCCGGCGAGTAAGTAAACTTTCTCCCCAATTTTCTATCCTGCCTCTTCGCAAAACATATGTAAACGAACCTTGTTTTCCTAAAGGTTAGAGCTTGAAGGTCGATTTAGTTGTTTGAGGTTTCGGACAGTACAAGAATTCTTTAAGGAATCGGAAGCTGCAAAATTGAAGGGTATGAAAAATCATTGTTTTCAATTGATTTACCTTTCTGCTTGCTTGCATAAGAAAGAAGATTGAATATGAATTTTGTTTATTAAATTCGTTCATTTGAGTTGAATTATGAGATTTTAAATAAGTTGTTGTCGATGGGCAAATGCCTGAGACAAGAAGTCTCGGCCAGAGATGGGAATTCGCTAAATGAAGCGAAAATATTTTGTGGGTAAATTGAATGGCAAAGTCATCTGTATCAAGAAGGAATGAGAATTCTTTCTTTGCAAATCACGAAACAGACCCACGGATTTGGACCGTGGGCTGTAATGTGACCATGGGCTGGGCTTAAGCCCTAGGTCTTGTGGCCTAGTTAACTCAAGGCCCTATTGGGCAGAAATTAAATCTGTTTTGGGCTTGTTTTAGGATTCTCTCTAACCCATTTGAAATTAAATAATATTTGGACTTAAAGTTAACTCACAAAATTTTCGTAACTTCATTTTAGGTACCTAAATATTTAATTAAGTTGTGGACTCTATAATTGGACATCTTGAGTGATTGGGCTTAGGTCAGAAAAACTCACTTCGAGGTAGAGGTGTGCAGAACCGAACCGGTGGTTTTGGTACCGGTTCGGTGCATTTTTTGTGGGTACCCAACCGAATTCGGTTATGGTTGTCCAGAACCGAATTTGATGGTTCGGTTCTCGGTTCTCGGTACCCAAGAACCGCACCGACCGAGAGAACCGAGTGGCAGATAAATTAGGGCTCCTGGACCTGAATCCCGCGTCTCGCAGACTCGTCGCACCACTGCTTCTCATTCTCTCTCACTCACTCTCAGTGCTCCTCACCCCCTAACTCCCGAGCAGTCGAGCCCGAGCTCTCCCCTCCGGCCTCAAGCCTCCGGCTCTCCAACTCCAGAGTCTCCCGAGCCCTATTTTCTGCTTTCTCTGTTGTTCCTCGCAGAAATGGTAATCTTGGGTTTTCTTGCACATAATATTTTATTTTTTTAGTTTTTTGGAGTTTATATTTTCTAGTTTAAGTTGAGATTAGTAGATCCATTGCCATATCTAAAGGGTTTAAAGCAGCTTTTTATGAACCTGTAATTGTTTTACTTCATTTCTTGCGTATCAAATGTCTGAATAATGTCCCAAAAGACTGTCATCTGGAGAAACTGGATATCTCGACGCACTTTATCATATTTAGTAGCTTCTTGTTCTTGATTTGTTTTTTAGAAACTGTATTATTCTCTTAATCAGTTCAACTATACGCTGAGGTTGTTCTAACAGGGATGATTACTTTCTAGGCTGCTACATGAGCTTTTGTCAAATGGGGATTTCATTAGCCTCCCCATTCAGCATACTGGTGATGTTGAAAGTGATTTCAAATCTATTTTAGTGAAATTTATCAGTTTTGGAAATGGGACAAAAACTCATGTTCGATCTGTGAGTTTCAATGGTAGAGATTCTGAACCCATGATAATGAAGTCTTTAGGTTTCAGAAAGATGACTATAGAGACATCAGTGAACTTGAGAGAAAGCAAGTTGGAGAAGATGACACTGGCTAAAAGTTTCTCACCAGAAAACAAAAGGATGAATTGAAGATGTTCAAAAATTGCAAAATGAATCACAGTGGAGAAATTTTTTGTTTTATGTGTTTCTGATTTTATTGTATTGGGATATTTTTAATGAGTTTGACTCTTATTTTAAAGAATTTTATGTGTTTTCTCAGGGTTTTATGCGTTTAGGATTTTTTTTTGTATTTTTTATTTTTATAAAATTTTATTATAATATTTGAAAAAATATATATTTTAAATTCGGTACCGAACCGGAACCGGTACCGAATTTCCAGTCCGGTACCAGTTCAGTACCTGGGTCCCATGGAACCAGTTCTGGTTTTGGATTTCCAAAACCAGAACTAATCTGCACCTAACCGGCCGGTTCGGTGAGGTTCTACTTCGGAACCGGACCGAACCGGACCGTGAACACCCCTACTTTGAGGTAGGGATTATTATTATTTTTATGCACTACAATTGCATTTTATTTTAAAAATAATTATTTTGAGACGCCTCTCAGATTTTTACGACGCAATTATTTTCATAATCGTCGAATTATTTTTATAATTAATTTTCATACATTCCCCCGTACAGAATGTGGTTGTTTGTTATTAAATTAGATAATAGGAGATTTTTCAATGTCCTTGGGTTGAATCCCTAAAGTGCAAATAGGTAATAGGACAGTTGTATGTGTTGTGTCCTTGAGTTGCGAATCCCTAAACCTGATTAGGGTGTTATTTGGCCTTTGCGATCGCCGAACATCGCTTTTATTCTCTTATATGCCTATGGCATAGTGTGCTTGGAGTCCGTGAGTGACTCCATTTTCACTGTGACTTAAATTAGTGCAATAATGGCGTATTTTGATTACATACCACGTATTAGTGGGTCGTTTTAAATACATCTTCTTTTGTACAATTTTTAAAAAAAATGAAATTATGAAATGTGATCTTAAATTTTATACATGCTTAAAAATAATCTTTTAAATCTGAAAATTGTAAATCCCTATTGAGTTTAGTCAACTCATCCCAATAACAAATTTTCAGGAAATTATCAGTCAGACTTCTAGTTGCCGAGTCAAGATTAGATCCGGCAGAGTTGTTTAGTTTCTATCATTTTAATAACTTTCCTTGAGAGACTTTTAGTGAGGTATACTCATTTATTCGGATAACTGTAATCCTTAAATTCTTAATTTATTTTCTGCACAGTTTTTCTTTTATTTGGATAATATTTCTTCATTATCTTATTTCATTTTTAGACCTGTTAAGCCCATTGTATTTTGGGCCCTGACTTTAATGAATAAATTTTAGTATTATGCTGCTAAATGTTTAATTTAAGTGAAATGGGTCCGATGATTCCTCCATTTTGGGTTAGGTCGTTTCCCGTTCTGTCTCGGGTCCCTAGCGGGTCGTGATAATTTGTAACGTCCCTTAGTGTTCCTAGTACAATATTGTTCGCTTTGGGTCGAAGCCTGCACGATTTTGTTTTTGGAGTTAGCCCAAAATGAGTTGTACTAAGTAGAGAGGATAACCATACTTTTAAACTATGCATTTTCCACTCTCCCCAGCGATATGAGATTGTGCACCCCTACTGATATGAACCAGACTCTCACATAAGTCATCTTGGTCTTCACAGGGCGAGCTGCCACATTAACTAAGTCTCTCGTTGTCTATTAAATGCTATAAGTTAAAGGATATTAGGTTCATTTTTTTAGCTGAGTTGTTTTTTGTTCTGTCCCGGGTCCCCTGCGAGGCGTTACAGGTTCAAAATTTTATTAAGATCTTAAATATAAGGGTCATTAACAAAAAAAAAAAAACTCTGAACTATGGAATCAGTGATAAGTCAAACTTTAAACTAATTTCACTAACAAATAAAATAAAATTTTTAACTATGACAAATGAACAAAACAAACCTTGCAGAAACTTTTTTCATTGAAGTACGGTCATTCGCCTTCACGTAAAGAGGTATACACGGACATCCGCGAGTTGGCCAATACGTCCAAAAAACATTTTTTAACTGTAAACGTGAGTATGAGATTTGTATCATTTATTTTTTATAGTTGAGAATTTTATTTATTAATGAAATTAGTTACTTTTCATTGATCCCATAATTTATGGCTTTTTTTTTTCATTAATGACCCTAAATATAATTACAAAGATTCTCATAAAATAATGCAGCGTCTAAAGCATCTTTGGGAGAAAAGTGGGACCTAAGCTATTAGCTATAAGGTTTATCATTTGTTTGCATAATCGCCTAGCCCAGTTCAACGGATCCGTCTTGTCAAACATTGTTATGTTTGTCTGTCTCTTAAACATGATCTTTTGAAATGTCCAATGTTATTCTATTTTACTCCTGTTCTAAAAGATTCTTTATTAACGCTCTTGTAAATACTAGAAGTGAGAATAATAACTCGTGTTTGGATTATGTAACCGACCAAAATACCTAAAACTCACTGTTTCTCTCTCTAATTTCATTTTCTAACATGGCCCCTGGTCCAGCCTACGGGCCTCGCCGGAATTAAACGAGACCCGCTGGAAGTTCGCCGTGGCCTGCTGAAATCAAGCGGAGGTCCGCTGGCCGATGGCGAGGCTGAGTGCCAGCGCGACGAGTGGGCGGCGTATCTCACCGGTGATAGTTTCATTGCGATGGTGGGTGGCTCTTATCTCCGCATCTTGTATGCTTGAAGCGTTGCTCTGTTCCAAAAGAGTCATCGCCTCTCGAGCTTCTCAGATTTTACTGGCGTGCGACTTTAACACTACTATCATCGAACTAATTAGCCATAAATATCAGCCAACAACCTACAAAACATCGAAATAATAAGCCATAAATATGGGCAAGTTCCTTCTTTTAATCACTTCCCTTCTTCTAAAAAGAACACAAGTTGGAGTTTTTATTTTACTTGGCCGCGGACAGATTCAGAGATGACCCTGTAGCCGGCGACAATGGCTTTCGATACAATGACGCCTTCGGTTCCCATGATAGCTGACTAGCGACTCTCTCTTATTGACTGAACAGTTTTTAAGCTCTGGTGCATCAATGGCGGATTGGATTTTTCTCATTTTAACAAACTTTAGAAATCCTTAATTGGAGTGGATTATGGTTAAACGATGAGTAGATTGACAAAGCCAACGATCAACATCTAAAGACTATGAACTAAGAACCTTTTAACCACAACCCACCTCTACTTAAAGACTAATTATTCCGTGTAAAAATGTGACTAAATCAGACAATGTTATACTATTCAAACATTATTATAACATTTGGCCCTGTATTTAGGGTTTGTTCTTGAAAAGAGAATAGGAAGAGGATAAAGACGATGATGGATATTCATTGCAGAAGCTATCCTGTCTATGATGATGATGGATCCAAGAAGAGGCTAAATGCTTTGGACTTGTACATTATTTGCCCGACTTTTTGGTCATAGGCTTAGACAATTACATGCCCTATGCATTATTGATTAAGAAAGTGACATGATCCTATACAATATTATTAAAAATAATGTGGTTGTTGGACTATACTTTATCATCATATTGGGCAAAATGGGTATTTCACAATGGTCGTCAATGTTTGATCTATGAAACATAATTAAAGCAAATTGTATAATAAGCACAAAAACATGAATACAGCGTTTATCTCGTCATTTTTGCTGATAAAATACATACTGTAAAATTTATGTTTCGCAGTAGTTTGAAATTTTAGTTGTTCGTAAAATTTCTTTAAAATTTGATTTGTCGCCTTCCCAAGTTTATTTTGTTAATTTCGACGTATTATTACATGATGATTGATGTGAAAATGAACTCAGTCAAGACGCAATCAAGGTTATTTTTACTTGAACATAGTAAAAAAAAGCTCTACAATCTCCTCTCTAATAATCTATTATTTGTGAAGATGAGAGGGTAAAGAAGGAAAAACAACAAAAACAAAATAATGATCTGACTATAATGTTTGCAGAATCTACCACCTCCAAATTATATGCAAGAATTGGAAAATTGCAGAAGAGCTTTGAATCGGGGAAAGAACAAAACCCAGAAAAGGAATCGTTAAAAGTCTGAATTCTCCAACCCGTCTAAGATCATTTCTTGGTGGCGACATTCTGTGCTGCAAAAAGCTTTCTCCCCTCTGCAAATCAATGGAAATTATAGTGAGATTTCAATAAACTTTTCGTTGATGATGAATATGAAGATGAAGAGGAAGACGAAGATGACCTGTAAATGAAGATGTCATTCTTCTGGTCGAGATCCTTCTTGCAAGTGTGGCAGAAACTGAGGAAACTTTTGGAGAGTGGATTTGGTTGATCAGAGAAAGCGTAGTAGCTTTCCACAATGCAGTTATCAAATATATGGGTAGTTTTAGGATTAGGTCCATGGGAGATAACGCAGGTGTATTCTTCTGAAAGCATCATTTCACTCACAGAGATGAACTCTACAACTTGAGGAGAAGAGGAAGGAGAAGAAGTTTTCGTTATAATTTTGGAATTAGAAGACCCATTAAACGACCCACAACTTGGAGACCCAGAATTTGGAGACCCAGATAGAGAAATCGAGGACGAAAGAGGAGGGATTTGAATTTTAAGATTGGCGCCGAACAAAACTTTCCCTTCGGAGGGTGGTTTACTGATGAGAGCAAGACCGATGCCGTCTGAATCTGAATTTTTCGAATACTGTTTGTTGTCTGAGAAATTTCTTGGAGATTTGGGTTGGTTGCCGTCGCCGTAGAATGAGTTTTTGAGAGCAGAAAATGGTTTGGGATCGAGGGTTGAGGTAGGGCTCAATACAGATTCAGTTTCGAACAGAGCCTTGCCGGGAAAAGCCCTGAACCTTGGAGAATCGAAGAAGGATGGGACGGTGGATTTTGGGTAATTGTGAATCGGAGATGACTGAGACTGAGATTGAGAGGTATGATCCGCCATTAGAGGTTGCTTCTTGGTCACTGCCCTTGGTCGGTTCCTCAACATAACTCGCACTAAAAGCTCATTCGATTGCTCGGCTAAAAAGGTGAAGCCAAAAAAAAAAGATCGAATTGAAGAAAGTAGCAGCAAAAGAAGCAACAAAAAATATATAAATAAATAATAAAAAGACCTTTAATGGCTACCAAAAGCCGCCATGGATTGTTTCAGAATCTCAAAATCAAAAGAAAGAATATTTCTCCGAAAGACTACACTGTGCCTCCTCCCACACCTCTTTAGCCTCCATTACATAACAACAGACTTCCTTTCTTCAGAAACCCAGAAGAAATGGCGTGAAACCCACGTGAACTAGAGGATTGTCAGTCATTTGCAGCAGAAGAACTGTATCTTCAACCTCTTGTTCCTCACACAGAATCCATTTTATTATTTTTAGCAACTTTTGCCAAATGGGTTTTAATTTTTGGCTTCTTACTCAACCACTAAAGCCTGCAAATCGACTGGATTATTGCGAGAGAGAGGAAAGAAGATGAAGAAAAACCTGAATATGGGTTTGGTTTTTAAAGACAAACAACATTTATATCTAAATTTTCTTTTTTTTTTTTTGTAAATTATATCATTAATTTTGAATCAATTAATTCAATAATATAATAATAATAATAACATTTTCTATTTTTTGTTCAATCCCTCTCTAAAATTAAATTATACCCTCTCTCTCCTCTCTCTGTCTCTCTCTCTCTCTCACTCCCTCTCTCTATCTGCATTATTGGTAGTACTGCATGGCTGTGTTCTCATGCGGTAGCTTAGCTTAGCTTAGCTACATTCATGCTATCGCTGATATCATCATCTTCCAGAAATTTGTCTTGATCCTCACCTTCATTGTCGTCTGAACCTCCATTTCTGATTTGAGTTAAGCTTCTGCAACTCCCCAGTTATGAGTTCAGACAATCAACGCACTCACTCGCAGGCAATTACTCTTGGATCATTCATCCCCATCCTCTGAAATCTCCTACCACCCGTTGGATCCTTCTGTTCAAATCCTAAATTATAAATTATTTGTCTGTAAATCTGTTTATTTTCAAAAATGATATTTTTTTTAAAATGTTTTTTAATCTGTTAGTTTCACGAAATCATTGATCGAGATTATTTAAAATATTTTTACACAAATAAAGATGGATCAACTCAAACTTGACCCACTCTGGGCAATCTTTTGGATTATCCCAGTAAATAATTTAATATTTTTCAGAGGTTTTAATGCCATTTTCTGCAATTAATAAATTCTAAATGATGTTGAATTGACTTTTTTAATTCACTTCTTGTCTTATAGTTGGTTGTTTTCGTAGGAGATACATTTATTGCATTACAATCTATTCTACCTAATTGTTTGTGTCTATAAATATGTTACTTTAAGTGAATTATTTCACATGCATGTCTTATTATTTTGACTAAACATTCAATGAAGAAGATCTTTCACCAAAATAAATAACAGCTATTTTATTATAAGGATAATTATCATTATTAATTTTAAAGTATTGAAATTTTTTTACTGATACTTTAAATTTTTTTTTTGTGTTATTTAATACCTCAAAATGTGACGTGTTAGCAATGATCCATTAAATGGTAGATACCATCGTTGCGAAAAGGGTAATTTTCACACACAACGAAAGAAAAATATCTGATACGTTGAGAATCGAACGCGAAACAGAAAAGAAAATTGCGGAAGCAGGGACACTAAGATTTACGTGGAAAACCCTAACGAGAAAAAATCACGAGCAGAGAAAAAATTTACTATTTGGAAATCAAGGTACAATGAGTTTTGTGACTCAAGCATCAATATATATAGAGAAAATAAATAACCCTAATATTGGATATAGGCCCGACCCGATCCAACTAGAATTCGGGTAATACCGAACTCTAACACGATACGAAAATAATATTTTTCATAGCGGAAACATATCTTTCGTTGTAGAAAGTAAGTCATATTCTAATAACTTTCTTTCCACAACAGAAAGAATAACTTCTTCATATAATATTTGTCATTTAACGGACCTTCTAACGATGAGGGTCTCCGTTGCTAACGCCTCAAATTTTGGGGCGTTAGATAGCAAAAATAAAAATTCAAGATAACAATTAAAAAGACATTTCTACTTCAAGGTTAATATTAATAATTACCCTATTTATAATATAGTTTTAAACTATTACTATAATTTTCAAACATAATTTGAAAGTCAAATTAAGGGCCTAATCAAAGTTAGGTAATGTAACGTAATCAATGATTAAAATACACCTCATAAGTCATAATTTTCCTTTTAAAAATGCGACACATAAAATAATATAAATTAAATGTAGTTGTTAGCAAATAAATAATTGCATCCTTGCCCGATGTGTTTGTTCTCTTTTCACTTTTCCTTTTTTTTTTTTTAATAAACTATTTTCCATGATTTTTTTATTATTTATTTAACAACTTACCAATTAGACAATAATTAAGCATGGGGGGTAACATAATATTTTAATAACGGTTGTTCAAAAATTAATATTTATAAAAGAGAATAAGATCGTGACACTTACAGCCTTATGATAAATAATTAATAATTTAATAGAATTTATAAAATAATAAATAGATACGAAATATAATGAATAATTAAAATTAATATTATTTGTTAAATTTGTTTTTTTTTTTTTTAAAGAAAAAGAAAAAGGTGAAGTGACTTGTGGGGCAGGGCAGGGACAATGGTTGGTCCCACTGAAAGTCGCGAATAATGATGATAATTGGTTAGGCCATGGTTGGGACCCACCACTTTGAAAGTGGGCCCCAAACCCACGGCCCTCCCGCTCTATCAACAACATATGCGCCTAAACGGGCGGGCCCCATTTAAAACAGCGACACGAGCGATTTGCAAGGAGCAGCGGGGCCCACTTGATTGAAATCGACATCGTGATGTTCTATAACAAAATTAATTTTACGTAGGATTTATTATTTTATAGGGTAATTATAAATTTTTAAATATAAGACCTCGAATTTTGAGATGTTTTCATTTGATACCCTTATTATTATTAATTTGTTAACATAAGAGTGTCAGATATATACGTGGAGTTGGAGAACAAAATCATTTTTCAGTTTTCAAGTTCCTTCATCGTTTTCCTGAGCTTCAAGATTTTTTTTTTTGCCTCAGAAACACCGTTTGCTGCGAACGACTCTTCAGTTTGTAACTCAGTTTCAGAGTTCTCCTATGTAACGTCAATGAATAAAATTTGATATTGGTTGTTGCCGAAGTCTATCTCCAACTCACACGTGCATCCCACACTCCTATTTTAACGAATTGATAACAGTGAGGGTATTGAACTACAATTTTTTAGGTGTAAGATTAAAAAATTTAAAGTTTAGGGGATAAGTTAAAGAATTTTCAAACTTTAGGGGTAAAATTAATAATTACCCTATTTTATATTATACAATTTGGAGTTGGATGTATCCACAATAATATAAAAACATTTAATATTAATTTTAAATTAAATGATTAAGATGACCAAATTTTAGAAAATCAATGACTTAATTATTTGTCATAATTAATAAATAATTTAAGGTATTAATAAATGCCGTGTTTAATCAATCGGCCCGAGGCCCAAAAGAAAAGAAACCAAGCATTTTCAGGCAAAACAAACTATGTTCCATTAAAAGATCCAAAACAGAGCATCATAATTCATGACAGTAATTCATAAAGTTCATTTCTTTCTTTCCATTTTTCTATATTCTCCAATTGCAGAGATGACAGCCTTACCAGGATCATACTTCCTGCAATCGGGCAGTAAAGCTCGATGAAACTAACATCCTAAATTCTCAGATGAGTACACCCAAGAATGGTTCCCCAGCATCTTGTCATCGGCGATGCTCGTTGCCAAGTCGATCTCTCTCCTTCCCAGATGGTCAGAACATCTACGTCAGACATTGGCTTAATGTCCCAATTCCATTTATCTGGTCCCATTCCACCGATGATGTATATTTCATCTCCCAAACCAATCATAGCAAATCCAATTCTCCGACAAATTTCAGAAGAAGCCGGAGCCACGACTTCGTTCGTGTTTCTATCCTGCTTGTATACAAGTCCATGGTTCAAAACATAGAGTGAGTCATGAACAACGGCCATCGGACCTTGAAGCCAACCATAATCGACAACTCTCCATCCAAGCTCTACATTGTCGAGAACTTGCACGGTCGACAATCCTTTGTGCAAGACGTGGATGCTTCCCCCGATCACGATGCCAGTACATGCTGAATTATGCGTGTGATGAATGTCCGGTATTGGAATCCACACATCCTTATCTGGGTCGTACATTTCGGCCTTGGAAATCGATTTCCGGCAGGTGGTGAACCCACCGGCGACAATGATCTTCCCGTCCAAAATGCAGCAGGCAAACATAGCACGAGGCAACAACATAGATGCACACGGGGTCCACTGCCGTGTTACCGGATCGTAGGACCAAACTTCATCGGTCGCAAAGTTTCCAGCTTGATCTCCAGTCAATGGGTCTACGGCCTCACTCCAGCCGCCAAGAACAAACAACTTTCTGGCAGTGGAGACTGCACCAAAATGTGCAAGATGGCTGACTCTTGAGGGAAGCACAGGGAGAGTCATCCAAAGATCGTTGAGTGGGTCGTAAATCTGCCATAAATTCTCAGGCTCATATGCAGAGGTGCATAATAAGTTTTCAGATGAGCCAACCTCCTCTCTTGCTCTAAAAAACTCAGGACTTCGAATAGCAGCTTGCCAGGAGCGAGAAACAAGCTCTATCTTTGGGTGGAGGTAGAAAGGAACACGTGCAAGGCACCTAAGAGCAATTGGGTCTGGGAGACCTTCAATCAATCCAGACATAATATTCACTGTTAATCTGATTTAGATATAAGGTGCTTGGCCGCTAACTGGTTACTACAAATTAGGCACCAAATCTGAAACTGCAAAACAGACAACAAAATGAGGAAGCATCAGAAACTTGTAATGAATTTAACACTTGATTTAAATAAGTTGAAAGAGTTGCATGGGAGATATACTTCCTCAAGGAGATCATAAAACCAGACTGACATTATCCAATTACTTTAATAGATACTAAACAATGTCACAAAACCATTTAAAAGAAACGAGAAAAGAGATATGTGACAGCCCGCAATGTAAAGGTAATAATGACCTAAGATGCGAGAGACCAACACATATCCGAGGGGTGTATGATCTCATATCGTTTGGGAAAGTTAAAAATACATAATTTATAAATAAGGTTCTTCTCCTTATTTAATATAGCACAATTTGAGCTAACTTCAAGAATAAAACCATATGAGTTTCAGTTCAAAGCGGACAATATTGTACTAAGAGCACCGAAGACGTTGCAAGATCGAAGGAAATACCACTAGCAATTGGATAGAAGGGATTTACAACTCGAGAGTGCTCTACTAGGAGTTAGTCAATAGCAACGTCATCTACATTGATAGACACACAAAAATAAAGATAAAATGTTCTATAAAAACAGAAAATAGTTTTGCTAATTTTTCAGAAGAAGAAAAAGAACACATCGTCAAAAAAAAGTAAAATCACTTTGAAGTTTCCTTTTCTCCTCACACACTACAAGAATTTGAACTTGTGCACACACTACAGCCACACATTGAAAGACCACTTTCAAGTATCATCCATTCTCAAAATGCAATGAACTTTCTTAACAGCTAAATGTAAGATCAGATAAACTAAGTGATCGGTATATACAAGATTTATATGTGCAGGCAAAAGCTCAGATGCCAGGAAAAAAAAAAACCCTGCTGCCTATGATAAATTAACTAGATAAAGGAAAAGTTTCATCATCACACCAGCAAAATTTGAACATGACACTTTCAACTCCAAATGGTCAGATCTCTCTTACAAAAAGATTCAAGCACCATAACAGATCTTCATAGATCAGAGTTACTTCCAGAATAGCAATGTTAAAATGATGATACATCACAAACAAGTTCTTCCATATTTCTAAGCGACTAAGAAAACATGAATAAAGAACACTGCCATAGAGAAAACGAAGCTCAAGATAATTTCATGGATAAATCATTCATGATGCTCAAATTTCCTCCATAATTATCAATATTTACACGTCTTCAATACTCGAAAAAAATTCAGAAAAATAAGAAACCCATTAAGCCAAGTTGGTATATAAATAGATAAAAGGATAAAAAAAAAAAGGAAACCCAATTGAAAGTTCAACCACCTACACTGATTTACACACAAAACTAAGACAAACAAAGAATTGCCTCCAATTTCTTATTTCAATAAGAAAACCACATCGAATCACAATTCAATCGAAAAATGGGTACTAGCTGAAATCGAAATCAAGAAAGAACCCTAGCAATTTGAAACGAACTTACACACCGAATAACATAGACAACTACAACCGGAACAGAAAAAAGAAAAGACGAAAAGGAATATAGAGAGATTTTTACTCCAGCAAAAGGAGAGACAAAATAGGACAAGATTTGTATAAGCTGCTCAGATTCTTAGAGAAACAGAGAGAGAGAGACAGAGAGAGAGAGAGGGGGGTTTCTCGCACAGGTTAAACAAAAAAGAGTATATAAAAAAGGAGGTTTTAGCGATTAAAAATGACAAGAATGGGGTTGTCGAAATCACGGACTCATTGAGTTATTGACAAAATCAAGCTCTCCAGGGAAAAGACAATCAGGATTTCTTCAAGTCAGCATGGCACGTGCAAATCACGTGCCTTCTGATTTCAATCTTCAATAATCCAATATGATCATGCAATGTTTTTCAAAGGATATATTAGCATTATGGGTTCATTTACAGATGGGAAATTTAGTTCCTATTGTACTACAAACCAACATTTTCGTTCAGTATTAATTAGTTAAAATATGAGTAATATTTGGGTTGCTTAATTTGTGGATTATGTGTACTCATTGCTTGGCCTTCAAAGATGCCAAATCAAAATTGTTGCATGAAAAAGTAGGGTCAATATTGATTGCATGTTGCTCCCACTAATCCTTCTTGCCTATACCAACAACGTCGGGGAGTCCATACACAACTTATGACACAACCCATCATTTATAATTAGACCGTGGAACTAGGTCGAGTTTAATATTGTTTTAATATTAGACTAGTCAAGGTTTGGTTTGAGCGAATTGAGCTTGGACCAGTCTTGTCACGACTCGAAAACGGACCAGACAGAAACGCCGGGTCAAACGACCTGATCTTTGAATAGGACACAATCGCCCAGTCCAAAGACATATAAAATTTTCAGTCGTGACCCACTTATGATGGCTCACAGTCCACATAGTGATTGCAAAAGTAAATAGTACTTAATATAAATTACATCCAAAATTAAACTATGCATACAATCCAAAATACCAAGAAACCAAATTAAGTAAATCACAGTCATCCAACAATTTGCTTACCAAGAAATAACGTACAACTAAAGAAACGAAAAAGAAATGAAAGCAAAGTCTTCAGCCCGATTCTGAGCAAATCTAGCTACTCTTTTCTTTATCTGGAAGAGAGGGGTCATTGGGGTGAGTGACTAATTCAGTAGGAAACTTATACTACATGCAATGTGCGTGTAAAACTTATTTTACTCTTTTCGTCAAAACCATGAAATTTGGAAAAATCATGCATGTTTTCCAAAACAATTCAAATCCTCTTATCTTTAAGAGAAAACCGGCCTCAAAGGCTCTTGATGAGACATCAATAAAACATGGTTGTACACATAGACCGCTATAAGTCAAAATACTCTCGTCGTATTTTATCCTGAAAACCATTGTCAGTGAAAATGGAGGAACACTTAGAGACTCCTCCAATCAATCACATAGAAAGGCGGCGACCATTTCCGGGCAGCACCTCATGAGCTTGGAGGAAAACAAATGACGGCGGTCGGAAGACTCTGCTCGTCACCCGAGTTACCAGCGAGCAAGCTTTGCGACGACACAACCCATACCATACACACCTTGATCAGGTTTAGGGATTCGAAACCCAAAGAAACGTCATCACCTTCCTAATCTCATCTTTCACACAGCGCACAATCAACCATCTCCACGTAATAAGAGATGTACCGGGGATAGCCTCGTGATACTTTGACACTGAAATCGTCCAAAGTATTGAGAAGATTCATCGCCCCCAAATCAGAATCCAATCATGTCATCACATGAAAACAGAGTCCACGAAAGTAAACATATAAAACTCTCGTACATATGTAGTATAAAAATTAACGTGCTGTTGAATAGTCTCCATTAAGTTTCTCATAGGTGGTAATCCCCAAAATACGCTTTTGGAAAACAATGCAATGCAAGACAACTAAGTATAAAACTCTACCTTGATGGCGATCTCTCATTTTATTCGAAGGAGCAGCAACCTCAGGCACCGGCTCGAAGTCCACAAACTTGTCCGAGCCTAAAACACATTAAAGAACAAGAATTCTAGTCAATAAATCCCAAGAAATAGGTGAAAGAGTCTTATACCGAGACTAGGAATCCAACTGGTGTGTAACTGACTCATTATATGTGATTTGACACTGAGTGGTTGACCAAAAATAGTGTTTTGGTCTACCAACAACAATTCTATCGCATTTTGCCCAATTTTCGGTCTACTAGCCCACCTTTGGTGCGCCAGCGGTCAACCGATTGGTTGACTGGAATAGTTTAGGGCAATCTGTTTTCTTTTTTAGGGGTGTTGATTCACCAGCGAAAGGGGATTAGAATATATTTGAAAATATGATGTTGAAGTATTGGAATATGTTGATCTTCCAAAGGTGGCTATATTCTGAACTGGCGGTCAAAGGGCGTTTGATGGTGCAGTTGAGTCCCTCGTCCAAAAAACAATACAAATTCGATTTTTTTGCTTCGGTCAATGGGCGGACGATCTGGCAGACGATTTACACGACTGGTGCTCTTCTCTCCTTATTTTGGTTGAGATTCACTTTTGGAAAGTGAACTTTAGAGGCTTGTAACTTTTTCGTTTTAGAAGCTTTTGAGCTGAAATTTGGACCACACTTTCTTGAATGAATAAGGAAAAGAACTCTTCTAAAACTTTGGAAATATCGCTTAAGAATTAAGAAATATGCTGAAAATGCTCCAGGTGATCAGATTTAGCAAATATGGAAACTTGTAACCTCCGAATGGATGCTTTGTTGATGATGATGCCTCTTGATGGTTGGATACCACTTCTCACAACCTTTCCTCAATGAGTAAGGCTGTGGATGCCAATAAAAGAACTCATTCAACTCCAAGTGAGCCTAATCTTATGATATTACTCACACAATGATACTTTGGATATAACTCACCAAAGTGTTTGAAAAAGGAATCTCTCCAATTTTGAAATAAGCAAAAACTTTTTGTATTCAAATTCAAGTTCTCTAAAACCTAAGCATTATGTGGCTTTATATAGCCAAATACAAAGCATCAAATAAGAAACACACTAAATATTCGGTCCTAATTGGCCAATTAGTAAACTATAATTTTAGTAACTTTCTAAAGCTAATATTTTGGCAATTCCTTGCTGGCTTTGGCTCCACGAAATGAGGACTTTTTGGCAGCTTCTTCTTTTTTAGTTTCACCACATGGAAGGTTGCCAAAACCATGCATAACCGGCTCTTTCAATGTCCACTTGTCTTTGGCTGATTAAGGGAGGTTTCCATAACTCTTTTTTCCTTTGATCTTTCTTGCCCTTCAAGCTTGTCTTATTAGGCTCCTTTCCATAGTATTAAGGGCGTGGGCCCTCATTGATTCCCTTGAGCTGATAGCTCTTTAATTTGGGCCCTTGATAAGTCACCTTCCAAATGGATGGAAAGGAAGGAGTTGATGAGACTTTGGGCCTTTGTCTTTGTAGATGGACCTTGTAGTCCATTAGGTGTGCAAAACTGAACCAAACCGAAGAACCAAACCGGAATCGGTCAATTCAGTTCGGTTCGGATCGGTTTTGCACAATGTAAAACCAAATATCGGTTCATATTGTCAAAAACCAAAAAAGTCGGTTCGGTTGTCTGTTTGTCTTTCTCAAAACTGACAAAACCAAACCGAACTGAACGTCCTCCTATTGCCTTAAATCATTTTGTCTTCTTGCGTTGAGCGTGTAGCGTGCGGTGCGGCCAAGCCTGTTGCGATTTGCGATGCCCTAGTCCAGACTCTAGAGACCTCTTAAATCGGCAGGCAACAGTGCACGCCAAAGCCTTGCTTCAGTGCTATGCTCCAGTTTCAGCTGCGACACCCTCGCCCTCGGAACCCCTTGTCGTCGTGTCGCCTTGCTCAGTGAGAAAGACTCACGTCACCAGACCGAGATGCCAGTCGCCAAACGCCAGATGCCAGTTGCTAGAGGCCAGTCACCTCTCTGGTGCTCTCTGTGACTCTGTCTCTACTCGCAATCTCGGTTGACTCCCGACGGTCAGTCTCTCCAGTTTTTGATTAGTTGTTAATTAGTTGTCTTACTTACGTTTGAATGAATAGATACAATATTGATGAATTGTATCCATTTTGATACAATTTGTCAGTTACATGAATTGAATTAAACCCCAAAATTGTATCAAAATTGATGATCTACTAATTGTTAATTAGTTGTCTTACTTACGGTTGAATTGATACAATTTTTATGAATTCAATTTTTGATATTATGTTTATTGTTGAATTGAATTAAACCCCTAATTTCTTAATGGTGATACAGAATTGTGATTTGATTATTGATGAAGTGATGAATGATTAAGTGATGAATGATTCTGAATTGAATGAATTCAATTTTTGTTTATTGCTTTAGTTTCTTATCGAAAATTAGTTTGTATATTGATTTGTTTAAGCATGCATGAGGGTGTTGGTGGAATGAGTTGTGTAATTTGTGCGACCTTTTTCTTGTTGAAATTTTGTTGCATGTCCTTGTTAAGATGATTGAAAGGGAAATAAGAAAATTGACCAGAATTGTGTAGATTTGCATGGTTTGAAAGTGATTTAAATGACCGAAAGGATCTCATATGATGAATGAAAATAAATGACTGTCTTGATGATTGGCTCTATGATAATTTTGGAACTGCTTTGAACATATGTGTAAATAGACATTTTTCAAATCTCATGGACTTGGTCAAACTAAAAGCAATTGGTCAATCTAATCATTTTTTTTCTTTTATTTTAATTATAAAGAATAATTTAATAATAATTTTGATTTAATGATTTTGAAATGGTCGAAATTGTTGATTAATATATTTGGTTTAATGATTTTACATTTTGTTTTAGCCTTCTATGATTGAAAGCGTTAATGAAATTATAGAGGGTCCTACTATTAACTCTATTACTAGTAAAAAAAAAATGAGAAAAAAAATCAGTAGTTTGGAATCATTTTACTATGATTAAAAACATTGATCATAACAATCCTAGATCGAAATGTAATTATTGTTTACAGACATATGCATGTCATACACCGAAGAATGGTACATCAAACTTTAAAAAACACATTAGTAGTTACAAAAAATTGTTGACAAGTGTGGATATGAAGCAAAAGACTTTAAGCTTCCAAAATATGAATAATATGGGATCCAATTCCAATATGTTATGTTTTAGTGTTCCAATTTGCCGAGAACTATTGGCAAAAAAGATTATTATTGATTAATTGCCTTAGAAGTTTGTTGAAGGAGAGAGTTTTAGAGTTTATTCTCAATATGTGCAATCAAAATTTGTTGTATCTTCTAGAACTAAGATTGCAAGAGATATTGTTAGTATGTATGAGAAAGAAAAAATGAAGTCAAAAGAATACTTTAGAAAAACATCTCAACAAGTATGCTTGACTACTGATACATGGATTTCCATTCAAAATTTGAATTACATGGTTTTAACTACTCATTATATTGATAGTGATTGGATCATGCATAACAAAATTATTAATTTTTGTTTGATTTCGAATCATAAAGGTGAAAAAATTGGTAGAGAAGTAGTGTGGAATTGAAAATGTTTTGATAATCACAGTTGATAACGTTTATTTGAATGATGTTTCCATTTCATATTGGATCAAAAGTGTTCGAAATTGGAATGGAGAACACATGGATATGCGATGTTTTGCACATATTTTGAATTTGATTGTATGTGATGGTTTAAAAGATTATGAAAAATTTATCACGAGAGTATGTAAAGCTATGAAGTACATTTGATCTTCACCTACAAGGCTACCAAATTTTAAGAATTGTGTTGAAAATGTTAAGATCACATGCAAAAGTAGCATTTATCTTGATGTGCCTACCAAATGGAATTCTACATATTTGATGTTAGAAAGTACTGAAAAAATTGAAAAAGCTTTTGAGAAATTAAAATAATATGATATTCATTATCTTGTTGATTTGGGGGAGAAAGACCTTCCATGACTGTAATTGCTTCAGCCTCCTTGCATGTTACTTTGAATATTTATTTCAGTAAAGTATATAATTTAAAAATGGTTATCCAAGAGTACGCTGAGTGTGATAATCCATTATTGAGGAAAATGACTATTGAAATGTAAGAAAAGTTTGACAAATATTGGGGAAGTTGTGATAAATTGAATTTTTTTGATGTATGTGGCAGTTGTATTAAATCCCAGATGTAAAAAAGTTTTTGAAACATTATCTTACCATGTTAGTTGATAATGATAAGGCGAATGATTTGATCAGCCAAGTACAACTTGTGATTAAAAGATTATATCTCAAGTATAGAGGTGATTCAGGTTTTGAAAATTCATAAAAAAATTGTAGTACAAGTGTTGCAACAACGTCTACAATGTTGAGACAAAGGAGTAGTTTGGCCCACAATAAGGTATATGAGATGTTCTGTAGCTGTCACAAAGAGCAAGATGTTTCAAATACTCGGACAGAAGTTGATGAATATTTATATGAAGGGTTGGAAAAATTTTAGACAAGCAAGACATTCTAATATGGTGAAAATTGAATTCGTTGAAATTTCGAATTTTACGCAAATTGACAAGAGATGTATTGGTTATTTCTATTTCAACTGTTGCTTTGAAGTCAACTTTTAATAGTGGAGGACAGGTACTTGATTCATTTCGCAGTTCTTTGTCCCCAAAGACTGTCAAAGCGCTTATTTGCACTCAAAGCTGGATTCGATCATCAAAACATCAATCTGTCACCTTTAATGATATAGTGATGATATTGACAAATTTGAACAAGATTTGTTTTATATTGATAGTGCTTTTTCTTTATATTTCTTTTATTAATTACTATCTTTTATATATTTGTTTTGAATTTATATTTTTCAGAGATTATATTAATTAATGGAGATGATGAATAAGTGAAATAGTCGGAACTTAATAGTGATGACAACTTAGAATAATGTATTTATATTTTCATTATTATTTTTTATAATTACTTTCTTTCAAATAATTTATTCAAAATTGTATCTATTCTTTTGTAGTTTATAATCTTAAGTTTGAAGACACTGGACATTACGAAATGCGATGACAACTTAGAAAGTTAGAAATTAGAACTGATGATACAATTACTATTGTATTATTTAGTTATATTTTCATTTTATAACTTTTTCTCCTTTTATATTATAATTTTTTTTTGTTTTCACATAGATTTTCTTTTGTTTTTATAACTATTTTTTTAGTGGTGGTGCGTTAGCACAGGAAAATGTTAGTTGTATACTATAAAATGAGGAAAAGTAATAGTAACAATTTTGATTATTTTGATATTTGAAAAAAAAAGGGTAAAACTGAAACCGAACCGGAGCTACAACCAAAATTTTGGTTCGGTTCTGGTTAACCCAAATATCAATTTCAGTTCGGCAATGTCTGAATCGAAAACCTTCTGGTTCGGTTCGGTTCCACATCAAAAAAGAACCGAACCGGGTCTTGAACACCCCTAATCTTTTTTGGTCGACCAGTTTCAGGGCAGTCAACCACCTGGTTGACCTGCTCTTTTTTGGTCTACAGTTGGTTGACCAGCTTCGTCTCTGATGCGATTTCTTCACCAGAAATGCGTTGTTTTCCCATTTTTCTGTCTCTAATCGACCAATACTCTTACATAAACTCCAAATATACCAATATCATTCAGAAGAGTCCCTCGGATTCGAGTTTTTAAGCTCCAATCCGAGGCTAAAATTTCAAGAGTTTAAACCCTAAAAATCGAGGACGAGAACTCACCGTTTTCGAAAACCGTCTTCACAAAAGTCCTTTACCTCGCTGTCGCGAACGTGAATCCAAAGTCGTAACGTCACGATTCATTGGTTGGTCTCCAAGATTCCCTCTCACGCATGCGATGTCAGCCATATAGAAGATAAGAGTTTCCTTCTCTTCTCACTCCCTCTCTTTATTTTATTTATTTTTATTTTTATTAATTTAATATATAATATATATATTATATATATTAATATCTCTATTAAATTTTCTACTTCATTTCCAATTTGTTCCAATCGCTAGCCAACAACGTCTTTTTAATCAATTTAATTTTTTAATTTCATTCCTTCAATTTATTTACTGTTTGATAATATCAAAATTTTACCCATTTTGACCCATTAATTGAGTATTCACACGACAAGTTGAGTCAATTTTTCAACGTCTTGATCGATTTTAAAACAAAAAATTTATACATATAATTTATTATTAAAAATTTCAGAAATTTTGATGTTGGTCTGGCTGTTGAGGTTGACTACTCACTATATATCTCAATTCACTTTTATGTTCATCCATATGATCATTTTTCTAAAATGATAGTGGTATCCATTTATATTTTATACATTATGTAAATTATAACTCATTCTTCTTTCACTTCACTAAGACAAAAATGAGAGAGAGAGAGAGAGAGAGAGAGAGAGAGAGAGAGAGAGAGAGAGAGAGAGAGATTATAATAAGTCATTCTCCTTCGATTTTGATTATTTCACACTGAAAACAATAGATGAATGAGAGAGAGAGTCTCCTCTAGAAAGACAATACGACACGTCGTACACAATAAGATAAGGCGAAGACTAAGAATAACGATAAGAGCAAACCAGGCACACTTTTACAATAGGAGACTCCATCCGTACTTTCTTCGAACTAGACGGCGTTACAATTAATGTCGTATAAGTCAGTTGTGCAATATGATTGCATCACTTACAGGCAAACGTCTTTTTCGTGACCCTTGCCCACCATTACTCCTTCATCATAAACTATATATTAGCTTGCAGATCGATCGACTTGTATGTATAAAATGAACAAAAAAAGAAAAGAAAAGATATGGGTGTTCAAAGACAGGTTCAAAGCATGCGCAGAGAGAAAAAACGTTGCAGACTTTGCAGAAAATGGGGAGTTTACCAGAGGAAAGAAGTGAGATGATGAAGAGAAAGCTACGGCGTTGAAGAAACTTGGTCATTGCAACCAGCCTGAATTGCTTCATTCTATTTGTTTTTTGCTTTCCTTTATGGACTATTTGTAACGTGTGATAGAAGGTGAGTCACTCTATTTAACTTCGTTAGACAATACTCATGAGTGGACGTCTGAGCCTAAATTTGCGGTGGACAGAAAATTTAAAAAATGTGAAAGACAGATGTCTAAATCAAATTTTAAAACAGTTGAATATTTTTGGAAATTGTTACGTGAGTTTTTTAAGTTGGTTCTTATCCCAGTTTTGAGTTTTAACGAATTTTAAAAAGTGAATTAATTTGTATACATATATTTTGATAGGTCCAACGAATTAGCAAAAGATTCAGACTGATTGGATTCCTATTTGATTAAACATTGATTGACCATTGGTAAAAAATTCGAGGTAGGAGTTTATTTATGTCCAACGTTATGCTATTTTTAAAACAATTATTTTGATACGTGTTCTCGTATAAAATGATGGATCCATTTATGATCGTTGTTTTTTTTTATATGATAGTACAATTTTCACTAGATATGTTTATTTGGAGCATACACATCATTTATTGATCATCTTGATTGAGTAAACCAAGTTTGATCAACCTGTGAAAGGATTTTGTTTTTTTGTACGCACATTCGACCATTAGAGGACGTGTTTATTTGTGTTAACTAGAGTAATGATACAGTTAACTATATCGTGTCCCTGGACGTAAAACTTAAGTGTGATCAGGCTATTATTTCGTGGCTTTAGCTATTGTCGAGTATCACCTTTATTTTATATGTCTATGACATAATGTACCTGAATCTTGTAAAGGATTATATGTTCACTGAGATTTTGTGGAGCCTATATCATTTATATACAACACCATATTAGAATATTTGCTACATTTGCCCTACTGGTCGATTTCACTCAGTTTTTAATTAAAAGTTTTATTTTTTGCATGCTGACTTATTATTAATAAAACTATAATTTTTTAATATAAAATTTATCTCTATTGAGTTTAGTTAACTCATTCCAACAACATTCTCTTCCCTTCAAGTGTAAATTTGGAAGATCTCCAGTTCCCGCCACAAGATTAAGCTGAAACTTATCTTGATATTTCAACATTTTATTTCGAGAGTTTGTGAGGTTGAAACTCATTTAGTAAAACTCTGCATTAATTTTTTTTTTAATTTGACACTTTATTTCAGACATATATTATTGGTTTATCTCGATGTCACTATTGAATTTTTGGTATAGCCCAATTGGTTGGCCTAACAAAATTATATTTTGTTTAAGTATCCCACCACTTAAAAAAACTAAAAGGGCCAGACAATTCGATTCGTTTTCAAATTAGGTCGCTTCCTATTCTGTCTTGGATCCCTTTCGAGATTTGACACTATTGGCCTTACCCTCTATCATTGATGGAGTGGATTTCCGTAATCATGAGTTTTATTCGCAATCGACCATGAATTTCGATCAAAACATGAGACCAAAATAAGTTATCCATTCATACATACATAGCAATACATGTAAACCTTGCCTTATCAAAATAGGTTATCCATTCATACATACACATAAGAATACGTTTTGAGAAAAATCAAGAATTTGATAGGTCTTGTTCTTTGGGAAGACAGTAAAACCTAATGGGGAAAAGCTAGGAGTTGGTTGGTGGAAAATATTGGATGGAAAATTTGACTCTCCAACCACATCAATCACCTTTCTCATTTATGACATGTTTTGGTTCACTCTCACAAAGCACTATATATATATATATATGTTCATATAAATAATCTATTTCTCTAAATTTCATTGTTCATTTTTTATTTTTGAAACTTTGAACCTTATATTAACATGAATAAAAATATAAAATTATTGCAAGGAAAATAATTTTGTTAAGAAAAGTTTTATAATTTAAATTATATTTTATGATTATCTAACTACATATAAAAATATTGAAAATTTGTATTTTCATTTAATCATTTAATTAATTATAAATTTTGACAATGGTTAATAAGGGATCAATCGAATATTCCATAATGAGAATTAAGTTAACCCGCGTTTGACCTAGATATCATAATCCTGAATCTATAAATTGATGGTTAAGTTAAGTTCGAACCATCATCAAACTTAAACTCAATTACTGGTATTTATAAATTGAGTCTCACACTTTAATTAAATTCTAAAATTTATCTTTATTTAATCACTTAATTGAACGTGATTTTATGATAGTTCTTGACATATAATTGTGTAATTAAATATGTAAGTTCATTAATTAATTGTCAAATAAATCCAACGGATTTGGCATTCCCAAATTTGTCACAACACGTAAAAGAATTTAATAATTTTGATTCATTGCTTGGTGTGTAGTATTGGATCTTTTTAAAAGCGTAATGCTTCATTTACTCTTTATTCTTATTTTCTAATTCTTACTTCATGACTGAAAAATATTGATCAGTGCAATTAATATAATAAATTATAAATAATTAAAATAGATCATTAATTACACTAATCAATGTTTGTCATGTTAATAAGTATTAATAAACAGTATGAATAAAGAGTAAACATAACATTATTACTTTTAAAATGACGATGTCAAAAGGATAAATAAGAGTGATTGCTATCCTAGTAAAATAATTCCTTTTTTTTCTTTTAAATTTCCCCATTTTCCATTTCTAATTTGATAATTTCCCAGGTTCTAATTCCTCCCGAGCTATGCATTACTCGTAAAACCACGTAGTCTCCTTCCAATCCTTGAAACATGTTACATTTTTAATCTAAATTCTCATTTTTGGGATGTGGGTTTTTAGGAGAATTTATAGGGTGAATAATTCATCTCCCTCTCGATTTTTCTTTTGAACCTCGATGAGAGAGAGAGAGAGAGGTTTTTAACAGTAGAGAATTGTTCGATAACGAGTCAGATTTTAAGGTCGATATTTATGATATTAGCCAAAATCTTTAGGACTTTGAATTGCTAATCATCCTTTTAAGTGTAATGTTAGATTTACTCAATTTTTACGCTATTCGCTCGTTCATGCAAATAATGTCTTATTTTAATTGTAATTTATTTTAATTATTACACAAATTAATGAGACAAAACCAAAATTATATTGGTTAAAGAGTTTAAATTTTAAGATCCAAATCGTCAAAAAAATTATTTAAGATATTAGTTGTCGATATTCTTAAAATTTAGAGTTCAAATTGCTAATTACTGTTTAAATATTTATTTATTGCAAAGTCTGAGTTAGACATACACCATCCTACATAAAAGAATGTAACGATGTCTCGCAAACATTATGAAATGTTTTCTAAGATATGATAAAGAAAGCCAAAAGATAAAAAGATATAAAGATAAGAACCCAGTTGTCGTTACCACATAAGAAACGATAGACAGAAACGACACATCGTTAGGGAAAATTAAGTGCAGGGGTAAGTGCAGAGACACAAGTAATTGCCAGAAGGCAAGCCAGGAGAACTGACGCAACAGGAGAGGCCTTGCGCATTCAGTTCCATGCAGCGTTTATCGCAGAGAGCGTCGAATTTAGGGTTCAGGCAATTCACATCCAACACTTTCTGGCATTGCCCATTGACCTCATTCACCAGGACACCTACATAACATAAAACAAATAAAAAGTATTATTTTTATTTGATCTTCGTCATGCACAGCTCTGAACTTCTAACGACGTCAGCATTTACAGACAGGATTAGAGAAGAATTGCATTCGTAAAAATGGTAAAAGAAAGAGTTTACCAGAAAGAAGAAGGGAGAGGACGAAGAGAAAGCTGAAGCCTTGAAGAAACTTGGCCATGGTTAACAGCACCACCTGAGAATTGCTTCGTTCTATTCGCTTTTGCCTTCTTTTATACACTTATGGCCTCGCCATCTATTTGGTGTGCTAGAAGAAGCCGTTTCAGAAACAAAGAACGAAAGATTTTCAACCGTCTGATCTTTTTCTTTACAAATAAAAGAAACGTTTGCACCGTTTGATTTGTTTTCCTTATATGGAATGGATTTAGAGTAGATCTGCAATATGGCATTTTTTTTAAGGAAAATTATTTATTTATTTATTTATGGACTAAGGGAAGAGAATTCCTCCATTTTACTTCTCTTTCTCGCAATTACATGTATTATATAAATTTTCAGTAAATATATTTTATTCAAGCATACATATAAATCATATGAATCAATTTATTCTAGTGAATTAAGTTCGATCGACCTGAATTGGAAGCTTATTTTATTTTACGTACATTCGATTGTGAGAGGATATGTTTGTTTGCTGTTAACTAGAGTAATAAGATAATTGTATGTGTCATGTCCCTGAGCGTAAAACTCTAAACATGATCATGGTCTTTATGTAACTTTCGCGATAGCTGAACATTGTTATTGTTATGTGATATGTTTATGGCATTATGTGCTTGGAGTCCATGAATGAGTCAATTTTCATTGAGATTTTATATGGTACAAGAAGGATCTATTTTAATTATGTACAACGTTATAGTGAATTGTTTTAAACTCTTGTCGTTCTGTACAATTTTTCTAAAATGAATTTATGAAACATTCTTTTTATGACAAATATGTTTAATCATTGTTTTCATTAAATTCTTGAATATAAAATTTTATCTCTATTGAGTTTAGGCAACTCACTCCAAATGACTCTCCTTTTTCAGAACTATATCAGCAGGATTTTCAGTTGTCGACATAGGAGTAAATTTCGGCGAATATTATTTCCAGAATTTTAATAATTTTCTTGAGAGTTAATTTTTGTGAGGTTAGATTTGTTAAGAATATTGTAAGCCTTTAATTTTATTATTTCATTCAGCACAATTATTTTTAGATTATATTGCAACATTATCTTCATACTAGGCCTGGGCAAATCGGGTATCGGGTCTGGTTCCGGACTGATTGGAACCGAGTAGGCGGTTCTCGGTTCCGAGAATTCGGCACCAAACCCGGAACCGATGAGAACCGGTACCGGAACAGGAACAGAGGTCAGTTCCGGGTCCGGTTCCATCTGTTCTCGGTTCCATAGATGCTGCTATACCTTGTGTAAGTTAAACAACTTTTCAGAAGTTTCTCAAGAGACAATGCAAGCTCCATGGCTGAATAAAATACATGAAACTAGCAACATGTCAGAATCCATGGTAGGCAACAAGAAAGACAAGTTAAAGATAATTTTTCATAGCCTTTAAACACATACTAGGTAATATTAGCGTCAAATAAGAAAGAAAACTAAATGCTAAATATGCATCGAGATTAAAAAAAATGAAATAGATATGTCTCTTTGATCAATAGTTGCAACTGTCATCATAAGAGGCAACCAAAATAACACACCATCTAGAGCATCTCCCTTCTCCACATGATCGAACTCAGACTGTGGCATCACAACAGCTTGCAACTGTCCACGGATTTGCAATATGTAAATTGACAAAATTTAGAGTTGAAATTGACAAAATTGTTACCACCATTTTCACTTCTATCTTCATCAGAATAGTTCAACGAATAAAACTCATCATTAAGATAATTTGATACTGAATGCACTATAATTTCTAATCTCTCCTCTTCATTGTCTGCATTCTCAGCATGCAGGTCATGAACATCCTCAACAACAATAGAATCGGGGAGAAACAACCTGTATTTGCAGTCGTCGTTGCAAATCGTAGTCGCACGGTTTCACGGTGTTCATCGCAGGCTCACAGCTTCGCAGTGTTCGTTCGTCGCACCTTCCCAGTCCTCGTCGCAGTTGTCGTCTCTCAGCTTTGATCGCTGTCGTCGTCTCTCGGTTGCAAGCGCCAGCATCCACTTCAGAATCGGGGGCATCCACTTCATAATCGGGACTCGGGGAGGGTAGGGCATGCACTTCAGAAGTTCTAGGGTTATGTTTTTTTTTTTTCAAAAACCGTCGGTTCTCGGTTCTTTACCTATGGAATCGAGAACCGAACCAGTAATTTATCAAAGAACCGATAACTGATTAAACCCCATTTGTGGAATCGAGAACCAGAACCGAACCTGGAACCGAGGTGTTCTCGGTTCTCGTCGGTTCCTGCCTAGGCCTACTTGATACCATTTATTGGACATGTTTAACCCATATTTTAACGGGCTTTGACTTTTAATAAATTATTAAAATTTTTGTTGTTAATTAAGATAATTAAATTAAAAGGTCAGATGATTCAATTCTTTTAGGTTGAATTATTTTCCGTTCTGTCTCGAATCTCTGTACATGAGATCTGTCCACGCATGTTTGAAAAGTCATTGTGAGAGTCGAGATTTATGTACGAGTGAAATACATATGTTTTGGTGGTTTTAATATGTCGAGTTGATTTATTAGATGTGTCCTATCTTAGGGTGCTCACTTACCTTGTAACAAAAAATCAAATATTGAGAGAAAAGAAGATATTATTTATGGTAATTACTATCTGTACATGACAAGTGATCAAGCATCATATAAGTCATAAAAATTGTAAATAATTATTATAAGGTAAAGTGTAATTTATACCCTAATATTTATGTTTATTTACATATTAGATTTTAAGTTATTTTTCTAAACAAATCAAAATTCTATTTTTCAGCTATCAACAATTTATAATATGTTTTTAATTTATCTGTTAAATTCAATATTCATAGTTGTTTTAACTCGATTTTTAACCCTTGTAGTGATATTTATGTTTGTCCACATCTTTATTATATCTATCTAAATTGATCGTGGTATTGATGAATACTTTTTTGAATAATGTTAAATTTACTCTATATTACTACATTTTATTTTTACTTTTTAACGTGACAAACATAGAGTGGTACGATTAATGACTTATTTTAATTATTTGTAATTTATTACATTAATTACATTTTGCGATGTGATGAAGTAAGAATTAGAAAGTAGGAATAGAGAGTAAATATAGCGTTACTCTAATTTTTTACATTTTTATAATGTGAGCAAAATCTTGACTTTTAATCTCCACCATTTATTTAAATTTTTTATGCGTAATAGAACCTATTGGAAGAGATAGTGAGAGTTAGAGTTAGAGTTAGGGTTAGGGTTTGGAGTTTGCTTGGAAATTACTGTCTGGCGTGCTCTATCTAGGGTGGAATGTAAAGTTATATACTAAGGTTAAGAAAATTCAATCATCGTATATATTTTTCTTAGCAGAATACATATTTCTACAACAAATATTTATCTTTCAAACAAAATTAACTATACGATAAGAGACTAAGATTAAGAATAAGGATAAGAGCAAACCAGACACACTTTTACAATAGGAGACTCCATCCTTACTTTCTTCTAACTGGACGGCGTTACAATTAATGTCGTATAAGTCAGTTGTGTAATATGATTGCATCACTTACAAGCAAACATCTTTTTCGTGACCCTAGCCCACCATTACTTCTTCATCATAAACTGTATATTAGCTTGCAGATTGATCGACTTGTACGTATAAAATGAACAAAAAAGAAAAGAAAAGATATGGATGTTCAAAGACGGGTTCAAAGCATGCGCAGACAGAAAAAAGTTGCAAACTTTGCAGAAAATGGGGAGTTTACTAGAGAGAAGAAGTGAGAGGATGAAGAGGAAGCTACGGCGTTGAAGAAACTTGGTCATTGCCACCAGCCTGAATTGCTTCATTCTATTTGCTTTTTGCTTTCCTTTATGGACTATTTGTAACGTGTGATAGAAGGTGAGTCACTCTATTTAACTTCGTTAGACAATACTCGAGAGTGGATGTCCGAACCTAAATTTGCAGTGGACAGAAAATTTTAAAAATGTGAAAGACAAATGTCTGAACCAGATTTTAAAAAGTTGGATATTTTTGGAAATTGTTATGTAAGTTTCCTAAGTTGTTTCTTATCCCAATTATGAGTTTCAACAAATTTTGAAAAGTGAATTAATTTGCATACATATATTTTGATAGGTCCAACGGATTAGCGAAAGATTCGGACCGATTGGATTCCTATTTGATTAAACATTGATTGACTACTGGTAAGCCATTTGAGGTAGGAGTTTATTTTATGTCCAATATTATATTATTTTTAAAACAATTATTTTGATATGAGTTCTCATATAAAATTATGGATCTGTTTATATCATTGTTTTTTTTATTATATACAATTTTCACTGGACATATTTATTTGGAGCATACACATTATTTATTGATCCTCTTGGTTGAGTGAACCAAGTTTGATCAACCTGTGAAAGAGTTTTGTTTTTTGAACACACATTCGACCATTGGAGGATGTATTTATTTGTGTTAACTAGAGTAATGATACAGTTAGCTATACCATGTCCCTGGGCGTAAAACTTAAGCGTGATCAGGCTATTATTTTGTGGCTTTAGCAATTGTCAAGTATCACCTTTATTTTATATGTCTATGGCATAATGTGTTTGAATCCCGTGAATGACTTTATTTTCACTGAGATTCTGTGAAGCCTATATCATTTATATACGACACTATAGTGGAATATTTGCTACATTTGCCCTATTGGTCGATTTCACTAAGTTTTTAATTAAAAGTTTTATTTTTTGCATGCTCACTCATTATTAATAAAACTATAATTGTTGAATATAAAATTTATTTCTATTGAGTTTAGTCAACTCATCCCAAAGACATTCTCTTCCCTTCAGTGTAAATTTGGAAGATCTCCAGTTCCCGCCACAAGATTAAGCTCAAACTTATCTTGATATTTCAACATTTTATTTCGAGAGTTTGTGAGGTTGAAACTCATTTAGTAAAACTCTGTATTAATTTTTTTTAATTTGACACTTTTTTTCAGACATATATTATTGGTTTATCTCGATGTCACTATTGAATATTTGGTATAGCCCAATTGGTTGGGCCTAACAAAATTATATTTTATTTAAGTATCCCACTACCTAAAAAAAACTAAAAGGGCTAGACAATTCGGTTCGTTTTCAAGTTAGGTCGCTCCCTGTTCTGTCTCGGGTCCCTTTCGAGACTTGATACTATTGGCCTTACCCTCTATCATTGATGGAGTGGATTTCCGTAATCATGAGTTTTATTCGCAATCGACCATGAATTCAATCAAAACATGGGACCAAAATAAGTTATCCATTCATACATACATAGTAATACATGTAAACCTTGCCTTCTCAAAATAGGTTATCCATTCATACATACACATGGGAATATATTTTGAGAAAAATCAAGAATTAGATAGGTCTTGTTCTGGTTGAAGACAGTAAAACCTAAGGGGGAAAAGCTAGGAGTTGGTTGGTGGAAAATATTAGATGGAAAATTTGACTCTCCAACAACATCAATTACCTTTCTCATGTATAACATATGTTTTGGTTCACTCTCACAAAGCACTATATGTTCATACAAATAGTCTATTTTGTATTTGCACGATAGTAAGGGGAGTATTCACCCCAGACAGACCGGTTTAGCAGAGTCTTTTACTTCGGCAGATGGTCGATAAAAGCACTCTCTCGTGCTCTCGAAATACACTTTTTCGATCTAGTTGTATGTATATAGCTTTAAAATAATAACCATAATGGAAAGATGTCCCGTAATTATCGAATTACTTTCGACAAAAAGTCATTATTGGCTCGACAAAGTCAAATTTTAACTTAGATTCTTGCTTTTCGGACCAACACGGGCATCAAATCTTCTAGCGTTATTTCGAGAAATTATTGAATTCGATCGGCTCGATAATGTTATCGATTAAAATTGTAATAATAAACTATTAAAATAAAAATTAGGATATCAATAATATTTGGAAGCATCGGAATGAGAATCAAGGAAGCTTCTACAATGTCCACTTGTCAATCAATCTCTGGTCTACACTTTTTACATAGGACGCGTGGAGGTGCTGGATTGCATCAATATCAGTGTGAGCCAGCCAGTTTGATGTATTGAGCTAATGAGACGTGTGGGTGTGACCCCTCGTACGAGATTACGGCTACTTGATGAACGAATCATAAGTAGTGTGATAAGACAACCAATCAAATCATTACACGTATAAAGTCTACCAATAGGGGTGGACAAACCAATTCCGGACCTCTTGGAACCGACCATTAGATTCTCGGTTCTAAGAGTGAGGAATCAAAATCGAAACCGGAACCAGACCTGAGTCTCAGTTCCGGTTCCAGTTCCGAACCTGTTTCTATTCTAACATGTTTATTTGAAGCATACACATCATTTATTGATCCTCTCGGTTGAGTGAACCAAGTTTGATCAGTCCGTGAAGGAGTCTTGTTTTTTGTACACACATTCGACCATTAGAGGATGTGTTTATTTGTGTTAACTATATTAATGAGATAGTTAACTATACTGTGTCCCTAGATGCAAAACTCAAGATCATGCTATTATTTCATGGCTTTAACGATTGTCGAGTATCACTTTTTTTTTATATGTCTATGGCATAATGTGCCTGAATCCCGTGAATGACTTTATTTTTACTGAGATTCTGTGGGACCTATATCATTTATATACAATACTATAGTGGAATATTTGTTACATTTACCCTCCTAATCGATTTCACTCAGGTTTTAATTAAAAGTTTTATTTTTTGCATGCTCACTCATTATTAATAAAACTATAATTGTTGAATATAAAATTTACCTCTATTGACTTTAGTCAACTCATCTCAACAATATTTTCTTCCCTTCAAGTGTAAATTTGGAAGATTTCCAGTTCCCGCCACATGATTAATCTGAAACTTATCTTGATATTTCAATATTTTATTTCGAGAGTTTGTGAGGTTGAACTCATTTATTAAAACTCTGTATTAATTTTCTTTAACTTGACACTTTATTTCATATATATATTATCGGTTTATCTTGATGTCACTATTGAACATTTTATATAACCCAATTAGTTGGGCCTAACAAAATTATATTTTATTTAAGTATACCACTGCCTATAAAAAAACTAAAAGGGTCAGGCAATTCGATCCGTTTTCAAGTCAGGTCGCTCGCCGTTCTGTCTCGAGTCCCTTCCAAGACTTGACACTATTGGCCTTACCCTCTGTCATTGATGGAGTAGATTTCCGTAAACATGAGTTTTATTTGCAATCGACCATGAATTTCAATCAAAACATGAGACCAAAATAAGTTATCCCTTCATACATACATAGCAATACATGTAAACCTCGCCTTATCAAAATAGGTTTATCCATTTATACATACATATGGGAATACACTTTGAGAAAAATCCAGAATTTGATAGGTCTTGTTCTGGTTGAAGACAGTAAAACCTAATGGGGAAAAGCTAGGAGTTGGTTGGTGGAAAATATTGGATGGAAAATTTGACTCTCACCACATCAATTAGCTTTCTCATTTATAACATATGTTTTGGGTCACTCTCACAAAGCACTATATGTTCATACAAATAGTCTATTTTTCTAAATTTAATTGTTCATTTTTTATTTTTGAAAATTTGAACCTCATATTAACATGAATAAAATATAAAATTATAGCGAGGAAATAATTTTGTTAAGAAAAATTTTATAATTTAAATTATATTTTATTATTATCTAACTACATATAAAAATATTGGAAATTTGTATTTTCATTTAATCATTTAGTTAATTATAAATTTTGACGACGGTTAATAAGAGATCAATCGAACATTCCATAATGAGATTTAAGTTAAGCCACGTTTGACCTAGACAGCATAATCCTGAATGTATAAATGGGTGGTTAAGTTAAGTTCGATCCATTATCAAACTTAAACTCAATTACTGGTGTTTATAAATTGAGTCTCACACTTTAATTAAATTCTAAAATTTATCTTTATTTAATCACTTAATTGAACGTGATTTTATGATAGTTCTTGACATATAATTGTGTAATTAAATATGTAAGTTCATTAATTAATTGTCAAATAAATCCAACGGATTTGGCATTCCCAAATTTGTCACAACACGTAAAAGAATTTAATAATTTTGATTCATTGCTTGGTGTGTAGTATTGGATCTTTTAAAATCGTAATGCTACGTTTACTCTTTATTCTTACTTTCTAATTCTTACTTCATGACGTGAAAAAAATTAATCAGTGCAATTAATATAATACATTATAAATAATTAAAATAAATCATTAATTGCACTAATCAATGTTTGTCATGTTAATAAATAATAATAAACAGTATGAATAAAGAGTAAACATAACATTATTACTCTTAAAATGACGATATCAAAATAATAAATAAGAGTGATTGCTATCCTAGTAAAATAATTTCTTTTTTTTTTCTTTTAAATTTCCCCATTTTCCATTTCTAATTTGATAATTTCTCACGTTCTAATTCCTCCCGGGCTATGCATTACTCGTCAAACCACGCAGTCTCCTTCCAATCCTTAAAACATGTTACATTTTTAATCTAAAATCTAATTCTCATTTTTGGGATGTGGGTTTTTAGGGGAATTTAGAGGGTGAATATAGGGGTGGGCAAGAACCGCAAATAACTGAGAACTGACCCGGAATTGAGATTTGGTTCCGATTCTTTGGTTCCTAAATTTTCTTACGGTTCTGGTTTCGGTTCCTCACTCTTGGAGCCGAGAACCGAATGGTTTGGTCCAAGAGGTCTGGAACCAAAATCGAGAACCGGTTTGTGCTATCAAACCGAGAACTTGTGTCACTTCGGAGATTGTTCTAAAGGCTTCTGGTCATGTCGATAAATATTCCTTTGTGGTTGGAAATCATGGTTCAAAATCGGAACCGAACTACAACCGAGACTCGGGTCCGGTTCCGGTTCCAGTTCCTCACTCTTGGAACCGAAAACCGAATGGTCGGTTTCAAGAGGTCTAGAACCGGAACCAAGAACCGGTTTGCCCACCCCCTAGGTGAATAATTCATCTCCCTCTCGGTTTTTCTTTTGAACCTCGATGAGAGAGAGAGAGAGAGAGATTTTTAACAGTAAAGAACTATTTGATAACGAGTCTAATTTTAAGGTCAATATTTATGATATCAGCCGAAATATTTAAGAGTTTGAATTGCTAATCATCCTTTTTAAGTGTAATGTTAGATTTACTCAATTTTTATGTTGTTAGCTCGTTAATGCAAATAATGTCTTATTTTAATTATTACATAAATTAATGAGATAAAACCAAAATTATAATGGCAGTATCCTGTTTGTTAAAGAGTCTAACTTTAAGATCCAAATCGTCAAAAAAATTATTTAAGATATTAGTTGTCGATATTCTTAAAATTTAGAGTTCAAATTGCTAATTACTTTTTAAATATTTATTTATTGCAAAGTCTGAGTTAGACATAAAGAAAGCCAAAAGATATAAAGATAAGAACCAACTGTATTCAGTTGTCGTTACCACGTAAGAAACGAGAGACAGAAATGACACATCGTTAGGGAAGATTATGTGCAAGGGTAAGTGCAGAGACACAAGAAAATGCCAGCAGGCAAGCCAGGAGCACTTACGCAACTGGAGAGGCCTTGCGCATTCAGTTCCATGCAGCGTTCATCGCAGAGAATGTCGAATTTAGCGTTCAGGCAATACACATCCAACACGTTCTGGCATTGCCCATTGACCTTATTCACCAGGACACCTACATAATATAAAACAAATAAAAAGTATTATTTTTATTTGATCTTCTTTATGCACAGCTCTGAACTTCTAACGACGGCAGCATTTACAGACAGGATTAGAGAAGAATTGCATTGGAAAAAATGGTAAAAGAAAGAGTTTACCAGAAAGAAGAAGGGAGGAGAGGACGAAGAGAAAGCTGAAGCTTTGAAGAAACCTGGCCATGGCTAACAGCACCACCTGAGAATTGCTTCGGCTTTTGCCTTCTTTTATACACTTACGGCCTTGCCCTCTACCTTTATTTGGTATGCTAGAAGAAGCCGTTTCAGAAACAAAGAACGAAAGCTTTTCAACCGTCTGATCTTTTTCTTTACAGATAAAAGAAACGTTTGCACCGTTTGATTTGTTTTCCTTATATGGAATGGATTTAGAGTAGATCTGCAATATGGCATTTTTTGGACTAAAGGGAAGAAAATTCCTCCATTTTACTTCTCTTTCTCGTAATTACATATATTATATAAATTTTCAGTAGATATATTTTATTTAAGCATACATATAAATCACATGGATCAACTTGTTCTAGTGAATGAGTTCAATTGACCCGAATTGGGAGCTTATTTTATTTTACGCACCTTTCAACCGTGAGAGGATATGTTTGTTTGATGTTAATTAGAATAATGAGACAGTTGTATGTGTTATGTCTTTGAGCGCAAAACTCTAAACATGATCATGGTCTTTATGTGACTTTCGCGATAGCTGAACATCATTGTTGTTATGTGATATGCTTATGACATGGTGTGTTTGGAGTCCATGAATGACTCAATTTTCATTGGGATTTTATATGGTACAATAAAGATCTATTTTAATTATGTACTACGTTATAGTGAATTGTTTTAAACTCTTGTCATTCTATACAATTTTTCTAAAATGAATTTATGAAAAATTCTTTTTATGACAAATATGTTTAATCATTGTTTTCATTAAATTCTTGAATATAAATTTTATCTCTATTGAGTTTAGTCAACTCACTTTAAATGACTTTCATTTTTCAGAACTTTATCAGCAGGATTTTCAGTTGTCGACATAAAAGTAAATTTTGGCGAATATTATTTCTAGAATTTTAATAATTTTTCTTGAGAGTTAATTTTTGTGAGGTTAGACTTGTTAAGAATATTGTAAGCCTTAAATTTTATTATTTCATTCAGCACAATTATTTTTTGATTATATTGCTACATTATCTTGATATTACTTGTTGGACATGTTTAACCTATATTTTAACGAGCTTTGACTTTTAATAAATTATTAAAACTTTTGTTCTTAATTAAGATAATTAAATTAAAAAGTCAGATGATTCAGTTCTTTTAGGCTGAATTATTTTTCGTTCTGTCTCGAATCTCTTGTAGATCGTGACAAATCAAAGATAAGCTTTATAAAAAAAATATGTACATGATTTTACTATGTTAGATCTGTCCACGCATGTTTGAAAAGTCATTGTGAGAGTCAAGATTTATATACGGGTGAAATACATATATTTGGGTGGTTTTAATATGTCGAGTTGATTTATTAGATGTCTCCTATTTTAGGGTGATCACTTACTTTGTAACAAAAAATCAAATATTGAGAGAAAATCAAGCATCATATAAGTTATGTGTTGTTCAAAATACAAAACAGACAATGTCGATAACCAAGAATTTGACAGAAAAGAGAAAACAACGCAAAGTAATTACATGGTTCGGACAAAATCATCCTACATCCACGGGGAAGGGCGTCAATTTTATTCAAGCTTCAAAACTATAGAGATTGTTACAGAAACCTTACAAATACAACCTACTTGCAGAGACAATCAATCTTTCCATGCAATAGCAGAAACCCACTTCATGACAGAACGTCTTCTCTTGCACTGTAGCACTCTGTTTACCTTTGCTTTCTTCACCGAGAGCAGAGAGCTTCTCTTGAACAACTTACTTCCCCCAGAAGACTAACAGAGCTAATATATTCCACCGAAAATCATAACTGTCAATAACGGTTGTTAACATTTGCCCTTAGTGACTTTCTAATATTGAGTCACATAAATAACAATCTCCACCTTGAATCCATATTAGAAAGATAGACGCCCACTCACCACCATTTACAAATTATATGTGAATGTTCAGCAAGTCTAGACAATGTCTAAACTTGTTGACAGGAAGCACCTTAGTAAGCATGTCCGCAGGATTATCTTCAGTACCTACCTTTCGCATTTCAACCTGTCCCTGACCAATAACCTCCCGTATAAAATGATACCTTATTTGAATATGCTTTGTTCGGTCGTAGAAAGTGGGATTTTTGATCAGATGTAATGCACTTTGATTATCACAGTAGACAAAAACACTAGAACTGTCTATGCAAAAATCCTTTATCAATCCTTTAAGCCACAGAGCCTCTTTGACACCTTCACAGGCTGATATATATTCTGACTCCGTTGTGGATAAAGCTACCACCTTTTGAAGACAAGCCTTCCAACTTACAACGCCTCCATAAACTGTAAACACATAACCTGAAATGGATTTCTTGGAATCAAGACATCCAGCAAAGTCTGCATCTACATACCCGGTTAAGATATTTTCTCCTGATGTCCATTTTTTGAGTACAAGTATAGTATCTAATGTTCCAGATATGTACTTTAATAACCATTTCAATGCATGCCAGTGTTGTATGCCAGGATTGGCCATATAGCGGCTGATCATGCTGACAGAATAAGCTATATCAAGCCGAGTGCTGATCATGGCGTACATTAGACTGCCCAGGATGTTAGCATATGGAATTTGATCCATCATTTCTTTTTCATCCTTGCTGAATGGACTCTGTCGATGACTCAACTTGAAGTGAGCTCCCAATGGCGTCATATTATTACAATCAAATCTCTTTAGTACCCTTATAAGATAGCTCTTTTGAGACAGTGTAATAATATTCTTACTTCTGTCTCTGAATATGTCAATACCCAATATCTTCTTTGCCATCCCCATGTCTTTTATATCGAACTTGTTTCCTAATTGGCTTTTCAGTTCTGATATGAGAGTTTTGCTCTGGCTGGCTCTAAGGATATCATCAACATACAGAAGTGTGAAGATCTGCATATCTGATGAAACAATTTTCTTGTAGACACAGTGATCATAACTACTTTTGGTGAAACCAATGCTTGTTATGAATGCATTAAACCTCTCATTCCATAACCTAGGAGACTGCTTCAAGCCATATAATGACTTGTGTAATAAGCACACTTTTTCTGGACCATCCACCTGAAAACCTTCAGGTTGATCAATGTAGATCTCCTCATCAATTTTTCCATGTAGAAAAGCTGTTGTTACATCCATCTGCTCTAGTTCCAGATTCTGAACTGCAACCAGGGATAGGAGAACTCTAATTGATGTTTGCTTAACTACAGGTGAATATATCTCATTGAAATCAATTCCCCTACGTTGAGAGAAAGCTTTGGCCACAAGTCTTGCTTTAAACCTAGGCTTTCCTCCACTGTTAGTTGCTTCCTTAATCTTGAAAATCCATTTGGTTCCAATGATTTTTTGACCCTTAAGCTTATCCACCAGTGACCATGTTTGATTTCTTTCTGGAGATCCCATTTCTTCCTTCATTGCAGTCATCCATTTCTCCTTGTCAGGCGATGCCATTGCTTCTGAGAAAGTAACAGGTTCTGCATGAATTAAATCTGTAGAAACCAGAAGAGCGTATGCAATTATGTCTGCATATCCCAGTCTCTGTACTGGTTTCACAGTCCTTCTTGATCTATCCCTTGTGAGCTGATAGTCTAACAATTGTTCATCATCACTTTCATATGTATCGTCTGACTGTTGAGTATTTCCATCTTGTGAATGGAATTGATGATCATTATCTAAGTTGTCTCCATTAAGCTCCACCTCAATTTGATCAGTTTGATGCTCAATCTACTGATTTTGTGATAAATCAGAACTGTGGTGTTTGAAAGGGAATTCGACTTCATTGAAGATTACATCACGGCTGATGATCACCCTTTTCTGCCCAGATTCAAGAGACCAAAGTCTATACCTCTTTGTTCCTTCCTGATAGCACAAGAAAATGCATTTCTTGGCACGGGGTTGCAATTTGTCCTGCTTAATGTGAGCATATGCAGCACACCCGAACGGCTTCAAAATGTCATATTTTGCTGGGTACTTGTGCCACATCTCAAATGGCATTTTGAAGTTGAGGGCGGATGAAGGGCACAAGTTTATCAAATAAGTTGCCGTCGTGACAGCTTCAGCCCAGAAGATCCTTGGTAGTCCTGCTGTGTGTAACATGCACCTGACCCTCTCCAGAATTGTTCTATTCATTCGTTCGGCTAAACCATTTTGCTGTGGGGTGTGAGTGATTGTTCAATGCCAAACTATTCCCTCCTTGTTGCAGAATTCATTGAACATATTGGAGCAGAACTCCATTCCATTGTCAGTCCTGAGTTTTTTGACCTTTGCACTTGTTTGAGTTTCAACCATTTTCTTCCATAGTTTGAAGGTCTCAAACACTTTATCCTACCACTGCAGACAATACACCCAGAGCTTCCATGAGCAGTCATCGATTATAGATAGAAAATACTGTGCTCCACCTTTTGAGGCAACCTTCTTCGGACCCCATAAGTTTGAGTGAATATACTCTAAAATTCCATTTGATTTGTGAATCGACTTGTTGAAACTAACCTGTGTACTTTTACTTAATACACATGTTTCACAGAATTGTAGGCCGGATAGTTCATTTTCATTTAGCAGCTTTTGTTTCTGAAGTTCTGCAAGACCCTTTTCACTTACATGCCCCAACCTCATGTGCCACAGATCACCATTTTTAACATCATCTGTGCTTGCATGGGATGCTTCTCCTGTTATGGTTTTTCCTTGGAGCACATATAAACCATTATGCAGTTCTCCTCGCATAACTGTGAGTATCCCCTTTTGAATCTTCATTGTTTCCTTTTCAATCTTCACAGTGCACCCAGACTTGTCTAACATCCCGATTGACAGCAGGTTCCTTTTTAAATGTGGAACATATCTCACATTTTGAATGGTTATGATGCATCCATCGTGCATAATCATCTGTATCATGCCTTCACCCTCAATTTGACAGGCGTGATTGTTTCCCAAAAAGACTTTGCCTCCAGATTTAGTGCAGAAGTTTTGTAGCCATTCGTTTCTTGGTGTCATATGGAAAGAGCAGCTTGAGTCAAGAATCCAGGCTTCATTTGAGTCTGTTTCAGAGGCCACCAGCACATCTGATGACTCATAGCCATCGAATGCCACTGAAACTTCCCCCCTCTCATTTTTTCTGTCATTTTTCTTTCGTTTCCACTCATAGCAATTTCTTTTGTAATGTCCTTCTTTATTACAGAAGAAGCATTTCCTGCTGCCCTTTGACTTAGATCGAGATCTTCCCTATGATGTTTTCCCTTCTCTCTTTTGAGATCTGCCCCTAACAACAAGGCCTTCTCCTTCTGTAGTTTCCTTTGTATCATATTTCTTTTGCAGCTCCTTTGAATTCAGTGCTGCCTTTACTTCGGACATGGTGAGAGTCTGCTTCCCATACAGCATTGTATCAACAAAGTGTTCATACACTTTTGGCAGGGAACTCAGCAGGATAATCGCTTGATCCTCCTCCTCTACCTTAACTCCAATGCTGTTCAAATCAAGTATGATTTTGTTAAAATCATCTACATGTCGTCTCATTTCTTTAGACTCATCCATTGCCAGGGTATATAATTTCTTCTTTAGATAAAGACAATTGGCAAGAGATCTTTTCATATAGAGGGTTTCGAGTTTTGTCCACACCGAAGAGGCAGATTTCTCTTCAGTGACTTCTCGTAGAACTTCGTCACCTAGGCTCAATAATATTGCGCTATGGGCTTTGGCTTCAACGTCTTCTGCTTTAGTTTTGTCCAATTCTTGCAAGGCTTTCATGGCTGGTTCATCAATGGCCTGTGCCAATCCTTGATGAACCAGTAAAGCCTTCATTTTTAAGCGCCAAAGGCTGAAGTCGTTGTTACCCGTGAATTTATCAACTTCAAACCTTGCCATGGACTCAGGTTGACCACCAAATTCACAAACAGTTAGCAAGAACACAATTCTTGGATCGAGATTGAACACCGAACTCACTTTGCACACTCACCGCACCAATTGTTGTTCGAAATACAAAACAGATAATGTCGATAACCAAGAATTTGACAGAAAAGAGAAAACAACGTAAAACAATTACGTGGTTCGGACAAAATCGTCCTACATCCACGGGGAAGGGCGTCAATTTTATTCTAGCTTCAAAACTACAGAGATTGTTACAGAAACCTTACAAATACAACCTACTTGCAGAGACAATCAATCTTTCCATGCAATAGCAGAAACCCACTTCATAACAGAACGTCTTCTCTTGCACTGTAGCACTCTGTTTACCTCTGCTTTCTTCACAGAGAACAAAGAGCTCCTCTTGAACAACTTACTTCCTCCAGAAGACTAACAGAGCTAATATATTCCGCTGAAAATCATAACTGTCAATAACGGTTGTTAACATTTGCCCTTAGTGATTTTCTAATATTGAGTCACATAAATAACATTATAAATAATTATTATAAGGTAAAGTGTAATTTATGCCCTAATATTTAAGTTTATTTACATATTAGATTTTAAGTTATTTTTCTAAACAAATCAAAATTCTATACTTTTTAGCTATCAACAATTTATACTATGTTTTTAATTTATCTGTTAAATTTAATATACATAGGTGTTTTAACTTGATTTTTAACCTTTGTAGTGATATTTATATTTATCCACTTCTTTATTATATCTATGTAAATTGATTGTGGTATCGATGAATAAATTTTTGAATAATGTTATGTTTACTCTATATTACTGTATTTTATTATTATTTTTTGACGTGACAGATATTGAGTGGTACGATTGATGACTTTTTTAATTATTTGTAATTTATTACATTAATTATATTTTGTTACGTGATGAAGTAAGAATAGAGAATAAATGTAGCGTTACTCTAATTTTTTTACATTTTTATAGTATGAGCAAAATCTTGACTTTTAATCTCCACCATTTATTTAAATTTTTTATGCGTAGTAGAATCCATTGGAAGAGATAATGAGAGTTAGGATTAGGGTTTGGAATTTGCTCGGAAATTACTCTGTCTGGCGTGCTCTATTCCGGGGCGAAATGTAAAGTTATAAATTAAGGTTAAAAAAATTCAATCGTTATACATATTTTTCTTAGCGAAATATTTATTTCTACAATAAATATTTATCTTTCACTATAAAAAAAATAAGTCATTAGAATATAATTTCAAGCTGCATCGCTAGCTAAATTGTTTAGTGCTCTGAGACCCAAAAACAAAGAAGCCTGAGCTGGATCGGCCTTGAGCCACTATTTCAGACTTTTTCAGATAAAGTTTGTAAGTCCACGTATTTATTAAAACAAAAACTAGATTTGGTCTAAAGTTGTGCCATCGACTTATACTTATTATTATTTAAATATGAATAAGTAACCATTTTGGACCCAAAACTTTAATAACTGATATTCTAAACCTCAAAGTTAGACCTTGTAACGACTCCCCCTCATCGAAATAGACTGAGCAGGCGATGAGGTTTTTACGGCATCCTAAACCCATATCCTTCTCATTTTTATTCTAAACTCTAATTCTCATTTTTGTGTCGTGGGTTTTCAGGAGAACTTAGAGGGTGTCAGTGGCTTAGAGGTCTAATGTTAATGTTTCAATAGTACAAAAAATAGTTATATTAAAAGTCTAAATTGCTAATTACTTTTTAAATATTTATTTGTTGGAGGTATGCCCTTGACCATCCCAATAAAGAATATAAAAAGTCTCGCTATTGTTATAATAAAAATACCTAAATATTAAAGTTTGGTTTAACACAAATTCTATCTTAGCTATATTGGTTTTGCAGATGTTTTAAAAATTTCTAAAAATCGTGTTTTCTGCCTGATCAAACCAATTTTGGAAGTTTTGTTTTCTATTTTGGAAGAAGAAAAAAAAACTTTTTTGGTTTTCCTCTTCTCAGCGAAGAAAGAAAACCCTATAAGGGAAGCCACCGCCGATCCAAAGGGAGAAACCATGCGCTTGCCTCTACCCAACCATTTGACCATCGGAGTGCTCGTCTAATGCAACAGAAGCCGCCATACGACTCTGATCCACCCAGTCGTCCCACCGTTCAACCATCGATGCCATCCAGTCAGTACCCACCGTCATTCAGTCGACCATCGATGCCATCCAGTCAGAACCCACCGTCGTTCAGTCGATATTCATGTACAGAGATTGCCTCTATCATCCCATCGGGTTTCAGGTGCTCCTTTGTCGCTATCTGCCATTCCGATCGAAGCCTATTAATGTTCTGTTATGAGTTGGCACTATCACGTCGCATGATATTGTCTGTTTTTGACTCCCGTAAGCTCCCACAAGTTTGTTTTCAGGCCAGAGCCTCATATAAGACACAAGTTTGTCTTATAAGCTAGCACAAACAACCCTCCCAAATCCAATGTGGGAATATTAGTTTGTTGGACCCATGTCCTACCATGACAATTGTAATGAGTGGGCACTACCACGTCACATGATATTGTCTACTTTGGGATCCATAAGCCATCACAGGTTTGTTCTCTGGCTAGGGCCACATAATCCCGACCCAAAACGTGTCACACAGGCATGAATGAGTACACACTTATAAACCAGCACACACAACCCTCCCAAATATGATGTGGGAATTTCATGTCGCTGGACCCATGTCCTACCATGACAAACAACCCTCCCTTGAGGGCCCAACCACCAGGCCAAAAATTCACATTCGAACTTAACCTGGCTCTGATACCATTATTATGAGTGGGCATTACGACGTCACATGATACTGTCCGCTTTGGATCCCCATAAGCCCTCACAAGTTTGTTCTCGAGCTAGGGCCCCATAACCTCAACCCAAAACGAGTCACACAGGCATAGATTAGTACCCACTTATTAACCAGCACACACAACCCTCTAAAATCCGATGTGGGAATGTCAAGTAGCTGAACCCATGTCCTACCATGACAGTTGGTATGAGTATGCACTACAACATCGCATGATATTGTCCGCTTCGAGCCCCCATAAGCTCTCACAGATTTGTTCTCAGACCAGGTCCCCATAACCCTGACCTAAAATGCTTCACACATACAAGAATAGGTACCCACTTATAAACCAGCACACATAACCCTCCCAAATCTGATGTGGGAATGTCAAGTCGCTGGACTCATGTCCTACCATGACAGATCACCTTCCCTTGCGGGCTTGGCCACCAGGCCGGAAATTCACATTCGAACTTGGGTTGGCTCTCATATCATTGTTATGAGTGGGCACTACCACGTTGCATAATATTGTCTGCTTTGGGCCCCCATAAGCCTTTATGTGTTTGTTCTCGGGCCAGGGCCCCATAACCCTAACCCAAAACACGTGTCACAGGCATGGATGTGTACCCACTTATAAATCAGCACACACAACCCTCCCAAATCCAATGTGGGAATGTCAGGTTGCTGGACCCATGTCCTACCATGACAGTTGTTATAAGTGAACACTACCCAATCGTATGATATTGTTCACTTGGGGCCCCATAAGCCCTCACGGGTTTGTTCTCGGACCAAGGCCCCATAACCACGACCTAAAATGCGTCACACATGCATGGATGGATACCCACTTATAAACTAGTACACAACCCTCCCAAATCTGATGTGGGAATGTCAGGTCACTGGACCCATGTCCTACCATGACAGATCACCTTCCCTTGAGGGCCCAGCCATCAAGCCAAATCCACATTTAAACTTGGGTTGGCTCTGATATCATTGTTATGAGTGGCCACTACCACGTCGCATGATATTGTCTGCTTTGAGCCCCCATAAGCCCTCACGTGTTTGTTCTCGGGCCAAGGCCCCATAACCTCGACCCAAAACGAGTCACACAGGCATGAATAGACACCCACTTATAAACTAGCACACACAACCCTCTAAAATCTGATGTGGGAATGTCAAGTCGTTGGACTCATGGCCTACCATGACATGTCCCTTGGACTAGATATCGCCGCCCCCTTTTTCCGAGCACTCCATCTTGCTATAAGACACTACCAAGTCGCATGACATTATTCGCTTTGAGCCCTCATAAGCCCTTACGAATTTGTTATCTGGCCAAGGCGTCATAGCCCTGACCCAAAATGCGTCATACAGACATGGATAGATACACACTTATAACCCAAACACAAATCACACCCTAAGCCAACCTGAGCTCTGATACCATTATTATAAGTGGACACTACCACGTCGTATGCTAAGTCTGCTTTGAGCCCCCATAAGTCCTCACGAGTTTGTTCTCGGGCTAGGGCTCTATAACCATGACCCAAAACGCATTATACAAGAATGAATAAATACCCACTTATAAACCAAGCACAAATCCCACCCCAAGCCGACATGGGATTGCCAAGACACCCTTGGTCCAAGACACATCTCCGTAGCCGATCCATTGTGAACAAGTTCCAATTTTTCCACTTGTCTTTTATTAACTGTTTTTTTTTGTCCAGAAAAGCAAGACACTACCTCTAGCATTCCAGCCGCAACCCACTGGTTTCTTATTCTATTTTTTGGTGGAATAACAGTTTTCTTGCTAGTTTCAGTGATTCTGATTTTTTGGGTTTGTTTGATTGTGTGGTGATTTTTGGGCAAAATTTTTTTAGAGATTGATTATTGGAACCAAGTTATTAGTTGGAAATATATGCTTTTATATCAAAATACAATATTTCTATTATGTGAGGTAAAAAGAGGAGAATGACTCACACAAATGGAATTGGTAAACATTGCTTGGGTTTGATAAAATTTTCACGTTTTGGACTAAGGAGGAGAAATTTCTAAAAGAAAAAAAGATCTATCTATGATTCATTTGCATTTATCAAATAATATTTTGCAGGATATTTTGAAAGAGAAATTCGTAGCAAAAATATGGATAAAGCTAAAAAAATTATGCATACACAAACCCCTGACGAGTAGGCTACATTTGAAGCAGTGTTTATATCTGAAATACTATTTTATATAGTTGTGACACGTTAACCCCAAAAGAAGTCTATGATGTCTTACTTTTAAATGAAAAGATGAAACATCTTGTAGTTGGATCATGACCTCAAGAAGAAGGTTTAGTTGTTTTAGGAAAAATATTAAAGATGACTAGAGCATATCAAAGTTGAGGAACATCAACAAAGTTTGTTATTTCTGTCATAACTAGGGACATATAAAGTCAATCTAAATGATTTAATTAAAAAAATTAGAACCAAAGACGAACATTCATTATTTTAATATATAGATATAAAAATTCCTTCAAGGAACTCTTAATCTAATTTTTCAATCAATCATCTTGTTATGTTATTACATGTCTACACAAGCCACTAAAAATTTCAAAGATGATCCATTTTCAAATAATAATATTATAAATTATATCATTATCATCAATTTATTTTTTCAAAGACGTCATTTTAGAAAGCCATTGGTTGGGTGGGGCCCACTGATTTATCCATAGTTGTCTATTGTCGGCGTGGCAACTGCTCGACAATTCTGAAAAAATACCCATCTTTAGTCAAACGTTGACCAAGGAAGCTTCTGTATAAATAGAGGTCTCTTTCATCTCCCTTTCAACAAAAACATTAACAATGGCTTCCTCTGCTCTGTATTTCCCGATCAAGCCTCTGTTCTTCATCTTCTTCTCGTTAGCGACTTCCTCTTTCTGTCAGACGTCTTTCCGGCCAAAGGCGCTTGTCCTTTCCGTGGTCAAAGACGCTTCCACGCTTCAATATACCACCGTTGTCAACCAAAGAACTCCACTCGTGCCGGTTAGCCTAGTGGTCGACCTCGGCGGGCAGTTCTTGTGGGTCTACTGCGACCAGCGCTACTCTTCGTCCAGTTACCGACCAGCGCGCTGCCGCTCGGCGCAGTGCTCTCTAGCCGGAGCCAGTGGCTGTGGAGATTGCTTTTCCGCCCCCAGACCAGGCTGCAACAACAACACGTGTGGATTGTCACCGGACAACTCCGTCACCGGTACCGCCACTGGCGGCGAACTCGCCGAAGATGTTGTTTCGGTCCAATCAACAGACGGGTCGAACCCGGGTAGGTCTGTGTCGGTGCCCCGGTTTCTCTTTACCTGCGCACCCACCTTTTTATTGCAGGGTTTAGCTTCTGGCGTCTCCGGCATGGCTGGATTGGGAAGAACTAGAATTGGATTACCTTCTCAGTTTGCTTCCGCTTTCAGTTTTCAGAGGAAATTCGCAATCTGCTTGTCGTCTTCTTCTTCTGCCAAAGGCGTTGTCTTCTTCGGAGATGGCCCCTATTCGTTTCTTCCAAATATCGTTTACGGATCTGACTCTCTGCAGTATACCCCACTCTTGATCAACCCAGTAAGCACCGCCTCCGCTTTCACTCAGGGGGACCCATCCGCCGAGTACTTCATTGGCGTAAAATCCATTAAAATCGACGACCAGGTCGTATCTGTAAACACTACCTTGCTATCCATCGACAGCAATGGCGTCGGTGGAACGAAGATCAGCACCGTCAACCCTTACACAGAGTTAGAAAGCTCCATCTTCAAAGCGGTTACAGAAGCTTTCGTTGCCAGAGCTATGGCGAGGAATATAACGAGAGTAGCTTCTGTAGCGCCATTTGAGGCCTGCTTCAGCGCTGATACCGTGCTTGGAACTCGGCTAGGGGCCTCTGTTCCGACCATCTCTCTTGTTCTTCAGAACCAGACCGTGCAATGGAGTATATTCGGAGCGAACTCGATGGTTCAGGTGAACGACCAGGTTCTCTGTCTCGGGTTCGTCAATGGCGGGGAAAGTCCGAGAACCTCCATCGTTATCGGAGGTCTTCAGCTGGAGGAGAATCTTTTGCAGTTCGATCTGGCGAGGTCAAGGCTTGGGTTTAGCTCCATTCTGTATGGAAGGCAAACTACATGCTCCAACTTCAACTTCACCTCAAACGCTTAGGGCTATGGTGGAAGCAGCAATGGCAGAAAATTAATAATGAACAAATATTAAAAAATAAATGCAAAAATAACTTGGAAGGCCAAGGATCATGTCGTCTATGTTCTCCCAGCCTTGCAATTTCTATTTTTGAGCTTTATTTTGTTTTCCTGAATAAAATATTTCTTCATACTTTAAATTGCAATTTTATTATACAAATAATAAAATAGCATTTTATTATTTTCTTACAATTTTATTGGTAGCTGTCATCTAATACAAAGTTTGAATTGTTGAAAAATAAAATATAAGATATCAGATGTTATCCAAGAGTATAGACTTTAAATCTATCTTTTATTTATCACATTTTATTAAAAAATAATGGATTTTTTTCGTTAAAATTCAACCGTGGGGTTGGGGTCACACCCCTAATTTTTCGTTGTGTGAAATCCAACGAATTCGTGTGACCGGCGTCGAAGTCTCACCTCGACTAGCCTTCCTCGCCCTTGCTCTTTGCGAAAACAAGAACTACAAAAACCCACAATTTAAAAATCACTCGACACAACAATTTACGGGATCCCCGCCCCCAACCTGTTCTTTCTATTCCGAATAAAAGAACCTAGGATAAAAATTCCACTCGGATCACCACAATTGCTTGAGAGTCTCACGATGGATTAACTCACTTAGCTCGGTGCCTCAAGGGTCCTATATATACAAATATATCTTATCTACATTTGAATTTCAAAAACTCTAAATTAGTTGTAACAATTAAAATCCGATCTACCACGTGTCCGCTTCCCATTCACTGTGCAGCGCGCCAATCCAATTCAAATGCCGCATCAATCCCACGAATCTGGGATCTTCCTCGATCTCCGTGTTGGGAGTAATATGCCCAACAAACAAATGTAATAGAACACTTTTGTAATATATGAATAAATTTATATTGATTGATATTATGTTAACATTTTTTATTATGTTTTATAAAATTCATAGAAAATTCTTTGGTTATTTATGCTAACTTTATATTAGCATATATATTGTATATATGTGAGATAAAATATAAAGAGTAATAACCAAAATATGTCCATGACTTATATTTGAAGTATGGAATCTTCAAATAGTTCATAGTCATAAACATAGTTTATCTCAATAAGAATGTATAGTCATATCCCAACTAAATATGTAGTGACATAAGATAAATATGTTTTATATAATATGATTATTTAGGACTGGACAAGATATAATTACATTGTTCTAATAATTTCCGTTAGATATAGAACAATTAATTTTATCATAATGATGGTCATATATGTATGATCTTAATTCGTTGTATTTAATAAACTCCTATTTTTGTTTTAATTTATTCTTTGATTTACTCGATAAAGTTTTGTACAAGTTACGATTCGTATACCTTGTATATTGGGACTAAATTAAAATGAATAGCTGAGAATGTTAATATCGATACAATGAAATCCATTACATAGATTCCCTTGTTTGTTAGTTCAAGGATTGAATAATTAGCGCGCAATTCATAATCGTTATGAATTAATTATTCAATTAAGAACTAATAGTAGTCAAGGATAAAGAAGCAATATGAGAGGTTAACGGATGATAAACCTAGCTCTATTGCGAATCTAAATGGAGGGTTAATGCATATGTAATGACTATATCAATGGACATTACTTTAAGTAAAAATACTCTATAGTTTTGAGAGTGCAACTCTAAGTATTTAGTGGAATTACTTTAGAGTTAATAATTATGTTAATTAATATAAAGAGTTTATATTAGTTAACAAAATATTATTGGAGCTTAAAACTATAGGTCCATCGGTCCCTTTGTCACCTTCTATCATTATTTTTAATAGAAAAATGAACAAATAAGATTAAATAATTAATTATGAATTAATTATTTAATACACTCAATAATAAGTTTATTATTATTATTTTTTCATTAGATGAAATAATTGAATTATTGATTATTCAATTAATTAAGACAAAATGACAAAAGTTGTCAAAGTTAATATATTTGTATGTTTCATTAAATGAAACAAATTGAATTATTGATTATTCAATAAAGTAATAAATATAAAGTAACTTTTAAAAATAGTTTTTAAAATGGATTTTGTCAAATTTGAATTAATGTCAAATTTGATTTAATGTAATGACCTTTTATTTCCCATAACATTTTTGTTATAAATGTGTTATAACTTAAATGTGCCAAGTGTTGAAATATGGTGAAAAGACTTTTGATTTTCATAACATTTTTATAAATGTAATGAGGAATTTATAGGGTTTTTTCTCTAAATGCCATAATGGCCATTATGGAGAAATACCACTATAAATAGAGGTCAAATTTCATTAGCAAAAGAGTTTTTGAGTTTTTGAAATCTTTGAAAAAGAAATCCATTTTGAGAGAAAATTTTTGTCTTCCGTGTTGGCTTTAGAAAATTGTTTTCTAAATCCAAATAGATCGTCTCATGTGTTGAGAATACGATCTATCATAAATTGAGTGTTATCTTGTTTCGTTCATCACTCCCACACGTGCTTATTTGAGGTAAGGAGGATTGGCGGAGAAGATCGACGGTTGATTTAGTACCCGTGTGAAGTGAGCTACAAATGTAACATTCTTTATTTTTAGATTAGATCTAAATACATATTATTATTAATATATTATAACAACGATCCATTTTTATGTTCATGATAAAATTGTTTTTTCATGATACATAGGTTACGCACGTTACCGTTGTTGTGAACATCGGTAATTCTGCCGTGCGAGGGAACCTGAAAACCAACACTTCGCTGCTGCGCACGCGCCTTCCTTTCTAGTCGACGCGCAGAATCACTAAGAATCCGGGATTCTGCGAGATCTTCTCCCAGCTCTCCTACGGCCCACTGAATGGCGCTGCGGCCCAACCTCCTGCTGGTCCACCTGCGATGCTGCGAACTTGAAGGTGATGGACCTGCCATCTTACTCGGCCCAATTGTTCAACTAATGAGTGTCTTCGGCCCAACCCCCGGCTGGCCTGTTACACGCGCAGCGTGTAAAAGCCGTGAAATTTTTAAATAAGAAATTTCACGTGTAAATTTTTCGCGTTGAAAATCGATCATGGCGTTAGGGTTGACTGAATTGTCGTGTAGCGGCCACATACGCAAATTTGGTCAATTGGTCAAAGTTGGTAAAATTAGAATTTTTCGAACTAAATAAAATTTAGAGAATTAAATTGGGCTGATAATTGTTGTTTGGCGACGTTCAGGATACGTCTGAAGTGGGGGACAAAAGGATTAAAAATGTGGTATGCATAATTAAGATGTATGTGTGACATTAAGGAAATAAGTGGGATTTAAATTAAATGAAGTGGGTTAAATTGTAGAATTTAGAATGAAGACAAAAATAAAGTTAAATGGAGAAAAGAGATTTAAAGGGATTGAGAAGAGGGGAAAAAATCCCGCCAAATATTTTGGAGTAGCAAAGTACAGGGTTTAAGTTGTAAAAAAATTAAAAAATTAAAAAAATTAAAAGAAAAATCGGAGAAGAGGAATAGGGTTCCTCTTCCCCGATTTTCTTCCCCATTTTCCCTCCCCTGTCTGCGTCGGCCGAGAGAGAAACCGAATGAGGGAGAGAGGGCGAACGGCGAGGAGAGACGCCGACGAACGACGTGCGACCGACGAGGTGAGGCGGCTTCCGAGCGACGGCGCTGCGACGATGTCGGTCGTGAATGGACGACTCCGATCAAGCGAGGAACGAGCGCTCCTCCTCGGTGGCTGCGAGATTCCGATCTTGAGCGACGCCGGCGATAGAACAGCTCAACCCCAGCGTGTTCTTCCGATTCCGGCGAGCGGGCGATCTCAGATCCGCGATGACAGCTCCGAGGCTGAGCCGTTTTATGATTCCGACGACAAACAGATCTGATCTATTCGGTGGGTGAGATTTTTGAATGAGTTTTGCTCCGATGTTAAGTTCGTTTTTGAGAGGTTGTTGGTTGATTTGTGTTGTGGGTTTACAGCGATCGATCGAAAGGTCCCGGACGGACATTCTCCGGCGAGGGCAGCTCCGGATCTGATTCTGGCGAGAACAGAACACTTGGTTTTGTTTTGTTCTGTTGGGTGAGTTGGATATTTCATTCCGATATTTGGTCTTGAATGTGATTTGTTTCTGATTAGGAGGGATTTGTTGTTAGTGGCTCTGTTTCGTTGTAGAACTTAATGATCTCTGCATTAAACTATTTTGATGAAATAATGTCGTAGGAAAGTGCTATTGTCGAATCCCTCTTTTGGATAAGTAATGCATTGTGATTGTGGTCTATTGAGTGTGAAAAGTTTAGTTGGATTCTTGCTTCGGAAATGGATGTAAATCCTGTTCTAACCTATTGATTGGGCTAAAGCTAATAAAGTGGTTTCTGAATTAGTGATAAATATCTGAATATTGCTTGGATTCGTTAGGCTTAAATTTGCAGAAAGTAATATCCATGCAAAGTGATTTGTGTTTTGTTAAAGTGTCATATGTTTGGGTTTTAAGCACTGTTGAGTTGAATACCATTGATAGATTTAAATTGTTATGGGTTGCTGAATTAAAGGATAAGTTAGGATAAGGTTGAGAAGCTGATAGTTATTGTTACATTATACATACTCGAATCGCTTGTATAGTTGAATTGGAAGCTACATTGTATTGTTCTGTCGAAATCTGGATTTGGAGATTCTAACTTGGATTGTTATTTTGAATGATAGATTTAGTTGTAATTGAAGGTTAGAAATTCAACGAGTATGAACTGCACCTTGGTCCTAATTTCTGTATTGGTTGAAATGGAATCTATCAATGTTAAAGGCATGAGACTTTTGATTTTTAAAGCCGTGTAGGTGTTCATGATTTGGATTATGAGTTTAAGAAATATTGTTAGATAAAGTTGGAAACTTTATTGGAATTCTTTGCAAGTTGATTGGTCTTTGTATGAGACCCTCGCTTATTTTCCTAGAATTTAATTATGATATTCTCGCGTTTATACATTTGTCAGGCTTGGTCAATTTCAGCGAGTGTGATACGATTCTTGCGTAATTGGTTGCTCTGGTTGGTAAGGCAGACCGTCGTCGAGGTAGAGATTTCTATACCTCTTGCGTTATATTGCATCCTATCCCGTTTTGCAAAATAATTATTTTGTGGACTACCACACTTGGAAAATGACGGGGACTGTTCGACAGCACGTTCATTTTTATTAGTAGTATGTTTTCTCAAGTTTAATTCCGTACATGGTTTGAGATTTATTATGCACATGTTGAGGGATGGATCCGCCATCCCCTTTGATACCTTCTGCTGCGTGAAGGTTGATTGTTTGACGTGCGAAAAATATAGGTAGGGCATTGGTGACGTGTCCTCAGGTTGAAACTCCTGAAAGTCGTAAACCTCGTATGGGAGGGTGATGACGCCTCCTTGGGTCGCAAGCCCCTAAACCTGGCCAGGATTTGTCCCACGGATCAGACGGTTGTCAATCGCTGAGACTTGTTTATCCTAAGTCCACATATAGCGAGCAACTGTATCCGTTTTATTTGATTATACGATTATACGATTATACGAGTTGTGTCGTGCAGCCAGGTGCGCCGGCAACTCGGGTGACGTACGAAATCTTCGGATCGTCGTCATTATTCCTGCCTCATAAGGTGTTGTCATCGACGGGTGACCACCTCTTCTATGTTGTGTGGCGGGTGAGTCCATGAGTGACCACCCCTTTTCACTGACGACGTTTTCAAATTGGAAAACGATGATGGCCTATTTTACGAGGTATAGCTGTCTATGTATATAGCAAGATTTTTAATAAAAGCCTCATCGACGGCCCTTGGGTCGGTTTGGTAAAATGATAAAGAGTTTTAAAGTGATTTTAAAAATCCATGTACGGTAGAATGAAACATAACCTTGTTCTCGAAAAATGTACAAAACCAGTTTTGCATGAGGTGCATTTAGTATAGCCATACTTTACTGAGTTAGTCACTCACCCCAAACGACTCCTCCCCCAAAACTTCAGGTAAAGGCAAGAGCAGCTGAGGATTAGGAGCTGAAGTGTTCTGTTATTTACATTTGTGGTGTTTATCATTACTTGGTGAGAATATTTACATTTGGTCTGTAAACCTTAAACACAGTTGGTTTTGGATTTGTTGCATAGTACTTGGATTTCATTTTAATTTATGCACTGTTATCTTCTCGTGATCCCTACTCGGACCTAGGCCCATATTATCTTGGGCCAAATTAAATATTATAAGTCTTCCGCGAAAACTCACGCCTTGGGCTGGATGATCGGGTTCTCTATGAGGATCGGGTCGCCTGACCCGGCGATTCTGTTAGGCCCGTCTTCGGGTCGTGACACAGCGCGTGTCTGCGAGGTTTCCCGGAAACCTCCTTCCCGGGCTCCTCCCGTTAAGCCTTTTGAGAAAAAGGGTGTGACAATCCTCCCCCACTAAATGAAGTCAAAGTCCTCGTCGACTTACAACTCAAGTAGGCTGTCACCCCGACTCTTATTTGGCCTTTCTTCCAAATAGCTCTTTCTTCCTCTTCTCACGATATATCGATTGTGGGAAATAAGACTAGCTGCTTGGAAAAGTGAAATCCACCTCTCGTTGATTCCACTCGAACGATCAATAGTCCACCCTTTTGAAGAAGTCCCCTGTGAAGTCTCTTAGAAATCACCTTCTCCTTGGACTCTACTGATCTGCATCGCTGCGCTACACTCGCAGTCTCTGCCTGAAGCGCGTAGTCCCCTTGACTCGCGCTCTTAGGAAGGCTCCTCGTCTCCCTGAATTGGCCCATCTGACCCCCTATCGGCTCGCGCGCCCACTGCGTCCCTCTGACCCATCGATGTCGCGCCTGCTCAGTGAGTTCCAACTCCCCTCCGATCTGGTCTAATGGCCTTTTTTCATCCACCGTATTTACATTGGTGATGAAATTCCTAGAGATTAGCTCCCACGGTTTGCTTGGAATAAGGAGTGTTTGAAGTATTCCGGATTCCTTCTCCTGCTCCGACTTGCCCCCTTGACATTTTTCTTCCATTCTTGCCCAAGTCTTCTCTCTAGATGATAATTTGAGCATCCCCTCAATGCTCGGATGTCTCGCATTGCGAGTGTCTAGTGTCTCTACCTCGAGAAATTGGCGACCTCTGCCCCAACTAGGAACTCGAAATCTTTCACCGCGTGCGTTGCCTGACCCGCCTCCGACGTGATTTCCCCTCACTGACATATCATATACTTGCTTTTTAACTAGCAAGTGTTCGACATCCCCTCTGGTTGCCTCCTTGATCCCATCAAGTACCTCTGAGTAATTTTCACTGGTGGCGCTTTCCTTCACTGTCGCTTTCCCCAAACGATGAAATGCCTCCATTACTCGTATCTCGGCTCCAAATTTATATTCTCTGTTGAGGTCCAACCTCATGATAAACCGCTGATAATGCTGAGCTAAGCTTAGCATTAGCCGTCGCTCAAGCATTCCCCTGTTGACCAATTGCTCGCTGATCACCCTTGACGCGTTATCATTGCGCTGTCCTTGTCGATCCCAATTGGCCAGAGTGATTGGCTGACTGTCGCCGCTCACACTGTACGCCCAAGCACTGCCCCTAGCTTGCTTGACTCGTACTTTATTCTCTTGGGTCTTCTCTAGCTCTAGTGGTTGACTCTCCTGTCGTAGTCCACTTTGTTTGATGTCGAGCTGTATTGGCTGGAATGGGAAATTACCTCCTCGCAATTCCCGCTCGCTACCTCTGTCGAGTCCGCCTGACCCTTGTGGTTCGCTGTTAGATGCGCCCCACAGCGCTGCGCTCCAACACAGTCTTCCTTTTACGCCCAGATGTTGCCTCGCGCCCATCTGGCTTGTAAGCTTTTGGAAAGTGTGTTCTGCTTTCCAAATCAATATAGGGGAATTGTTGCTTAGCTTCATCGCCTTGCAACTTCGGAAAGGCCTTGCCTTCCTTCGTTTTGGGCTCACCGGCCCTATTTCTGTAGGCGCGCCAAGGTGACGTCGCCCTTTTCAACTCCGATGGCCTCTTGTCATCGGATCTACTCAACACCTCACGTCCTTGCTTTGACTCTTCCCCAGCTTTGTTTTGCTTGTATTTGCGTAGTCTCCTTGAAGAGTGCCTCCTCTTTTCTTGAACTCCCGCATATACATGAAGAGTAGATAGCTTAACGCCTGAACCCCGGTATTCACCCTTAACCGAGCAAGGTGCTGATTCATCTTGGATTATCAACATTCCAAGATAAGGCATCACTACTGCCTTGGCTGGCTTGAAAAAGTTCAAGCCCAGGTTTAACTCGAAATCTTCTAATGGGACTATCGTCAACGAACACGGTTGTTCCCATTCTCCTACGCGCAATTTAGGCACCGCCATACCATTTATGGTTTGCGCAATCGAATTAATCCCCTTTATCCATCTCATGCTTTTTGTCGCCTTCAAGTCGAGATTACTCGCGATCCGTTGTGAGATCAAGCTGTGAGATGCGCCGGTGTCTAACATCGCGTGCACCTCTCGTCCATTGACAAATACCGTGATGTACATCAGGCCACCCGTCGTCGGTGGTTGATTCTGTGTTGATGACTGGTTGTTCCCCGCCTCTGCCTGGTCGCTAGTGAGAGTGTTCACTAGTGGTATGGGGCTCTCCCCATTTTCCGTCTGCGCTACATGCTGCGCACAATCACGAGACTTCCCAGAAGTCTCGTCTCCATTGACAGTCTCGTTTGGCCCACCGTTGGTGATGACCGATGGCTTATTCGGGCATCCCTTGCGAAATGTGGTTCGTCACATATGAAACACCCTTGGGTTCATTTGCGTCGGGGTTGATCAGATCCCTTTGCTTTCGATGATCCCTCGGTCTTTCTTTTCTTGTTTTGACTTGGACTCCCGTGCCTGTTTCCCTTCCTCCTAATTTTTGGAGAAGGTACGGTCTCCTTATCCACCAATTTCTTAGCCATCTCAATCGCTGACATCACATCCTTCACCCCGTGTCTCCTCAATTCGGTTTTTGCCCACGGTTGAAGTCCAGACATGAAATTGAACAATTTGTCCTTCTCATGCATGTCTTGGATGTCTAACAGCAGAGCGGTAAATTCACGAGCATATTCGCGAATTGTACCCGTCTGACGAATCCTCCTCATGGCTTCCTTCGCCGTCCACTCGGCGTTGAGTGGAAGGAACCACTCCTTCAACTCCGATATGAGAACTTCACAAATTTGCACCTTTGGCTCCCTCTCTTGGCGCTGCCTCCACCATCTCTTAGCTTCGCCCGCCAAGAATGCACTAAAGGTCCTCACTTTGTCGTTCTCTTGAATTCTGGCCGCCTTGAAGTAATGTTCCATATCAACTAGGAACCTCTCCACTTCTTCAGCATCCCTATCTCCATAATAGGGTTTCAGCTCCGGTATTCGTGGTTTGATAGCCGTCGCACCAATCCTCTCCGATGGGCCACCCGCTATCCTCATCGCACGCACCTGCGCGATTTCTCCGTCGATACGCCCCAGTCCGTGGCGAGCGTATCGCCTCGTCGCCGCCGTATCTTCACTCACCGAAGTCTTGAAGGCTTCGAGCTCCTCCTTGAGGGAGATCAATTGGAGTAATAATGACCCCTCGTTGCCGGCATCGTGAATTCCCGTGAATTCCTCCAAAAGTTGAAGTCTTGCCGCAACTTCGTCGTCCATCTTGCTTCACCTACCTGTGAAACGAAAAAGAAACTCTCAAGTGGTGATTTTGAAAATACCTCGAATTTTTGAACTCCAAGTTCAAATCTTTTTGGTCACAACTTCAAATCTCGTTAGAAAGTTGTTACCTTTTCATATCGAATCTTCAAATTTCCTTTCTTTTTGGAATTCCGTGTGTCGACCGTTGTGGAGAAGAGAATGGATCTAATACCAAGTCTTCAAAACTCCTTTTTGAAACTTGTGTATTAGGGGAAAATCGAGCAAACCTTTGCTCTGATACCAACTTTCAAACACCTTTTGAAATTGGGATCAGAGGAGAAAGAATCACGAGCAACCTTGCTCTGATACCAACTTTGTCACACCCCTAATTTTTCACCGTGCGGAATCCAACGAATTCGTGTGACCGGCGTCGAAGTCCCACCTCGACTAGCCTTCCTCGCCCTTGCTCTTTGCGAAAACAAGAATTACAAAAACCCACAATTTAAAAATCACTCGACACAACAATTTACGGGAGCCTCGCCCCCAACCACAATTGCTTGAGAGTCTCACGATGGATTAACTCACTTAGCTTGGTGCCTCAAGGGTCCTATATATACAAATATATCTTATCTACATTTGAATTTCAAAAACCCTAAATTAGTTGTAACAATTAATATCCGATCTGCCACGTGTCCACTTCCCATTCGCTGTGCAGCGCACCAATCCAATTCAAATGCCGCGTGAATCCCACCAATCTGGGATCTTCCTCGATCTCCACTGCTGCGCATGCGCCTTCCTTTCTAGTCGACGAGCAGAATCCCTAAGAATCCGGGATTCTGCGAGATCTTCTCCCAGCTCTCCTACGACCCACTGAATGGCGCTGCGGCCCAACCTCCTGCTGGTCCACCTGCGATGCTGCGAACTTGATGGTGATGACCCCGCCATCTTACTCAGCCCAATTATTCAACTAATGAGTGTCTTCGTCCCAACCCCTGGCTGGCCTGTTACACGCGCGGCGCGTGTCTGCGAGGTTTCTCGGAAACCTCCTTCCCGGGCTCCGCCCGTTAAGCCTTTTGAGAAAAAGGGCGTGACAGTTGGTGTATGTGGAGCCCAGTATCAATCATTAATTTTCCTAGCCTGGTGGTGAGGCTCAAATTTTTAAAAAAATAATACTACCATTACTTTTTATTTATATTTTATAATTTTTATTTTTTGATGTAAATATTTGAAATAAATTATAAATAATTCATTACTTTGTGCCGAAGTAAAAATCGAAATAAAAAGTAGGAAAAAATGACAAATTGACCATTGTAGTTTGTGATCAATGATAAGTCAACCACTATTCTTTATTTTTTAACAAATTAATCACTGATATATGGAAAAATGACAAAGCCAACATCGCTGTCACGTTTATCATTAACAAGCTGATCTGAACCGCTGGGGCTTCGTGTTTTTCCAAGAAAAGAATAGAGACTTTGAAGTAGCCATGAAACACTAAAAACTGAGAACCGCTGCGGACTTTGAAGTCGCCATGCATGAAAAACAGAGAGTTTCATGGCAACTTCAAAGTCCCTATGTATATGTTTTACGAATCCAATGTTTTTATTAGATTTTTGACCTCTTCAACTTCAAAAGANTATGTTTTACGAATCCAATGTTTTTATTAGATTTTTGACCTCTTCAACTTCAAAAGACCATAACTTTGGCTACAGGTGTCAAAATCAGCTCTAAAAGGTATCAAATCGAAGCTCTCTCAGATATCTATCACATATTACAAGGTTTATCGTACAAGCCCCTTTCTCGGGGCCAAAATCATGCGTTTAAGCTCTCAAATTTGTGATCAAATTTTTTTAACAAGATAAACTGCGGTGGCGTCACGGGAAACCACAGCAGTGTCCCAGGAAACCGCCGGGGTGTTCTGAAATGCCGCGGTAGTGGCCTTCTTTTCTTGGAAAACCACGGAGCATCAGCGTTTTGTCTACGAACCATCGCGGCTCTAGATCAGCTTGTTAACGGCAAACGTGACAGCAATGTTGGCTTTGTCATTTTCTCATACGTCAGTGGTTAATTTGTTAGAAAATAAAGGATAGTGGTTGACTTGTCATTGACCGCAAACCACGATGGGTAATTTGTCATTTTCCCTAAAAAGTAGACATGCGATTCAATTGGTCTTCAAACCAACTCAGTTGCTAAAGTGAGATTGACGAATCCGAAAATGCGATTTCGAATCAACGACGATTATGCTTCTCCCTCTTCTCATCCTTTCCTTCTTTTTTCTTCTCTTCTTCTTCTACTTCACTTGCTCTTCATCCAAGTTTTCTTGTCCCCATTCACAAGGATCACTCTACCCTCCTTTACTCCATCTCCATTCTCCTCAAGACCCCTCTCAAGCCCTCCCAATTACACCTCGACCTTGGCGGCGCCTTCTCATGGGTCGACTGATACAAAAACTACACACCTCCTCTTACAACACCGTCCATTGTGTTAATTTTTTTAGTAAATTTCTAAAGAAGAAAACACTACAATTTAAACTTGAAAATGATAAACTAACCACCATCAACATGGTTCAAGAAATAAGCCACAATCTTAAATGCCTCTAGAAGACTAGGACAACCATTTAACAATGAAAAATAGAATAAAATAAATCACACAGAGATCCTAAAGGATCTTCTTAATAGTCCTTGCTTTAGGAGCTGCAAACACCAACTTTTTTTCCTTAGAAACTTGAAATACTGACTAGAAGTGGCTTTGTAAATGAATCTGCTAATTGATCTTCCAATTTACAGTAAACCAAAGTCACACACTCTTCTTTCTGTACTTCTCTCACAAAAAATAACTTGATGTTAAAGTGTTTAGTCTTTACATGAAACATAGGATTATGAGAAATAGCAATGGCAGCTTGGTTATCGAAAAAAATCTCAGTGCTTTCTTTTTGCTTCAAATGAAGATCCATTAAAATTTTCCTCAACCACAAAACGTGATTAGCAATGGCTGTTGCAACAATAAATTCAGCTTCAGCTGTGGATTGAGCTGTTGTTTCTTGCTTCTTGGAACTCCATGAGAAAATACCAGATTCAAGAGTAAAACAGTAGCCTGAAGTACTCTTCATATCTTCAATGGAACCTCCCTGATCCCTGTCAGAAAAACCAACCAACTTGAACTCCTTGCTTCTTGTGAATTTAACTCCAAAATCACTTGTGCCTTTGACATATCGAAGCACTTTCTTAGCAGCTTTGAGATGAAGTTGACTTACACAATGCATAAACCTAGACAAAGTACTTACATCATTTAAAATGTCTGGTCTTGTTTATGTAAGATACATCAAGCAACCAATCAAACTTTATAGTATCCTTCATCAACTTTATCAGCACCATCTTCTTTACACAACTTCTTCTTATGGTTTGTAGGAGTGCTTACTTCCTTACATTCTTGAAGCTTAAATTTATATAAAATCTCTTTTGCATACTTATTATGGTAGATGAAAACTTCATGCTCAGCCTGTTTAATTTTCATTACAAGAAAGAAGATCATCAAACCGAGATCTGTCATCTCAAAAACCTTCATCATTTCTTGTTTGAACTCCTTAACTAGCCATTTATCATTTCTTGTCACTAAAAGATCATGAACATAAAGCGAAACTATAAGAACTTCATTATTCTTATGTTTAACATAAAGAGTGGTTTCAGACAAGCTTTTTTTAAAGTCTACGCTCAGCAAATGGTCATCAATCCTACTGTACCAAGCTCTTGGAGCTTGTTTCAACCTATAAAGAGCCTTCTTGAGAAGAAACACCTTGTCCTCATCTCTTTCTTGCACAAAACCTTTAGGTTGTTTAACATAAATTTCTTCCTATAGAACACCATTTAAAAACGCTAATTTTACATCAAGCTAATACACTCTCTAATTCATTTGAGCAGCTACAACAAGCAAAAATCTGATGGTGTCCAAACGAGATGCTCTTTTATCTAACTTGTCACNCAACAAGCAAAAATCTGATGGTGTCCAAACGAGATGCTCTTTTATCTAACTTGTCACATTTGCTATATGGAACATGAGTAAAACACAAACAACCAAATACTTTAAGAAACTTTGGTGATGGTTTATAACCATACAGAGGCTCAAATGTTGTTTGATCTTTTATTGCCTTTGTTGGGAGCTTGTTTTGAAGAAACACAACCATATTTGCGGCCTCTACCCAATTTTTTTTGGCAAATTCTTCTCATGCAGCATACATCTTGACATGTCTATGATGAACCTTTTTCTCATCTCACTAACCCCATTTTGTTGTGGAGTGTAGGGTGCTGTAAGCTGATGTTCAATGCTTGATTCTTCACAAAATTAGTTGAATTTTGTTGAAGTGTACTCCTTCCCGTTGTCAAATCTCAAAATTTGAATTTTGTAGCCACTTTTATTTTCTACTCTTGCCTTGAACTTCCAAAAAACTTGAGCTACTTCTTATTTAAACTTTAAGAAAAAAAAAAACCAACACATTCTTGAAGGCAATATAATAGATACTACTTTTTAGAGAAGATGTTCTTTGAGGGTCTAAGACATCTGTGTGAAACAATTACAACTTCCTTGATGTTCTGCCAGTTGCCTTGAAAAATGGTTTTCTACTGAACTTCCCAAATTGGCATGCGTAGCAGCTTGGAATTTGATCTTCAAATTCTGAAAGATTTTTTGCCATCATCTTGAACTTCATTTGCTATAGCCCTTCGTAGTGATAATTCCCCAGCCTTTTTTTGCCAAACTTTATAATATTTTCCTTAATTGAGAAGAATGTTTGCTCCTCCTCCAATGGATTTAGAGTAAAATTTTTTCCTTTCATTCTAACTTTAAAAATATCTTGATTGGTTGCATCTTTAATTAGACAATATTTTTCTTTAAAAATAACTTAAAAACCTTTCTCAATCAATTTACCAACATTCAACAAATTTTGTTAAATTTCAGGTACAAAAAAGACATTAGTAATAAGTTTTGTATCTGAGAAGCTTGCTATTGCAACAATCCCCTTTCCTTTTACATAGATATAATCATCATTTCCAATTCTAACTTTGGTGATATTGGTTGGCCTTTAATCTCTAAAAAACTCATTGTCATTGGTCATATGGTTGGTGCAACCACTATCAATCAGCCAGCTCTCTCTTGCTTCACTGCCTACATAACATGTAGCCACAAAGAGTTGATCTTCCTGCCCTTGATCAGTAGTATGTGCTTCTTCACCTTGCTGTGGAGTTTTATTTTTGCATACGACAACGTCATGTTCCATTGTGGTTGCATTTGTTGCATTTTGTATTTGGTCTCCTTCAACATTTGAAAGGAGCGTGACCTTTTTTTGTTACAATGTTGACATGGAGAATAATTTTTCTTTGCTCTAACCCTTTTGTTTCCAATTTTACTTTTGTTTCTAATTGCATGTAGTATTCTCGCCACTTGCTGCTTGTACCTTTTTGTTATTGTTCTTCCTATCATCTTGATGTTTTACTAATAAGGCTTCTTCAACAGCCCCTTCCTGTCTCATTACACGTCTCTGCTCTTGTGTGATGGACTATAAGGTCCATTCACAAAGATAAGGGGACAAAGACTCATCAACACCTCACTTTCCAATCATTTGGTGGGTGGCTCAATAATGGCCCAGATGGAAGAGCTGCTAATCCAAGAAGACCAAGGGAGGCCCACACATATTTTACTATGGATAGAAGCCCAAGGAGACAAATTTGAAGAGCAAGAAAGATCAAGAGAAGAAGCGAATAGGAAGGCTTTCCAATTGGTCAAGTAAGTAGACAAAAGGAATGTCGAATATTGCATAGATATGGTATCACGACCCGTAGGCGGGTCGAACAGAACCGCCAGGTTAGGCAACCTGATCCTCTTCGAGAACCTAATCACCTAGCTCAAGGCGTGAGTTTTATTTGCGGAAGACTTTTATAATATGTGGGGCCTAAAGGATATGGGCATAGGTCTGAGTAAAGATCACGAGAAAACAATAGTGCATAAATAAATAAAAATCCAAAGTATTGTGCAACAAATCTAATCGAACAGTATTAAGTTTTACAGACCAAATAGAAATAGGGGTGGGCAAATCGATTTTTGGTTCCAGTTCCGGACCTTTTAGAACCGACCATTCAGTTCTCGATTCCAAGAGTAAGGAACCGGAACCAGAACCGCAAGGAACTGACCCATAACCGGAACCGAGTCTCGGTTCCGGTTCCGGTTCCTAGTAATGTGATTGACCCTGCCTTTAACAACCCCTGCCTCAGGAGTCGGCCTTTGTCTTGAAACAGTAGAGCTACATGAAAAAGAAAATTAAAATCACTAAATGCACCCACATATAGTTTACATTCTATAACCAAGCTAATGGATCTCAAGGATTGTCCAATCTAGATGACTAAAGCTTATGTAATTTTATTCATGATCAGCTAAAGAAAATAATAATTTTGATCAAGTCAAGCAAAGAGTATTTTTGAGCTCCATAAACTTCCAGTGACACACTTACTTTAGCGTATTATAGGTAAAAAGAATAAGAGCATTGTATGACAATCCAGTGACTGGGCCCATATATGGAAAAGTAGGAACTGCATAAATTCTAGCTCCACGTTTCATTTGCTCATGATTTTGCAGAGGAGGAAACCTTGGTAGGAGTGTGGGGTACATGATAGGAAAGGTTTGCATATCACTATTTGGGAAGGTTGGAAAACTAGAAAAACTTGAAACCTGAAATAAATCATGAAAAGCAACTGAGGTAGATTTGAAGTTGGATGCTTGTAAATACACAAAATGGTAACATTAGCAACATACATGTACAAGAGAAGTTGAAGCAAATTTTAAATATTTGTAGTCTCACTAATTATCAATGGCAGCCATAGTGCAAAATATATCTAGAAAAGTCCAAACTTAAGAATCAAACAATTCCATAAAAATTATCAGGCTTTACAAGGGCAAGCTTTTACATTGTATGGAACAACTAGGCCAAACATTTTCCTCAAAGGCCATCTGAAACCAGTTCCAAGTTCCAAGTTTAACAGAGTTCTTTAAATTGGAGGAAATCCAAGAAAGAGACTTTTCATAACGCCAAGAGAATAGTTCAATATATTCTAAACAGCTTTTATCTTATACTAAGATAATTCTTTTCAACCTAAATACAAACTAAGGGTGTGTGGTCTAGCATTTGAATAAAAGAATCAGAATCTAGAAATCAAAGCTCAGCAATCAAAGAATCAGACTTCCAAAAATCAAAGAATCAAAATCCAGAAATTGAAGCTCAGTAAATCTAGAAATCGAAGCTCAGCAATCAAAGAATCAGACTTCCAAAAATCAAAGAATCAGAATCCAAAAATCGAAGCTCAGCAATCAAAGAATCAAACTTCTAGAAATCAAAGAATCAGAATTCAGAAATCGAATCTCACCTTTCTCTTCCTATCAATGAAAAGGGAGAGAAACGAACCTGAGAAGGGCGAGAATTGAGAAGGCAGAAACGGCAAGGGCAACTGGAAAGAACCAAGAAGGCGACGCGAAGGTGAGCAAGGTGACTAGTGACGATCTGCGGGAACTAGGAAGGCAAGAACTGAGGCGAGATGGGAGAACACGAAGACTTAGGGTATATTTATCGGTTCCAGTCGGTTCTATACACCAAGAACCGAAAATCGAACCGACCTCAGAATTAAGAACCGAAGCTGAAACAGACATACTTTTGGGAACCAAGTATCGGAACCGATCTAGAACTGACCCTAGGTTTTGGGTCGGTTTGGTTCTTGCCCACCCCTAAATAGAAATGTCAATGTCCTCATCAAATAATGATAAGTCACTCAAATCAAAACAAAACACTTCGCCTCCTGATCCTCAACCGTTCTTGCTTTACCTGAAGTTTTGGGAAGTCGTTGGGGTGAGTGACTAACTCAGTAAAGTATAACTATACTAGATGCATCTCATGCAAAACTGGTTTTTCTCTCTTTTTCAAAAATGTTGTTATGTTTATCTTTTTATCCGTACATGGATTTTAGATCATTAAATCTCTTTATCGTTTTATCAAACTGACTCGTGACCCTTAATGTGGCTGCATCAAAACTTGTTGTATACATAGACAACTATATCGTAAAAATATGCCAACATCGTTTTCTGTATGACAACGTCTTTAGTGAAAAATGATGGTCGCTCAATGACCCATCTGTAATACCTCGATTTTCTGTCGTTGAATTATGTAAAAATAATTGAGAAAGTATTTGGGTAAATCAGATTATTGAGTATATACGTATTGAAAAATCGAATGGAAAAAAAAAATTAAGTGGAACCGATAATTATCAAATGATATATGGGATAAATTATAAATTTAAATACGGTTGACAATAATATAATTTAAATGAATTAAATTGTTAAAGAGGCAATTAATTAGGTATACATATATAGATAAAAGAGTTTAAAAATTTAAGAGAAAACTTAAGTGGGGTATTTGGAAATTAGGAAAGTTTAATAGAGATGTTTGGTTGGTGGGTTTCGGCTGGGTCAAGAATAAATGAAGGAGCATTTTAGAAATGAGAAAGAAAAACAGAGAGAGAGAGGGGCCGAGAGAAGGGGAGAAAAATGGACAAAGGGGAAGGGGAATCGCGACCCATCGAACGAGCTCGGGCGACAGAGAAGTCCGGCGTACGGCGAAGGAGCTCGAGTTCGGCAACTTCCGGGCACGGTGGGCTGATGCTTGTCACGGCGCGACGAACAGTGGGCTCGAAACGTGCGAAGCTAGGGCACGGGTTGTACGGACAGAACGAAATCACGAATTGGAGCTCCGGCGTTGCTGCGAAATGTCGATCGAGGTCAGTCATAGTTAATCCGTTGTTGGTTGCTGCGACATTTGGAATTCTTGGATTTCAGCTTTGATTGGCTGGGGACTTCGAATGAAACAGCAGGGGCTGGCAGTGCGGGTCCAGCCCTGTTGGTTCTGTTGGTTCGCGAATTGAACACTGGCGACAATCCTTCATCAAACATTTTGGCGTATTCCCCAATTATTTTCTGCAATTACTAAGGCAGGTGTGAATTCAAGGGAAAGGACGCGGGTTGAGCTGGGAATTTAACTCCTTGTCGTCCGCTATGATGATTAAAAAGGCAGCAAGCTCCCTCTGTGCTGGAAAAACTGAGCCTTCTGGAGGGAGACAACAGAGGAGCTACGTGAGTGGGTGTTGCTCTCAAGAGCTGTGAGCCGAGAAAAGAGGTGAGCCGAGAAGAGGGGCGACATTTAGGTAATGCTTTCTGTTTGCTTGTTATGACTTATGTGGAAGAATGGTTTGTTTTCTGTCACTGTTTGAGATTCAATAGAGTAATTGTGGAAGGACTAATGGAGAAATTGTTGAAGTGATTGTGTGATTTAATGGTGTGGCTTATGGAATTTTAGTGCTCTGGAGGAATTGCTTTATGCCAATTATAGTTGATTGATTGATTTTGGGGACCCTGGTTGATTTTGTGGACTCTGGTATATGTGGTTGAAAAAGTGGAAATTATAAAAATAGAAGGAAATAAGGGAATTATGTTGAAGAAATCATGATTTGAGAAAGTGGGTATGCGTAGTATATATAGATTCATTATAAATGCTCCTGTTAAAGGTAAATTGGTGTTAGCAATAACTTGATTTTGTGGTTACATGCATGTGTGGAAATTATAGAAATAGAAGGAAATAAAAGAATTATGTTGAAGAAATCGTGATTTTGTTATGCTCTTTGAATAGTGGGGAAATTGGGTATGCATAGAATTGCTATATTGTGCCTGTTATTGTAATCGTTTATTAAAGTGGTGTTAGTGGTTAGCGGAATCGATGAAGTACTCTGTTAATGAAAAACGTATAACTTGAATAATTGTGAATTAAGAGAAAAATGTATAAATTAGAATTACTCTTTTAATTGGTTATAAAATAAATTAATAGAAAATTATTAAGTGAAAGATATTAATAAATAAATAATAATTTTGAAGGTATTAACGGGAAAGAGGATAAAGATCTAAAAGCGCTAAGGACCTCAGGTAAGTTGATACTTACTGTGCTTTGGTCTTCGGATCCTACATTGCAAGAGTTAGGGGTTGCATGTTGTGTGTTCTTTTAATGATATGTTTTTAGATTAAGCATGTTTTATGCCCTCATAGAGGATATTGATATTGTATGTATTCACACGCATCATGGGTTTAAAACGATACGAAAATGAGTTTTCATGCATGATTTTGAAGAGAGAATGAAAACGAATAATAAATGATAATGAAAAATTTATAAAATAAAGAGTGAGCCCGAGGTTCTTTCCAGGGCACTCAATGAAGTAAAAGAGTGAGCCTGAGGTTCTTTCCGGGGCATTTTGAGAATAAAGTCCAGGGTAAGTCCAAGGTTCTTTCCGGGGTATTCTGGACAGAAAAGAAAAGTGATATGAAAACAGAAAGGGAAACGGAAAACGAAAAAAGAAAAGAAAATGATTTTAAAATGCATAACATGTTTATTTTATATTATATCACTTACTGAGCATTAGGCTCATTAGTTAAGTCTTGTTAATGTAGGAAATGAGGATGTTGGTGTGCCTACTGAAGAGGAGATATTTCAAGATGATTCATTGGGTTATCAGCCGGGTTCAACCTGATGAATGTGACTCACCTTAAAATTTGGGATTTAATAAATGTTTGTAATGTATTTGCAAAACTAAAATGTATTTTATTTTATGTTCTGCGTTAACTCTGGTATGGTTTTAAATGAATCTACATGTTTTAAATAAATTAGGCGAAAAATTTTATATCAAAATTTTTAAACAAGGAAAACAAGATTTTAAATAAACGGGATGTTACACCATCCCACACTCATAAGATAATAGGTGATCACTGGTCGATGATAACACCTCATGAGGCAAAAGAATATAAATGACGGCGATCCAAAGACCCGGCATATCACCCGAGTTATCGGCGAGAACTAATCGATGACACAACTCATATAAAGAATACCAATGACGACGATCCAAAGACCCGGCACGTCACCTGAGTTGCTGGCAAGAACTCAGTGATGATACAACTTGTATAATCGCAGTAACGGATGAGATTGCCGGCGACAAATTGCGTCTTAAAATACCTCTATGTTCCAAGTTGACTAGGGTTGCCAACGAGCAAGCTCAAGCCGTCACACCACCCGTCAAATGAAACAGTACTAGGATAGACAAAACTCAACGACAAACAAGCAGCCAACTCCGTGTGACTAATACATTGGTTTAGGGACTCAAAACCTAGAGAAGCGTCATCATCTTCCCGATTCCATTTCCAACTTTCAGGGCTCTAAACCTAAGGATATGTCACAAATGCCCCATCCCCCTTTTTCGCACGCAAACAACCAATCTTCACGCAGCAGAAGGTTTCACAAGATAGCATCGTGATGCTTTGGTGTTAGAGTACCTAAAACATCAAGATGATTCATCATCCAATATATGCACAATAGTCTCACACCATGTACGGAAATTAAACGTGAAAAAACATACATATACATAAAAACCAACGTGCTGCCGAAACAGTTCCCTCTTGTTGACCGGAGCAATCGTCTCCTCGGAAATCATATCACACTCACCGAAATTGTTCAAGCCTAGAACATGTCAAACATGTGAATTAAAAATCAATAAATCCCAAGTAGTTAAGTGGAAGGGTCCTATGCTGGGAATAGGAACCCAACCGACATGTAACGACTCATCTAAGGATTACACCCAAAATTCTCAAACTCTATCACCTGGTAAACTAACAGTGCATCGTCAAAATAACACTCAATCCTCAACATTCATCACTTAGCATAGTGTGCAATATTCCAACAATTAGCAAACCATGTTCTCAACCCTACAAGATTCATCATCCAACTGAATCCCAAAGAGTTTTCTAACATAAAATAGTCACAACAATTCAATCATTTGTCCTTAGGAGTTATTAACAAACCCATGTCTTAATGGTAATCACATCCAACAATGTTCAATGTCTCGAGGTGTCAACAAACAAAGAACAACACAAACCGACAGAGTGATAAGTTCTCAGAATTTTCCAATCAAAACATTAACAAAACAGAACCCTCATTTCAATGTTATTATAAGCTAGAGTTCACCATTAAGCAGAACTAACCGAATTAGAGCATCAACCAATAAGTGAACAATTTCCTCAATCAACCGAGAGTATGGAATAAGCAAAGCAACAACTAAATATTCCCAACATTTTTCTATAGAACAAAGGCCACCGAAATCAATTCAGAACCAAGCAAAAACTCCAAGTAGAATCCAAACAGAACTGTAACCCAAACTGAGATCTTCAAGTTCATTAATGACCAACGATAAATAAAAAAAGAATAAGAAGTTCCAAAGCATAGTCCAAAACAGAGAGAAACCTTAACTTAATCGAAGAAAATGTTCAGTCGTGGCAAAACTAGCCTTCCCGCAATTTGTCTCTTCAGAAAGCTCCTGGACGGAATGCTTCTCAGACGGTGTCGCGGGTTGTCGTTGCGTCTCCCACGTAAAATTGCTCCCTCTCGCGAATGGAAGGGTCTTCGACAGCAGGGAAGGAATAGCCCCAAACCCTCGGCCAACGCACCTATTTATACTCGATTTCTAGGGTTCAATGTTGTCGGACATCATTCACTCTACTTCAAACGTCCATCAGCCGGTTTCGGACGTCCCTTGTCGATTTCGAACATCCCTTATCCACATGAACGACAAGTCTTTCTTATGACGGACGTCTCTCCTCAAAATGGACTTCCTTTACAGTCATCCAACGACCCAAATTTCATCCTCCCTTCCTCATCTGACGGCTTACACTACACTCGCATTTTATTTTATTTATAAGTAACACGTGCCCCGCACGTGACATCAGTTGTTAGCTTATTACGGACGTCCCTAGCTTCAACAGATGTCTCCCACGCTCTATCCGATGGTTAACAATCTGCTCAAGTGACATCCAAAGACTATCATTTCGTCCGCTCAACTTACTCTTCAGCGTCGGACGTCTCTTGATCCAACAAACGTTTCTCCATCCTGATCTGACAGTCCACAGATCATTTGAATCCCATAGCCTTCATCCGACGGCTAAGACTTCGTCCGATCTTCCACATCGTCTCTCCCTCTTGATCTAACGTTCCATAGGTCATCTGATTTCCCATATCCTTCATCCGACGTCCAAGACTTCATTCGATTTTCCTTTCCCTTCAAATCTTCTTTGCATTTGTACTTTATTCATTCTTAATTCCTCTTCTCGTTTCTTTGAATCTTTATCTTCTTTCAATCTGCACGCAATCCCCTTTTCTTTTCTTCTTTATTTTAATTCTTCTATTTTTCTTTTCAAATGTTTAATTATTTTTCTCTTAATTTCCTTTTATTATATATATATATATATAATATACATGTCCTTCATTAAATAAACCAAATCAATTTATTTACCATTCGGTAATTATCCAATTTTATCGATTTCGACTAAAAATCTCTCTATAAAACTCACCTTTTTCTTAATATCTCTTATTCAAATAGATTCTCCCATCAAGAATATATATTTGAATTGAGTTTCAAACTGGACACTTATCTCATTCAAATGAGGTTAGTTTTTCTAAATGAAAAATCAATTAGAAAATCAGACCAAAAATTGGTGGTTCATTAATAAACAAAAGTAACTGCCAACAATCAAATGAGTGCATAGGCCTAACTCTCTTAATCTTCAACTTGAGATTTTATCTTTGAGAGTTAGGTTCTAAATTGTAATATTTCATTTTCTATTTGTACCTGAATGAAAAGGGTGATGCCCCGTGAACAGTCAAGAGAAAGGGTGACGTCTTGAGAAAGAGTCACTTGTAAAAGTTTGATTGACACCTGTGAAGTCAATTATCACTAACCGAGGAAGTTAGGTGATTATAAGGATCTCCAAGTTGGGAACTTGGAGCTCGGACATAGGCCAAGGTTTCCGAACCGCGTGAACAAACTCGGTGTCATATTTCTTTACCTAAACTCTACATTTGTGATTATTTGCTTGTTTATTTTTTATACATCACTTAGGGTTTGGAATAACAAATATTGCACAAAAAAGTTTAGCACACATAATTCACGCCCCCTCTATAGGCGTGCCTACAGTCCAACAAGTAGTCTATCAAAATACTCTTTTATGGTTTTTGTCTCTTTCATCTCTTGCAACTCAAAGTCACGAACTAGGTTCAACACCTTCATTCCTAGAATTCTTTCATCTCCTTCATACTCAGTCTTGAGATAATTCCATATTTCCTTTGTTGACTTCAAAGACATGATCTGAGTGAAAATGATTGATGAGACTGCAAACAAACAGACTTTTGTCTTTGATTTCTTTGTCTTCTTTTCCTTTTGTGCTTTGATTTGTACCACAGTGAAATTGTTTGGAAGAACTGGAACTTCATAGTCTTCTTCCACTACTTTCCAAAGATCCAAAGCTTTTAAGTATGTCCCCATTCGAACTGCCCAAATTTGATAGTTATCTCCATCAAACATTGGTGGAGCTATAGAAGAGAAATTTGCTTTAGCTTCCATGACTATTCAAACTCACATAGGTCCCTTAAGAAATTAATAGCTCTAATACCAATTATTAATTTTTAAGTAAATTTCTGAAGATGAAGACATTACAATTTAAACTTGAAAATGATTAACTTAACCAACCACCAACAACATGGTAGTAGAAATAGGCCACAATTCTAGATACCTCTTAAAGACTAGGACAACAATTAAAAATGAAAAGTAGAATAAAATGAATCACAAGCATATACTAAAGCATTTTCTTAACCACTGCAATTCCCCACTCGACAAGTCCTTCAACTTCAACCCATGTGGTGGCTACTGTTACCAACCTCCTAGTCCTCTTTGCACAAACGATTATGTTGCTCTCTACCTTGAAAACCACAACACTCAGAAGTTTATTGACACCAACAACACGTCATCAATGTTGTCATGACCAGGAGGTGAGCTAGACAAAAACGCCGGGCCAAACGACCCAATCCTCGGAGAGGACCGGATCACCTAGTCCAATGCTTGTTGAAATTTGTGGAAGACTTGCATAAATTTACAGCCATAGCCCACTTGTGATGGGTCACGGTCCATGTAGTGATCGCAAGAGTTAATAATGCAAAAATATAAAGTTACATAATCCAAATAAAAATTCGCATACAATCCAAATGTCCAGAAACCAAATCCAAAGTACCATACAAATTATCCAACAGTTTGTTTACAAGAAAATAAAGGTACAACTAAAGAAACGAAAGAGAACATGAAACAAAGTCTTCAACCCTATCCTACGCAAGTCTAACTACTCTTTTCTTTATCTGAAGGGGAGGGGTCGTTGGGGTGAGTGACTAACTCAATAGGAAACTTATATTCAATGCAATGCACGTGTAAAACTTGTTTTACTCTTTTCATCAAAACTTGGAGTTTTGGGTAATCATGCATGCTTCTAAAAACGTTACAAATCCTCTTTGTCTTTTAAAGAAAACTGGCCTCAAAGGCTCCCGACGAGACATCAGGAAAACATGGTTTTATACACAGACAGCTATACGTCAAAAATACCCTCGTCGTATTTTATCCTGAGAACCATTATCACTGAAAAAGGAGGAACGCTCGAGTTTCCTCCAATCAATCACACAGAAAGACAGCGACCATTTCTAGGTAGCACCTCATAAGTCTGGAGGAAAACAAATGACGGAGGTTTGAAGACCCGGCGCGTCACCCCAGTTGCTTGCAAGCAAGCTCTGCAATAACACAACTTGTACCATAAACACCCTTATTAGGTTTATGGATTCGAAACCCAAGGAAGCGTCATCACCTTCCTAATCTCATCTTTCAAACAGCGCACAATCAACCATCTCCACGCAGTGGGAGATGTACCAAGAATAGCCTCGTGATACTTTGACACCTAGACCGTCCAAAGTATCATGCACATGAAATAAAGGTGTAAAACTCACGTACATATGTAGTATAAAAACTTATGTGCCGTCGAACAGTCTCCGTCAAGTTTTCATATGTAGTAACCCACAAAATATGATTTTTGATAACAATGCAATGCAATGCAAAACAACTAAGCATAGAACCTCTACCTCAGCAACAGTCTCTCCTTTTATCCAAAGGAGCAGCAACCTCAGGTGTCAGCTCGAAGTCCTCGAACTCACCTAAGCTTAAAACATGTCAAAGAGTAAGAATTCTCGTAAATGGTTATCTTGGAATATGTGGAAGGGTCCTATTATGGGACTAAGAACCCAACCGAGGTGTAATTGACTCATTATATGCATGTCTGTACAGCGGGGTCAACTCAGAACCATTCTAGGGCAATCTGCCTGATTTTCAGTTGACCAATTTTTTACTCAGGTCATTTTGCGCTTGACCGGTTTATTACCTGTTGATCGACGACTCATTTCTGGTCCATTTGTAGTCGGCAAACTGATCGACCGGTTGATTTATGGTTGACTAGTTGGTCGACCAAATTCACCTCTGGTCATTTTACGATCAAGTGGTTATTACCGGTCGATCGACTATTCATTTTCGATCGATCAGTAGTCAGACATTTGATCGACCGGTCAATTTCTGGTTAACCAGATTCGTCTTCGGCGCGATTTTTTTGTCGGAGACGCACCATTTTCCCCCTTTTCACCTCCAATCAATAGATAATCATTCCTTAACTCCAAATAACCCAACATAAATCAGAGTAGTCCCTCAGATTTGAGTTTTTAAGCTTGAATTCGAAGAAAATATTCATGGACATTAAAACCTCAAAATCGGAGAGAAAATCTTACCGATTCGTAAACCTTCTTCACCAATGTCGTTCCCCTCGACGTTGCGAACGTTTCCCCTTTGTCATTTTCATTAGACGGTCGATTTCTCCTTTGTCATCTCCTTCCACATGCATTCGTCGTCGGCTGATAGAAGGAAGAGAATTTTCTTCCCCATGTGAATACCCTTCCGTTTTAATATTTTCTTTTAATTTCTTTAATTATATATATATATATACACACACTCAAAGTTTTTGTTGAGCTGTTTGTTAGAGAATCTTCTGTGATGAACCTCACGTTAACGAATCCGTTGAGGCCCTTCGACGTCTGTTATCAGGCTTGGGGATAAGGAAGGGGGTGGACGATTATATGCTAATCACTTTCTTATTTAAAATGAAAAAAATAACAACGTCCAATGTCTGTAAAACAACGTCGGTCGACGCAAAATAAATTAGGCTAAAACGCAGCCTTCCATGACAGTGATAGCTTTCCCTCGCAGAAGAACTCTCTGCCTCTGCTCCTCTACCTGAAGATGTACTATTCCACTTCTGGTTGATGCCTGAAATATGTAATTCATATATATTAAACCATGATGAGAGAGAGAGAGAGCACATAAGCAACAAGCTGAGACTTGCCAAGCTTTTTGCTCCAGTAGCCTGCCAATGCACAATGAGCACTACCACAAACAGGATCCTGAAATAATAGAAAATCACAATCAAGAAGCAGCAACGAAACTTAGTTTTTACTTAGTTTCCATTTCTATCTTAACCCACTACTGTCATTGGAAGACTAACTAAAACTTGAACTTGTGCGTATGTGGGTGCTGGATTTATACATGCATGTATGCATGCCTGCACTTAGTTACATATGCATAACAATGCATGTTAATGGTTTGCGTTCGAATCATACAAGAGAAATCAATCAAAAAACGATGAAGAAAAAGCGGCATGGGATTGTCAAATAAGTTGCAGCTGGTGACTGAAAAACCCCACTCTCAAACCCGTTCATATGTATTAAAAAATATTTTTATTATGTGATGTGATGTTATTTTTTTGTGATGTTATTTCTTAGAAGATGTTTCATATTCCTAGGAAACTTATCATATCTTTATGTATTAGAAGATGAAAAGCTCTCTCTATAAGAGAATGTTTTGTAGAAGAAAAATCAAGAAACACTAGAATCAATTTAAAATAAAGATTGAAGTTTCTCATCAAAATTCATTCTTCTTTGTTTTCTACTTCTGATTTCCCTTCAATTGGTATCAGAGCTAACCAGGTTCGTCTAAGGGTCGAAAATGGCAACCGTTGGAGCTTTATCACTTGTTTCTATTTTTTCTGGCGAGAACTACGATTATTGGAGCATCAAAATGAAGACTTTTTTCTTATCTCAAGATCTGTGGGATGTAGTAGAAAAAGGAATTACGGTTCTAGCAGAAGAAAGCTCAACTTCAACCGATAGAAAGCAAGAGATCACCAAAGATGCAAAAGCATTGCTCATCCTTCAACAATCTGTGTCTAAATCAATCTTTCCAAGGTTGATGAGGGCTAAATCTTCAAAGGCAGCCTGGGAGATTCTGCAGATTGAATTTCAAGGAAATGAAAAAGTTAAGATCATTAAACTTCAAGGTTTTAGAAAGGAGTTTGAGAATTTGAAGATGAAAGACTCTGAAGAAGTGCAATTATATTGTTCTAGAATAATTGAACTTGTTAATCAAATGAGAGGTCTTGGTGAAGAGGTGACTGATCAAAGGATTGTTCAAAAGATTTTGATTAGTCTACTAGAAAAAAGTGATCATATAGTAGCTGCAATCGAGGAGTCAAAGAACTTGCAACAACTTTCAGTTATTGAGTTGATGGGTTCTCTTCAAGCTCATGAACAAAGACTAGCGAGAAGAGGTGAAAATTCTTTGGAGCATGCTTTTCAATCCAAAGTGAGTTTAAAGAACAAGAGCAAGCATTTTAAGAAAAAACCTCAAAATGTTCAGAAAAATTCTGATTTTAAAGAGGCCAAGGGGAAAGAAAAATTGACAGAATTTCCACCTTGTGGTATTTGCAAAAAAACAAATCACTTTAAGAAAAATTGTTATCATGCCGGAAAGCCACAATGCAGAAATTGCAAGAAGTTTGGCCATATTGAAAAAGATTGCAAATTCAAAAATAATCATTAAGCTCATTATTATAAAGAAAAAGAGGAGAATGAGCATCTGTTCTTTGCATGTCAAGCACTAGCTCAAGAAGAAAAAATCTAGTTTATTAATAGTGGTTGTAGCAACCATATGGCATCTGATGAATCAATTTAGAACTTGACACTTCTATTAAAGCCAGAATCAAGATGAGAAATGGAGACCTTGTTGAATTTAAAAGAAAAGGCACAGTAACAATCTCAACAACTAAAGGTACCAAATTTATTAAAGATGTGTTACTTGTTCCTTTGTTTGATCAAAATTTTTTGAGTGTTGGACAAATGATGGAAAATGGTTATTCTTTGTGCTTTGAGAATGATTTCTGTAAAATATATGATTCCGATAACAAATTGGAATTATTTGAAGTGAAAATGGGAAGAAGTAGAAATTTCTCTATTCAATGGAGCTATACTAAAGCTATGGTGGCAACGGTGGATGAGTCTATGTTATGGCATCAAAGATTTGGGCATTATAATTTTCATTTTTTGAGACTTTTACATCAAAAGGAGATGATGAAAGATTTTCCTCTTCTAGAGAAAAAGTTTCAAGTATGTGAAGGGTGTATGGTTGGAAAGCAACACAAATTACCATTTCCTTCAGAAAGCAATTGGCAAGCTACAGAAAAATTACAACTCGTTCATACGGATGTATGTGGACCAATGAAGACTCCAACTTGCAAACAAGCAGGTCTTTTATTTTTTTTATTGATGATTTTACAAGAATGATTTGGGTCTATTTTCTACATGCGAAATCTAAAGTTTTTGACACCTTCAAGAAATAAAAATGTCTTGTTGAAAATCTGTCTGATTGCAAAATTAAGTGTTTACGAAGTGATCAAAGGACTGAATATAATTCCAAGGAGTTTGAAAATTTTTGTGACGCTGGGGGACTTGAACATCAACTTTTCGTCGCTTATTCTCCACAGCAAAATGGAGTCTCTGAAAGAAAGAACAAAACTGTCATGGAAATGGTGAGATGCATGTTGCTAGAGAAAAAAATGCCTCAAGAATTTTGGGGCGAGGCAGTGAATACTGCTGTATTTTTGCTCAATCATTTGCCTACAAAAGCAGTTGAAAACAAAACTCCTTTCGAAGCTTGGTATGGATTTAAACCCTCTGCAAGTTTAAGAGTTTTTTAAGAGTTTAAGAGTTTTTTAAGAGTTTTTAAGAAGTGCAAGTATATTTTTGGGGGGGTTATAAAACCCATCTTGGACACAAGTTACAATGCAAGTAATAAATAGATGTTAATAACCAACCACCTAAGAAGAGGAAAAGTTATTAGCAAACCAAGACAAACATTAATTACTTAGAAGAAGTGGGATGAGAAAAAGGGAAGCTTCATTACCTAGGGAAATGAAAAGAGTCTAGAAAACTACAAGAGCATCCTGGAATATGAATTACTATCTCTAGATCCTTCTTTGGTGAGACAAGGCTTACCTATGAAAATGTAAAGTTCTTTTAGTAATTCCAAGGCCACCTAATACATTTAAGGAGAGCAATTGGGCCAAGGATGTGTGGGCTTTCTCTTCTTCTCCAATTGGACTTGGTCCCACCCATTTGATTAAGTGTGTGAGCTTATCTAAGTCCATGGTTGTTGGGTCATTCTCCAAGCTTCCATGGAAATGAATTCCTAGTTGTCTTCGGTCAAAATGTGATTAAATGTCTAGGAGTGTCCTTGTCATCACGCATTGGTTCGTGCTTAAGTTCTTCTAGTTTATTCAATCCTGTAAAATAGTAACTAATTATATAAGCAAAGAGCCTATTGACTCAGGTCCAGATGATAGGACCTTGGGGTGCATCACTATGGTGAACAAGTTACTGATCAGACTATTGTCTCAAAGGTTTTAAGGAGCTTATCTTTAAAATTTGATCATGTTGTTGCTGCGATTAAGGAGTCTAAGGATCTGTCTACATTCTCATTTGATGAATTAATGGGATCTTTACAATCACATGAAGCTTGAATAACAGGTCTTTCAAAAAGCATGAAGAAAATGCATTTCCTGTAAAGGGGGAGATATCTAATTCTAGGGAATTTGAAATGACAACTGGAAGAGGATGAGGTAAAAGTGGATTTCGAGGACGAGGCAATGACAGAGGCCGTGGAAGAGGCCAAAGTGAACCAAGACAGCAATATAGAAATAACATTCAATGCTATCATTGCGGGAAGCACAGACATATCAAAGCAAATTGTTGGTATAAAGATGAGCAGATGCATCTTGCAGAAGAAAATAAAGAGAAAGAGGAAGAAGAAACTAAGTTGTTTATGGCTCTTTATGATACTGATGATATGTCAAGTGATGTTTGCTTTGTAGATAGTGGATGCTCCAATCATATGACAGGCATGAAGACAATGTTTAAAGAATTTGATGAGAACTATAAGATAACAGTGAGATTTGGAGATAATAAGCAGGTTCAAGTGGAAGGAAAAGGAACAGTTGCAGTAAAGACCAACAATGGTAAAGTTAAACTAATTTACAATGTTCACTTTGTTCCTGGTTTGACATTTAATTTATTAAGTGTGGGGCAACTTATATGTAGTGGATATTCTGTATTATTTGATGATGGCTTACGTGTTATGAAGGAAAAGAAATCAGGGCAAATTATGGCTAATGTTCGTATGACTGAAAATAACATGTTCCCACTTGAAGTCTCTGATGTGTGCACTTATGTGCTTGTTGCTGATCAGAAAAGTGAATCAAAATTATGTCATTTGCGATATGGACATCTCAACGTGAGGGGAATGAAGCTGTTCTATCACAAAGGTATGGTTCATGGACTACCAAAAATTGATTCTCTTGATGTGTGTGAAGGATGTATATATGGCAAACAAGCAAAGCGTCCATTTTCTGTTGGAAAACCATGGAGGGCTTCAAAATGTCTTGAGTTGATACATGCTGATTTATGTGGGCCTATGAATACATAATCACTTGGAGGAAGTTGATATTTCTTGTTGTTTACTGATGATTATAGCCGAATGAGCTGGATCTATTTTCTGGATTTCAGAAAATTCAAAGTTATGGTTGAAAAGCAAAGTGATGCCACCATTTAAATTCTTAGAACATATAGGGGAGGTGAGTTTTGTTCTAATGATTTTACTAATTTCTATGAACCTGTGGAACACGTAGGAAAATGAAATCTCCATACACACCTTAGCAAAATGGTGTAGCAGAGTGAAAAAAATTGTACAGTTGTTGAGATGGCGAGAAATTTGCTAAAAGCTAAAGAGTTGTCGAATACTTTTTGGGCCGAAGCAATCACAACAGTTGTGATTTGTTAAATATATCTCCTACAAAGGCTGTTCTTAATTGCACACCGTATGAAGCTTGGAGAGGTACAAAGCCATTAGTAAAGCACTCAAAGGTTTTTGGTTGCATTGCTTATACTTTGATAGATTCTCAAAATCGACATAAACTTGATGAAAATCTAAAAAATGTATTTTCGTTGGATATTGTTCTAAATCCAAAGCATATCATTTGTATAACCCTCTTCGTGGTAAAGTGATCATTAGCAGGAATGTGATTTTTGACAAAAATAGATGCAATACCCCGAAAATATATTTTCTTATTTGATGATTTAATAAATCTGGATAATTATAATATATGGATAGTGCATCGAATTATGCAACGGTAAGTGTAAATCATGCTTGGAAAGTATATGGTTAACATTGAAAAATATTCCAAGCATGAAAAACTTAGGAAAAATGTTCACTGGTGAGTTTCGGACGCCTGCAGACGACACTCCGAAAGGCATGTCTCGTCCACAACCCTGTTATACTTTGGGACGATATTGGGGAGGACATTCTGAGTCCCAGCTTGTTCTATGAAGGACAATTCGGACGACGTGCGGACGAAGCGGACGAAGGAGGCCCGCGTCCGATTTGAATCTGTAATATTTTCTGGACAATTCGGACGATGTGCAGACGAAGAAAGACCGCGTCCAAATGTAGCTTGCGGACGGTACGGACGAGGTATTAGGACGTGTTTTCTAGTCCCAATTCGACTTTCGGACTATGTGGATGAGGTCGCGGACGACTCGACTCGTCCGAATTATCGGGAATTTTTTAGAAATCCATTTATATTCTTTCCTCTTTCTCTTCCGATTTCATGTTTTACACGAAGATTTTCTCTCCCCAGCTCCCTGCAACCCGTCTACTTCTTCCTGCAGATAGGAAGGCTTTCCACGTGCCTCATCGTCAATGGACCTCCCCTTGTTGGTTTGTGTGATGGCCAGCCTAATCCTGCAGCTATCCTCTTCCATGTTGCAGTCTTTTCTCTTCTCTCCTCTGTTACTTAAGGTAAGGCTTCCCCTTTGTGTTCTGCTCTTAGGATAAAATTGGGGAGCTAAGTGAGTGCTTTATGAACGTGTTGTGAGTGTAATAAGAAAATTGGGAGTGAAGTGCTAAAAGGTGTGATATGTTTAGTGAATTGTTTTGAAGATATTGCTGCTTGGGATTTTTCTCAACCGTGAAGGTAAGAAGTAGTTTTGTTAATGGTTAATCTTCAATAGTTGGGATGAGTTGGTTATGAGTATTGGAATTTTACTTTTAGCGTTGTCTTGTGAAGGAAACTTTTGAAGGATAATGAGACACTCGGAACACATTGGCTACTGTGTAGGTGATTTTGGCCCCTGTTTGATACGATTAAGTTGTTGAACGTTTGAAGTAAGGATTGGAATTTGTATTGGTCAAAGGTGGCCCTACATTACGGGTTTTGCATTGCTTTGGATTGTTAAGTTCTTATTGGTTTTGCTGGGTTGAATTGAACTGTCACATATTGTTGAAATGGTCTATTGCTGCAATTTATTTCAAGAGAAAAAGCTGAAACTATCGTACCGAATATTGGAACGTGAAAAATGAGATCCTGTGCACTATGACTTGATAGTTCTACTTAATCATGGTTGAATGCTCTAAATATTGTCTTGGGTTGTTACTGTCAAATGTGAATACGATGAAGCATGATAGTCTGGACTTGAAGAGTGTGAACTATCATTTTATCCTTGGTTGCCTCCTTGTTATCATGTAATTATTATCCACTAATATACGTTATCGGGATACGAAAATAGTGCATGTACGAATACTGAAATTTGTAGTTGTACAATCTTTAGTTAAGTTTTTCTTCATGTGCAATGGACTTGGTTTTGGCTATTAAGGATGGATTTGTTTACTTTACACTGTAGTTAATGTTCAATATCATCACATTGAAAGCATGTCTGTAATATGGTCACTCAAATTGGGAAACCCGCACAAAGATGAAAGTTCCTTATTTTTAATTGTTTTCTAAGAATGATGACCGTGCTAAATTGTAATTCCTTTGTGTGTTCATATTGTAATTTATTTTGTGGCATTCATGCATCATCCTAGGGTTTATGAATCGTTTTCATGCTGTGTGTCATCCTAACATACGTAAATAGGCGTGTAGGGGTTCGGGTGAATTGGTAACTTTCCATACGATAGATTACTCCCACGTAAGGAGTGGTAGGATAGAAGTAGCTACGTGGATTCTAGGGTTCACAATTACCCCGTTCTGAAACCCCCAACGTCTTCAACAAAAGTGAGGATACTTGCTTGTGGTAACACCCCCGATGGATATATCTCCTCACCGGAGTGACTGGTTAGATCACAAGTTTCTAGGGAGTATTCCACCTTAACCTCCAGAAAAGAAACGGTTCTCTTCTGTAATGACATAGTAATGCATTGTGTAGTAATGCATCATTTGCATTGCATTAATTCTGATTCTTGCTGGGCGTTAAGCTCATTGTTTTCCCTTTAATGCAGGTGATTATTTTGATGATGACATTCCAGTTGTGAAAGGGGCGTTCCAGGATGACCCCTCATGTTATAAGCCGATTTGACTTGCTGGGTGTGGCTCGTATGGGATGAGAGATGATAGTATTTTGAGATAAGGGTATTTTGGTAATTTGACATAGTGATATTTTGAAAACTATTAATATTTGTAACAAGGGACTTTGGGATTTTTATTGTGAACCTTTAAACTATGTTTTGAATTCTGCACTATGTACTCTGATTTCATTTTTAATGCATTTCGAATGTCGAATAAATTAAGCAAAAAATTTCTATAACGTATTTTAAATTGAGAATAAATATTTTTAAAATAAAGGGGCGTTACAATAGGAGTTGGAACTGGGAAAGCAAGCATGACAGTCCACAGATTCAATTTCCAATCACTGACAATTCAGATTCCAGCAACACAAATTCAACAACATTAGTCCAACAGATTCATCAAACACAATCTCTACAAATTCACCACCATCCTCCTCTTGTAGTTGTTCTTCCTCTGATGAAATACCTCCACGAAAATACAGATCTCTTAAAGAAATTTATGAAACTTGTACTTTTACTTTATTAGTTTCAAATCCTCTCACTTTTGCACAAGCTGCAGAAAAAAAAAAAAGGAATGGTGCAAAGCAATGAAGGAGGAAATTATGGCAGTTCAAATGAATGAAACATGGATGCTCGTAGATTTGCCTACAAATAAAAATGCTATTGAATTAAAATGGGTGTTCAAGACAAAATACAATTCATATGTGAGTGTACAGAAGCATAAAGCTCGATTGGTGGCTAAGGGATACGCACAATAACAAGGTATTGATTTTGATGACACGTTTTCTCCTGTTGCTCGTTTTGAAACAGTGAGAACCTTTCTAGCCTTAGCTGCACAACTGCAATGGCATTACACTAGTTTGATGTCAAATCAGCCTTTCTAAATGGTGACTGGATGAAGATGTTTATATTATGCAACCAGAAGGTTTTATCATCAAAGGAAAGGAAGACAAAGTTGTTAGCCTTTTTGTTAGGCTTAGTTTTATTTTGATGATGACCAAATTGACCAAATGGTTTAACGTAATGAAAATAATAAGTTGGTTAATTGTGTTTTTATTGATAATGTATTGAACGTTTTTATTTATTATTTTTATACTCAAATTTATCAAAAATACCCATGTTGAGGGTATTAAAGTGTGCTAACATGTCTATTTGAGTCCATGTAGTGTTGGCTATCTTTTAGGGACTCAATATAGTTCAAGGGCAGTTTTGGAGTGAAATGCGGACGCCAGTTTATGACGTGCGGATTCCGCGGACGGGATTTCCAATCGTCCGATTTGCCTCTGTCCATTTTGATGAACACGCGGACGATGCTTGCGGACGAGGCGGACGTGAAATGGCGTCCGCAGGTCTTCAGCTGTGCGGACGGAAGCGAAGAAGAGGACGCTGTTTTGGCATCCAACATTTGTGTGAAGACGCGGACGATGTAGGCGGACGCAGCGGACGATGGGAATGACGTCCGCTTTGAATCTGTCCAGTTCTGGATTTGTGCGGACGATGTATGCAGACGAAGCGGACGATGCAAATGGCGTCCGCAAATGCCCAGAATTCTGTCCAACAGCTATTTTCTCAACGGGCATTTTTGCAACGGTCGTGCGGAGGATAGGTGCGGACGCTGAGGTCGTCCGGAAGCAGCAGTGGGAGTGTTTATAAATAGAGGATCACTCTATGCTATCCACAAGAAATGAATCGAATATTCGAGGCGAAGCCCTGGCAAAATCAATACTCGAATACTACTCATTGTGAGCTTTTAATAGCATTGTAAATCCAATTCTCCCCACTCTTAAACTTGCGAGTTATTTTGGGAGAATTTGGATTAGATAGATTGCCATTTAATTTTCGAGTCTATTACATTGTGCTTGATTGTAAAGGGTGATTCCCTTAGAATTCATCACACTTGGGTGACGCCCCGCAATAGTCAATTTAGGGTAACAACTCGTAAGAGTCTAAGGTTGACGACCTAAGAATTAGTCAAGGGTGACGCCCCGTCTAATAGTCAATTTGTAAACGGTTTTATTGGCACCCCCAAGCCAATTACTTAGTGTATCTCCAAGTGCCACTTGGAGCGCGGACGTAGGTTAGTTTGCCGAACCGCGTAAACAAATATTGTGTGCATTTCTCTAACCCTTACTCTTTATATTATTGCATATATTTGTTATCGATGTTTTAATAATATGCATTAAATCACTTAGGGTAATTAGAGATTAAAATATCGCAAAAAAAAGTTAAAACGCTATATTCACCACCCTCCCCCCCCCCTCCTCTCTATAGGCGTATATCGATCCTACAAAAGTGTGTATAAATTGAGCAAAGCCCTATACTGTTTAAAGCAGGCTCCACGAGCATGGTAAAGTAAAATTGACTCATTTTTCTAGCAAAATGGATTTAAAAGAAGTGATAATGAGCCTACTTTATATTTGAAGAAGGAAGGTAGCAATGATTTACTACTTGTTTGTCTTTATGTTGATGACATAATTTATATGGGCTCATTTCATTCTCTTATTGCTGAATTCAAATTGAGTATGATGAAAACTTTTGAGATGACAGATTTGGGATTGTTGCACTATTCTCTTGGGTCAGAGATTAAACAAGGAGAGGATGGTATGTTTATTTCTCAAAGAAAATATGCAGAAGATCTTATCAAATGATTCAACATGCTGAATTGTAAAATGGCAATTACTCCAATGAATATTAATGAGAAATTGCGCTTGAAGATGGTACAGAGAAAGCTGATGCAAAAGCTTTTAGAAGTTTAGTTGGCGGGTTGATGTATTTAACCCACACGCAACCAGATATTGTATTTTCTGTTGGTATGATTTCAAGGTTTATGCAAAAGCCTACAAAACAACATTTGGTGCTGCAAAGAGGATTTTACGATACATAGCTGGAACTACAGCCTATGGAATTTGGTACTCTCATGTTCATCAGTTTAATTTAATTGGTTTTACTGATAGTTATTGGGCAGGATCTTTAGATGATAGAAGAAGCACTTCTGGATATGTTTTTAATATCGGATCAGGTGCCATAACATGGGCTTTGAAAAACAAGAAGTAACAGCTCTCTCTTCTTCAGAGGCTGAATATGTTGCAGCCACTTCCTCAGTTTGTCAAACATTATGGCTTAGAAGATTACTTGCTGATATGAATCAAGAACAAAAGAAGGCAACAGAAATTTTTTGTGATAACAGATCAACTATTGCTATCACAAAAAATTCAACAATGCACGGAAGAACAAAACACATTGACATTCGATTTCATTTTATTAGAAGCTTGCTTGCAGATGGCTTGATAAATGTGAAATATTGCAGCACTCATGAACAGTTGGCAGACATATTCACGAAGTCACTTCCTTGTCAAAAGCACGTCAAATTCATAACTCAACTTGGTGTATGCAGTTATGAATCAAGGGGGAGTGTTGAAGTTAATGATTCATAACTGACAAATCTTTGACAAAGTCTTCAACAGTCGTTTTGATTATTTCCTTAAATATTGTGTAGTTTGTAGTCAAAATAAGGGCAGATTTAATGCCGTCTATTGCTCTGTTTGTTGAGCTCTACATTATGAAATAAGTGTATGGAACATGTTTTACTGGTACACTTGTTGTTGTATTTCTTTCTTTTATTGATTAGTCTCCAACATCCACGGCAATGTTTGATGCCATTTGGATGCAGGAGGTCGTTGGAATGAATTAGAAGAAGGTACAAGGATCGTTGGATTGGGAAAAGATGCTCCTGCAGAAATGTTTGATGTCATTTGGATGTGGGAGGTCGTTGGACCATTGGACTAGATTTAATAAAGGAACGTGGAGCATTAGATTGGAAAAAGATGTTCTCACAGAAGTGTTTGACGCAGCAAGAATGCAAAAGGATGAGGTATCGTTATATTGAATTTAAAGATTGAATATGAACTATTAGATTTGAGAAAGATTTTACCACAAAAGGAAAAAATGTCATTCAGACAAATCAAGTAAATGAAAATGTCATCGTTTTGTGTTAATATGTCTCAGCGGCAACAAACGCGTCCGCGGGAACGTATTAAAGAATATGAACATCATCGTTTTGTGTCAATATGTCTTCGTGGTAGCAAACGTGTCCTCGACAACATATTAAAACATAGAAACATTGTCGTTTAATGTAATAACGTATTTCTGGGGTTGTAAACTTGTTCGCTAGAGCGAATTTAAGTGATGGAACTATGTCGTTTGGAAGAAAGGAATTAGTGAAAACGTTAGTAATCTGTGGTAGTGTGGAATGTTATCAAAGGATATGCTCATGTCTGTTACTTGGTTGTTTATGTTAAACTGTGAATCGAGGATACATGTGTGTTGATGGTTGTTTAAAGTTTATGTAGAAATACTAATAAATAATATGTTTATTTTTCTGTTATTTGAATTAAGTTTATAACTGAGATATCGATTGAAATTTTACTTACTGATACTGTGTAATATATTTTGCATATTAGACCGATGTTACATGTCATATGTACGTTTCATGCATTCATTTAAAAAAGATAAAAGATTGAATAAACGTAAATAGTCTTTGTGGGTAAGATTCGAGTTGTATGTCTTGCATGAAATAGACTTAATTGTGTCACTCTCTCCCATAAACGAAATTACCCACAATAATTGAACTGTAAAGTAAAAGAAAAAGAAAAACCGGTAACTGAAAAGACATAATTTTTTTTATAAACTACATTTCATGTTTTTATTTTATATATATCTTTTACTAAGTGTTAAACTAATAGATGAACTTCGTAACGTAGGTAAAGATGAATTTTTGAAAGACCTAATGAGACAAACAATAGTTGTGGCAGTTGAAGTAGTATATGGAAAAAGCTAAAACGTTGTTAAAAGCAAGATTGATCACACCGGGTCAACTTGGCCGCATGTTCAAGTTCGCCCTCTCGGCTCTCCTCAGAGGCCTCGCTAAGAAGGTGAATGGTCTCGCAGGACACGGCCGATCTAACCACTCTCTTCAGGCGATGGTTACCCAAGCTTTCTATTCCCCGCGCTATTTTGCAAACTGCTTCTCTGGTTCGACATTGGCTACCTCTCTACGAATACAACGTGGGTCTGACTGCCATAAAAGTCTAACGAAAAATTTGTGCCCTTAATCGCTTCCATCCTGACCATTACATATGGGACAGGTGGCGCTAAGATCAGCACGAACACTCCTTACACCGTGTTGCAGATGCAGGTATACAAAGCTTTCGCCGACCTGTTTGTAAGAGAGTCTGCTGTGATGAACCTCACAATGACGAATCCGTTGAGGCCCTTCGGCGTTTGTTTTCTGGCTAAGGGCATTTCGATCACTCAGGTGGGGCCGACAGTTCCCGTCGTTGATCTGGTGCTGGGGAGTGCAGATGTATTCTGCGGATCTTCGAGTTGAATTCGATGGTGAGGGTGACAAGGAAGGCGGTGGACGACATGTGGTGTTTGGGAGTGGTGGACGAAGGGGCCAATCCGAGAATGCCGATAGTGATCTGAGGGGATCAGATGGATGACAATCTCTTGCAATTTGATCTGGACCGTGAAAGACTGAGGTTTAGCTCCACCGTCCTTCTACGTGGCACACCTGTGCCAAATTCAACTTTACCTCCAACCAAAAGTAGAAACGACTTGTCGTTATATGCTAATCAATTTCTTATTTAAAATGAAATAAACAACAGCGTCCAATGTCTGTAAAACAACGTCGGTCGACGCAAAATAAATTAGGCTAAAACACAGCCTTCCATGACAGTGACAGCTTTTCCTCGCAGAAGAACTCTCTGCCTCCGCTTCTCTACCTGAAGATGCACTATTCCACTTCTGGGTGATGCCTGAATTATGTAATTCATATATATTAAACCATGATGAGTGAGAGAGAGAGAGAGAGAGAGAGAGAGAGACCGCATAAGCAACAAGCTGAGACTTGCCAAGCTTTTTGCTCCAGTAGCCTGCCAATGCACAATGAGCACTACCACAAACGGGATCCTGAAATAATAGAAAATCACAATCAAGAAGCAGCAACGAAACTTAGTTTTTACATAGTTTCCATTTCTATCTTAACCCACTACTGTCATTGGAAGACTAACTAAAACTTGAACTTGTGCGTATGTGGGTGCTGGATTTATACATGCATGTATGCATGCCTGCACTTAGATACATATGCATAGCAATGCATGTTAATGGTTTGCGTCCGAATCATACAAGAGAAATCAATCGAAAAACGCTGAAGAAAAAGTGGCATGAGATTGTCAAATAAGTTGCAGCTGGCGACTGAAAAACCCCCACTCTCAAACCAGTTCATATGCTTAAATCATTATAAAGAATCAAAGGCGTTTGATGCTTTCAAGGTTAAGCTTTTCAAGTGAAAAGGTAGTGTAATTACCTCGTTAATCCCATATTTTGGGCAGAAAAATCGACTGTAAAAATCAAATCCTGACTCTGGCGGAGCAACCCCGGTTATAATGAGCCCCCGACCAGCACATTTGCTTATCTCGTCTAATTGTGGTTGAAATTCTATCACATCTTTACCCGAAGGAAGAATCACCTGCGATCAAAAGCACAAATTACTTCATGATTGACATGCATTTTAGCTCGATTCCTTAAAGCATCAAAAACACGACGATGAAGGTGAATTACACAGAAATCTTTGCTGCTTGTTCTCATTATATCGATCACGGAAGCTCCAGTCAGTACTTTGGAAATGGAAGAAACCTCATTAGAATTACATTCAGATGAGGAGACATATGGAAAATCCATTTCGATGAGGAAGCTCTTCATTTTATCAGTATTCTGCGTATTTGAAAGCTCAGTTTTGTTGGCTTCAGGGACCTTCTTCACAGTGAGAATTCCCGACAAGGTTTCAAACTCAATCACAGTGGAATCCACTAAACCATTTGCAAAGAGTACATGTGAAGCTGCCAATGTTGCATGACCGCATAGCTCAACCTGAAAACCACTTGCTAGTAGTTATTTCATCTGTAAGTACTATTTTCCAGAATGAAGAATTTGAAAAGCTCCATTCCAGAACATTGAGCTTCTGAGACACATCAAAAAGAACAACAAAGCAGCTAGTTTCGAAATGCAAGACAGAAAATTATACTCTTCAATATCTCCTACAAATGAGGATTAGCAGATGACTGTAGTTATGAAGCAATTCCAGACCTTCGTTTCTTTTCACCGCACAAATCAGCATATTCTAGTACAAAATCCAGAATTCATAAAAGAAAACGATGGCTAGAAATCGAGTGATTAATCTAATCTATTCCAAAATAGGAGCAAATTTCAAAAACTACTTCGATTTTCTCATTCCATTAAAATACGAAGAAGGCTGAATTTCATTCTATCCCCAATTTTAATCTCAGAAACGGGAGGAACAAAAGAAAACCTCGGCAACAGGAGTGAACCATCTAAGCCGAAATTTGGGAGGTGAGGATCCACCGAGTAAGGCATCAGAATCTGAGTCGACGATCCGAGTCAAGTAGCACGTCTCCGAAATGTTAAACTCAGCCGCCACAGATTGTAACCACTCCTCCTCTCTCTCTTCTTCCAGTAGACATACCGCAGCTGGGTTTCCCTTGAACGGCGACTCAGTGAACGCGTCCACCTGTTTGTGAATAAATCAGTCCAATTCCCCACCAACCCAATCAATCGCCCGCCCCGAGAGAGAGAGAGAGAGATAATAGTACGTACCACGTAGTATTTCACTGGTTTGGAAGCCATTTCCGTTCGAACAAGAGATGATGGATTGCAAGGAGAACCTCGGGAGAGAGACGACTCCGAAGTCGGAAGACAAGGTAGACTGGTAAGAGTCAATGATTTCATGCACATATCCAAGAAGACGAAGCATACTTATATACATATATTTAAAGCAGTCGTTGGTAAGAAGTGTTGTCACAATAGAACTACTTGGAAGACAAGTTCTCATGTTTCTTTTGTCTTCTTAAAACATCAATTTTAATAGATATTAAAAATAATACGACCCTTAAATTTGTTGACATTAAAAATGACAAATTTGCAGACATTAGAAACGATGACCGTTGACTCCCTAAATTTGTTTGATTTTAAAAATGTCAAATTTGTAGACATTAGAATGTTAGACTCCTAACAATTCCATCCAATCTTACCTTCGTCGGCTTTTTAGCATAGCCAGACTCTTTTTAGTTTTTGCTTGGCTTGACCGGACTTGTTTAACTAAATAATCAGCTCAACTCGAATTAATCAACATAGAGTGGCAATAAAAGAACACACTATCTTCAGAACAAATATATATTCTCAACAAAATTTGTTTATTTTTACTTGATAAACATTCATTAAATGTCAATAATTTTGAGGATATCACATAACAAGCAAGGCCAATGAAATGAGTGGGCAGGCTAGCAAAGAGCAAATCCAAAATTATTACTTCTGAGCATTATCTAGTGAAGAAACTTACACGTGCTCATCAATTTCTTCCTCCAGTGTAATAGATGTCTTTACCCATAAAAGTCCACTGTTTCTTCAATTCAAATCCATGTTCCTTCCTTTGCATTACTCAGAAATTTGGGTAGAATAGTAAAATATTTAGAAGCTCACCAGACAATTTTCTTCCTGCATCTCTTTCTTGCTTTGAGTTATCATCATCTGAATCTAAATCGTACAACTGCTGCAAAATTTATCAGTTTATCACTGCTATTGAAGCCCAGAAACATGAAAATCATCATTGATCCTCCATGTACTTCTATGAAGTCAAAGACGAGAGAATTGTATTGATGATGCTCACAAACCATCACGAAACCGTGATCTATGGACAGGATCTTGCACCCGTAGGACAAGATCATCATCTTGATTATCAACGACAATCGCTATTATGCATTCCTGAAAGATGAAAAATGACAGAGTTATGATTATGTCTAAACACAAAAAAGATGTATCAAATAGTCACGTTAAATACTCCTGAGCCTGTCTCCAACTAAATATTAGGTTAGATTGGATTCTATAGTCGGTGTTAGTCCGACTTAGCTTATGAGCTTACTATCCTCCATGGATAATATTACGTAGCTGAGATGAAGTATAAGTTAGTCTGTGGATAATACACTCCATGCGGAGGAAGGGTAAACAATATTAGAACAAATAATTGAAAATAAGTCCACAATCAGAAGAAAACAACACAATGTTTAGTCAGAGTAAAGGTTTCTTTTTTTTTTCTTCTTCAAAAGAAACAAACCTCATATCCCATGATAAGCTCCAGGAGAAAGCAAGGCAGTCATCTTTTCAGCATCAATATGGCCATACCTCTTTGCAGACGCTTTCACAGGTACATATCTTACGAGCCCTCCATAACAAAGTCTTTTAAAAGAGAGATCAGGTTGCGAGAATTTAGGCCAGCTTTAATTTCTATAGTATATATCCTTCAATTATAAATCATGTTCATGATAACTTCAAAATTTCCCATACAGATAATTGAAGTAGTTAAAAGCTGAAACCTGTTCACAAATCAATCAAGTGAATGATCCCAAATTTGTCCCACTCTCCCAAGTTTGTCATGCGAAATGGTGAGGGCATTACATTTATACCTGCAATATGAACCAAAGTCACAACGTTTGATCACACATCTCGAAAGTCAAAGATCAAAGAAGACCACTGATATGTATGACTAAAATGTCGATATTAGTGAAATTTAAGCAGATTACAGCTAAAGTTGGAGAAAATGTCTTGAACACAAAAGCTAAAGCAACCTTGTCAACCATTGCATAGTGTAATGTTGCTTTAATTTTTATATAGTCTTAATTTATAATTTCTCCAATATAAGAGGAAAAAACAATTTCAATTTTCTCAAACACAATATGTTAATTGAATAGTGTAAGAATCAAAAACTATTTAGCTCGAAAAAGTCACTCCAGCTTGTTCTGAGGGCACAACCATAACATTAGTAAATTGGCTCACACATTCTACTTCAAGAAATGATTAGAATGATATCTTCAACAAGAAACACCATATATTTACACATGGAAACTGTTACCCCAAGGTAAAGGGGCAAAGAGGACCCTAATTTCTTTTGCTTTCAATGGACGAACAAGCTCCATTAAAAAAATTATTTAACCATCCGTTAGGCTTAAGCAGAGTAAAAATGATATTGTGTAAAGCAATGTTGATATACATACAAGGAAAACTTTCTTTCCCATTTTTGGTGTCAGAATTGGATGTACAATGACAATAATATTAACTCAAATATAGATTTCATATAAACATCATGTAAAGCAATGTTGATCTGCAATAAAAGAAAATTCTAATGCTATAAACCCTTCCTATGTGTTTCGATTTAGAACAGTGTTCCTGTCATTCTACTCATTTACAAACTATTAACTCTCATTCTAAGATATGTTTGGAAACTACGAGCATTTGATTATGTTTTAAAAAATTAGAACTGAATAAACTCATTATTTAAACATTTATCAAAATTAGAAAAGTCAGATAAGTAGCAAACATATTTACTGCCCAACTACAGACCTTCCTAAATGTTCATGTAATATAATGGATGTTATTGCAGACAATTTCCCATATATAATCAAGAATAGAAAGGAAAGAGAAATACAGGAAATAAAAGGAGACATTAAGGTCTAACTTCAGATAAAACCAAGCATCAAAGTTGTTCAGTCTTACGAGAAAGATCAGCTGCATAATCAAAGAATTTAAAAGAAATATGTTAGTACTACTTACAAGTTAATTTCTTTCCACCACAGCTAGATACATTTTTTTCACCTTTGACATATTGGAAGGAGCTTCAAGTAAATTCCATATTATTCGCTTGTTAAACAGCTACATTATTCAGATTTTCTGACATAGCTTTTTTTTTTATTTCAGTGGCTTGATTATGCATTCCGGCCTTCATAAGGCAAGATATCAAAGAATTAATAGCAATGTCATCTGGAGTACAGCCAATAGCCAACATTTTATGGAAAATGTCTATTGCTTCAATCATTCTCCCCTTCATACAGTGTCCCAAAATGAGAATAGTAAACGTGACTTTATCTGGTAAACATTGTTTTTCCTCCATCTCCCTCGCAATCACATTTGCTTCATCCACATTTCCAGCCTTGCAGAACCCATCAATCACAGGATTGTATATAAATGGTTTTGGGACCACATCAACTGAATTCATATACGTCAAAATATTTCGAGCCTCATGTATTCGACTTTCCTTGCAAAGAGCATTGACAAGAACAGAAAAAGTATAAACATTGGGAGTCACATTCCGTGACATCATCTCATGCCAAAGCCTTAGACCTTCATTTAACTGCCCAACTTGACTATAGCTGGTAATAAGAGAAGTATATGTTACAACATCAGGCAAACAACCAATAAGAAGCATTCTCTCATACATGTGTAGTGCAGAAGCCATGTCTCCAACCTTACCATAACCATCAATGAGGACATTAAAAGTGAACTCATTAGGTTTAATCCCAAAATTTATCATTTCATCCAAAAGAACAGAAGCTACTTCCATTTCACCCAACTTACCATAGCCTGCTATAATAGATGTATAAGTTACAACATCAGGAGAAACCTTGTTATTTAACTGAACTTCTTTTAATAAACTATGTGCTCTACCAACCTCATTAACCCGACAATACCCGCTTATAAGCGTGTTGTAAGTATAAATGTCAGGAAAACAACCAAAACTTCTCATACTATTGAAAAACTCAAAAGCCGTATCAACTTCTCTTGTTTTGCACAAATCTCTAATTAAAACATTGAAAGTCAATATATCTGGTGGAGAAACAATTCCCATATGTTCTCTAAAAAATGAAACTGCCTCGTCAACTTGATTTCGCTTGATCAGCACCTGCAACAAATTATTATAAACATGGGAACTAACCTTGATTCCAGCATTCTGGACCTCCCAAAGGAACCTTTTTGCAGTTTCTAGCTTGTCAATTTTTGCATACAATGAAACCAAAAGGTCAATAATTGAACTGTCAGGTAAAAAGCCATCAATTCTCATGCAATCAAACAGGTTTTTTGCTGATTCATGTAAACCAGATTGACAGAGAGATCTAATAAGAAAACTATACGTCTTACGACTATGACTGATACCAATGTGCAGCCTACTGAACTCAAAGAATCTCAAACCCAAATTAGGATCTTTTAAACGCTTAATAACCTCAAATGCAATTGAAGGATTCAAGTTCCCGCCAAAATAACCTAAGCAAGTTTCTAGCGAATGCGAACGAACAAAGAGAGTACAAACAACTTTCACAAACCAAGATTGAGCTTGTATTGGCTTTCTGTCGTGAAAGTGTACAGGACGAGTTCCTTCTAGAGCAACGCCGTGAAAATGGACGATAGCAATCTTGAATGCCCGCAATTTGGTGGTGCCCGTACCAAAAAATAAGGACATGTTTGAATAAAATACAAAGTATTGGATGAAGTCTACTGTTGGTGAAAGATGTGGACTTATATTTCATGGATTCAGGGAAAAAAAACTTCAATCCTCTCTATTTCTTCCCCTCTTCAAAACCCAAATCCCCTCTCAGCCGAAAAAGCCCCGAGGCCGCCGACCTTTCTTCTCCTCCCTTTGCGTCGAAGATAGGTAAGGCCATGAAAAATCCCAAATCGGCGCCGGAAAACCTGAGGCCGGCGATCTATATGCCACCCCTCTGCATCGACGCAGGGTAAAGCCTAGTTCGGCTTTCTCATCCTTGATAGTTGAAATCAAAATATAGTGAATACTCATTTAACTTAACTACTGTTTAATTAATTAATAATTGTAATTTATTAATTTTAGGACTACGTTAGCGTCGTTAGGGTTTAAGCATTTCGCCGGGTCGGGTTAATCAGGCCCATGACGCTAAAACCCTCGAGAAGGGGACTACGCTTAAACCCTTAAACCCTCCTTTCTTCCGCCACAACGGCAACAGAATCTCGTCGTCTCGGGAGAGTTTGCTCCATTTTCAGCATCTGATTTCCATGGCTTCATTTCTTCTCAGAAGCCGTAGATCCCATCGTTTTACTCGATTATCATCCCAAGCGTACTTGTTTAGTAGAGGATCTGACCTAGCTTGTTCTTCATCCTCTGAATTGTTGTCTAAAAATGGAGATTGTAGTCCCAATTTTTGGTGGAGATCCATGGCCACCTTTACTCGCACGTATGTTGTTGTCATTTATCTTCATTCTTCAGCATTTAAACTAAAGGTCATTGCAGTCTCATTTCATGGTGGAGATCCAATGCGTCCGTGAGTGAATGAGAGATTTGGATTCAAGTTGTGTTCTTGAACTCATGAAGTGTTTCCAATGGACTCGAATCATCACAACCATCAATCTTGATATTCACCTATGTATTTGAATTTCTTCTTAACGGCTAATAGAGAGAAATTTTCAAGTGAATTGAATTCAATAATTCTTTTCGTCTAATTTTCTGAGACAAGGGACGTTCTTTTTTATTTGAAAAAGTAAAGCAGTGAAACTTGTTTTTGAAGTTATATAGTAATGATACATAGTTGGCACAGTGACATTTCTTTCGTTCTATTTTTCCCAATTGTGATGGCATTTTTTAGAAGATGGTATCCATGTCTATAATCAATACTCAAGTTTATCTGACATGTTTTGCATAAGATGATTAAAAGTCATTTCGAATTTGATTATGGCAATAATTCCTGCCAAGGATTCCTTGTGAGCAATTTTTGAATCATTAAAAGAAGAAAAGGCGCAAATTATCATTTTTGAACCTTTTTGTGTATATCTTTTTTCTTGGGACAGAAAACCTCATGTTAATGTGGGGACAATTGGTCACGTTGATCATGGAAAGACTACACTGACTGCCGCAATTACGAAGGTTGGTTCAGTCTATTATCTTGATAGTTTACTTAATCATATAATCGGTCTGCTGCAGGCTGAAGAAATCTTTTGGCTCCAGAAATCTGGATCAGGAAGTATTACTTGATAATATTGTTTGATTTTTCAGATACCACCTGAACCTGAATTTGTTTCTAAATATGCCATTTAGGTTCTAGCTGAAGAAGGTAAAGCCAAGGCTGTGGCATTTGATGAGATCGACAAAGCTCCTGAAGAGAAAAAGAGAGGAATTACTATTGCAACAGTTGGGAAACAATTTCTTTCCTCTGTTCTCGCAAACTATTATACTATATAGCTGTATTTCCATGATTTTATTTCTCACCTTTACTTCATGTTTAGCATGTGTTTGACTCGTTTGTGTAGGCTCATGTTGAATATGAAACTTCTAAGCGACATTATGCACATGTGGATTGCCCAGGACATGCAGACTATGTCAAAGTAAGTAAGATTCCCAACTATCTTATGTTACGGAATGCACAGCTTATAGAGAAGTGACGTGGTTGAAATGGGGTTAGCTGTTAATATTGAGTTTACATGAGATTGATATACTTTTTTGAAAGTATTAGCTCAAACTTGTAAATTTTATCTAATTTTTTTGTTGTCTTTAATACAGCTATCCTGCTTGTTTGATTAAATTATCTCATTTGCAGAACATGATTACTGGAGCAGCTCAAATGGATGGAGGTATTTTGGTTGTATCTGCTCCAGACGGGCCTATGCCTCAGACTAAGGAACATATATTACTTGCTCGTCAGGTTTATAAATTGTTATATGTAGCATATGAGGCACAGTAATCTTTGTGCAAATTTTCTTTGCGAAAATTTTCTTTGCGATAATTTGTAGTGTTCAGTATTTAATGTTATGAACATTTTGACAGGTTGGTGTACCATCACTCGTGTGTTTTTTGAACAAAGTTGACGCTGTCGATGATCCTGAGTTACTAGAGCTTGTGGAAATGGAGCTTCGTGGTATGTTTTCTATTGAGGTGGTTGTACATTGGAAGGAGCTATTTATACGCTAAGATAATATTTAACTTGTATCTTTCATGTGTGCTTGTGTTTTGCCCAGAACTTCTTAGCTTCTATAAGTTCCCTGGGGATGAAATTCCTATTATTCGTGGTTCGGCGTTATCTGCATTACAAGGAACAAATGAAGAAATAGGTAAAAAGGCTATCCTAAAATTAATGGATGCAGTTGACGAGTACATTCCAGATCCTATTCGCCAACTCGACAAGCCTTTCTTGATGCCAATTGAAGATGTATTTTCAATTCAGGTAAATGAGAATAGACCATGTACCTTTGAAGAACTTTCAGGCAAGTGTAGACAGCAGTAAGTGAAAAATGAGATCTGATCAGCTGCTTTCATCGCTGTGCTCTGTTATTTTAAGGGCTATGGCCTTCAAATGAGAACTTATGGACTCTTTTAATTTCTATCAGTGAATATATATGTACGAATGTCAGTACAGTTCTTTATGTTATATCTTTACAAAACTTTGCCAAAATTTTGTCATTCCACTTTGCATTCTCTTTTATAGCCTTGACATCAAGTTTTCAGTCTGGCTTGGACTTTCCGCATTTGGTTTTTCTGTTGAGTGTCTGAGAGTTATTCAATAATGTAATGTCCAAATAGTTATTTGTTTGTGTAAATTTATTTGTTCTGCATGTATTGAAGGGTCGTGGGACTGTAGCTACTGGTCGGGTTGAGCAGGGAACCATCAAAGTTAATGAAGAAGTTGAGGTCCTTGGTTTAATGCAGGTTTAGACACAGAAAATTTATACTATTCAGTTGTAGGGTAAGTTAATTCCTTCTCCATTTTAACTAATATGGATCATATGCAGGGCCCACCTCTGAAAACAACTGTTACTGGTGTGGAAATGTTCAAGAAAATCTTGGATCAAGGACAGGTAAGTTACTTATTTGAACTCATCATTTAATGTATAATTCTTCTAGCTGTGAATATCCAATTCAAAGAAGGTTCCATACATCTACGTAGGCGGGTGATAATGTAGGTCTTCTTCTTCGTGGTATAAAGCGTGAAGATATTCAGCGCGGACAGGTACACATAGTACTTAACATGTGTTGGAAAACCTCTGTTTTTCAAATTTTGTGATCAAATATTTCACTTGTATTTGTTTTCCTTGTATATTTTACAGGTGATTGCAAAACCAGGGTCAGTGAAAACATATAAAAGGTTTGAGGCGGAGATATATGTCCTCACAAAGGACGAAGGTGGCCGCCACACTGCTTTTTTCTCCAACTACAGACCTCAATTTTACATGAGAACTGCTGATATCACGGGAAAAGTGGAATTACCGGAGAATGTTAAAATGGTTATGCCAGGGGATAATGTGACTGCAATTTTTGAACTTATTTCGGCTGTACCTCTTGAAGCAGGTATGTTTTCCTTCAACTTAGAACATAAAAATTAGAATCTTTCTAACGATCTTCCCTTGATTTCTTTCTTGCCGCTCTATTGAATGATTTTGAAATTTGGATTCCATGTTTACATTTCTCAGAGGTATAGTATAGGTTGGGGAATGCCAAAATTGAGGTCATAAAATGATCTAGGTCTAGTCATATACCAATATTTATTTTTAGGAAAATTAACAAAACAACCACCGAACTATAGAATCAATGACAAGTCAACCACTGAACAATTTTTACTAACAACTTAAACACTGAATTATGAAAAATAGACGATGCAAACATTCCTATTACCTGTTGAAAGAAATATTATCATGAAAATGATGCTAAAACATTATTCTCTACAATTTTAATTCTACTTTAGTTTTATGCTAAAATCGCAATAATTGAAGTATCTCGGCAAGGACGATGTCAGGAAGCTCTGACATGGTTTTCTCGTCGTCAAAAACAATTCTGATGTCCTCAATTTTCGAACATCTTCTGGTAGCTCAGCCCCTCCTCTCGATTTCACTCATCCAGTTCTCATCACTATTTTTTTTTTCTTTTTCCTGATTCATCGTCATCGTCATCGTCCAATGCTCATCACCAATGTTTTATTTTTGGAAAATAATAGTTTAAATCTGTTTAGTAGAAAAACAACGTTCCGCCACAGAAAGATAACGTTCTGCAGCGAAACGACAACGTTTTTTAACAAAAAACGTAATCGCGATGTTTGCTCATTTCATTTTTCATAGTTCTATATTTAAGTTGTTAGAGAAAATTATTCAATGATTGATTTCATAGTTTAGTTGTTTTTTTGTTAATCTTTTTTCTTTTTTATTTGAATGTAAAATATCAGTTGACTAGATATCTAAGAGTAAAACCCTATTTCGGTGATATGGTATAGTAATTTAAATGTCGCCTGAAAATTTGAAAAAACTCAAAATATAACGAGCTACGCAAGATTTATCATTACACCATAATTGTTATTTCTTGAGGTGGTGTTCATTAATAATTATAATAATTAAGATTAATTATAAATAGTTAAAGTAAGACATTAATTAGATCAATTAATAAGACATGTAAGAAGATAAAATATAATTGGTAGAATTAAAGGGTAAACCTTGCCTTACAAAAAAAAAATGTATAGGGGGGAATTAGAATGGTTATAAATTCCACATTGAAGAATCGTTCTTTTCCCTTTTGCTCGGATATTTTGCCGATGGCTATAAATGTCCCGACTGTTTTGTAATATAAATTTCTGACTCTCTTCCTAAACTTGGTCAAATTTTTCAACAGGACAAAGATTTGCGTTGAGAGAGGGTGGAAGAACAGTGGGTGCAGGTGTAGTTTCTAAAGTTATGAGCTGATGAGACCCAGCAGCCTGTAAACTTCTGTAATCGCCAAAAGCGTCACAAATAAACTCGGGAAATTCTTGGAAAAACATGACATTCGGCCGGTAATTCTTTACATTGTTTCCATTTTTTCTCTGAGTTGCTTGCTGAGCATATTATGAAATTGGGTAAATCAAGAAGAAACTGGCAACATTTCATTTGCTAAGCACAAGTCTTCATCTTAAAAACACTAATAGTTGCTGTCTAATTTTTATTTGTTACAATTTTGTAATTAATTGCCGACTAAACTAACAATTAAAATAGTTTTGAATATTTGAGTTTGCTAAATTTATAGCCAGGTTGTGATTGTGCTTGTCCAATAATTAGCTGATGAAAAAATTGGTAAATTAATATTTTATTTTAGGGAAATTAACCAAACAATTAGGATTAATGACAAGTTAAACACTATATAATTTTTGATAATAAATAAAACACTCAATTATGAAAAATGAACAACGAAAATATTGTCGTTAACTTGAAAGAAATAACTTAACCATATCGTTTCAAATAACTCATATGAAAAAAAAATACAAGAATTCATGATTTTAGAGACTTGCAGTGGAAAATAACTAATACTTATAAATAATGGATTTGAAAAAATACTGTATGAGTTGATTTTAATTTTTTTTAATTTTATAATTTAGAAGATTTTGTAAAAGAATATATAATATTTTATATGTTAAATGATTTATAATTGTTTTTCTGTCAATGGAAGAATCATAACATGTCTGTGTTTTTTCATAAAGAATACAATGAATTTGTTCCTTATATATCAATGCATATTCAGTGCATATTTATGCAGAGAAAAAATAATTTTTTGCTGCGGAAAATCATATTTCTTAAGTTCTATTTCAAGAGTTCCTTTTTTTCAGCGGAAATACAACGTTCTTCAGCGAAAAGAAAACATTTTTTGAATAAAAAACGTGATGTTAATGTTCGCTTCTTTTATTTCTTAAGTGTTTTATTTGTTAGCGAAAATTATTTTCTGGTTGACTTGTCATAATTCAAGAATTATTTTGTTAATTTTTTTTTATAATTTAAGTATGTAACAAATAATAATTTTAGTTATTAAATATTATAAAAATTATCAAATAATAACTTTTAAATCTTCTAAAAAAAATAATCTCAAATGAGTCTTTAAATATATAGATTTAAAATTAATTATTGAAATAGAAAATAAAACGCGTATAAAGAAATTGCGTAACTTAGTTTTCCATTTTTCGCTATTTATAGTAAACGATTTACTATAAAGGCTCTCTCCCTCTCTCTCTCTCTCTCTCGTGGAGCCATAGACTTTCAGATCGAAGCCCTAGATTTCTTGCCCAAAAACATTCGCTTCTAGATATTATCTTTGTGGAAGCTTTGATTCAAGGTGTTGGAAATTGCAATTCCTGTCCATTTCTTCTTCGGCATGGGAAAGGTTCTGAGAGAATCATGCAAGCCGTTTTACGCTGCGTGTTCTTCGTCTTCTTCCGCTCCTTGTTCACCTCCGACCACGACGTCCATGTCGATCACGGAGACCGTGGACGGTTCGCATCATTTCAAAATAAAAGGATATTCTTTGTCGAAGGGAAACGGGATCGGGAAGTACATAGCCTCTGATACGTTTGTGGTGGGAGGATATGCTTGGGCGATATACTTTTACCCAGATGGCAAGAGTGACCTTGATAATGCCAGTCACGTTTCACTGTTTATTGCGCTTGTCAGCGAAGGTGCTGATGTACGAGCCCTTTTTGAATTGAGGCTTCTGGATCAGAGTGGAAAGGACAGACACAAGGTGCACAGTCATTTTGGGAGGACTTTGGACAGTGGACCGTACACACTCAAGTATCGTGGTAGCATGTGGTAAGTTAAACACATGATTGTAAAATTTCTACTGCCTTTTAGCTTCTGTGCTTATTCGAATGTTTAGCTTGACGTTTTTGAATATATTATATTGAAGTTACATATGATTCCAGACTGGTAAGTTATATCAGGTACTGTGAACAAGTTCAATTCTAGCGGCCACACATGACTAATTATAAAGAGCGTGATGGGCTTTATTCTATTGATTATTGGGGATATTTAGTAATGGTGTCTGGTTAAACTTGTTTTGATTTTTTGGGAAGAGACTACATGGTTGAATTTTGATTTGAAAACATGTCCATTTAAGTTAGTTCTATGTTTTCATGTATGGATATTTGGGAATACTCTTGATAAGGAATTGATTTTTGGTGGTACAGGGGGTACAAGCGTTTTTTTAAAAGAAGTGCTCTGGAGGTATCTGATTACCTTAAAGATGATTGTCTCTCAGTTCACTGTATTGTCGGTGTTGTGAGGTCGCATATGGATGGGCCAAAGACTTACTCTATCATGCCATCACCGTCTAACATTGGTCAGGATTTTGGTCGGTTACTGGAAAGTGGAAAGAGAACTGATGTTACCTTTGAAGTTGATGGAGAATATTTTTCTGCTCATAAATTGGTGCTTTCAGCTCGATCACCAGTGTTTAGGGCCCAATTTTTTGGTCCTTTAAAAGATCAGAATACTCGATGTTTAAAAGTTGAAGACATGGAAGCTTTCGTCTTTAAGGTTCGGTCCAACCTTCCTTTGTAGTATGACTGTTTTTTCCATGAGATTATCTTCGTTGGACTCAGCACATATTCTTTATCAGGTTTTACTTCATTATATGTACTGGGACTCATTGCCTGACATGCAAGAGCTTACTGGTTTCAACTCAAAATGGGCTTCCACGTTAATGTCTCAGCATTTACTTGCAGCAGCAGATCGATATGGACTAGAAAGGCTTAGGCTACAATGTGAGGCTAGTCTTTGTGATAATGTTGCCATTAACACAGTAGCATCTACATTAGCCTTGGCAGAGCAGCATCATTGTTTCCAGTTGAAAGCTCTGTGTCTTAAATTTGTTGCGTTGCCAGAAAATCTTAGGGGTAAGTCTCCTCTTTGAAAGTTTTTCTTTATGTCTGTAAAATATTTTTCTAACTGAAAATGTAAAGAATGTTTGGAAACTTTACCATCTGCAGTTTTAAAGGAGGTCAAGTGACTTTTAGCTCTTAATTGATTGGATTATTTTCTGTGCATTGGGCTGATGTTTCTTTGTAACACATTGTCTGTAAAATATATTTTTTTCCATTGATATGTCTGATCAAGCCACACTTAATTCCAAAATTAATTTACTTATCTAATCAAGCCATTACGCATTTTTCAGGGAATCAATCTAGAAAATGAGATTGTAGCTGCTTATTGGAATCACTTTTTGAGTAGTTATTATGAATTAAGTAGACTAGAAGTAGTTATTATGAACTGAGTAGACTATGTGTTGGTATGCCAAACAGTAAGAATTATTTTGCTGGTATAACAATATTTTTATGATCTGTAAAAGCCACACAGAAGATGTTTAAAGAGTAAGAAGTCATTTTGAAAATGCATGACTTGGTTTGTATTGTGGATATGAGAGCTACGCTGTATAACACTAATTAGTGTTTTATATGCATGCTTATTACATAGTTTATATTTTTATGTCTTATCTTCTATATGGTGATGAAGCTCATTTCATGACAAATTTTGAATCTGGATCAGTTAATCTTTAATCCTGAACAAATTGTTTTTGAGTCTCCTTTTTTGGGTTTTTCATTTTTAATAATTTATTAGCCTCAGAGTCATAACTTTATTTTAAGAAGGCAAGTAATCATGTGAAGTAATTACCCCCTATTCTTTCAGCTGTGATGCAGACAGATGGTTTTGGGTACCTGAAGGAAAGTTGCCCCTGTGTTATTACAGAGCTCTTGCATTATGTTGCTAGTGTTGGTGAGCACTCCCTTAACGTATGGAGAAATGAAAGATTAGCCATCGATGGTGGTGACATCAACGGTAGGAGGGTGAAGCAAAGGCTATAGGCAAAGCAAACTTCAGGCTTATGGTACAAGCATAAACTGTCTCCCTTCTCACTTTCTTTCAGCAGTTGTGTTTGTCATAATCTTCTGCGATGGCATTCTCGATTGATTGTCTGACCACAAAATACCCGAATTCATGGGATTACCGTCTTTCATGTGTATTAATTAGATCGCCCAAAACCAGATAAAGTTTTGGAGCCTGTAAAATGTGTCTCCTTAAAGTGTCATTTGATGTTGTAGTTTGATTGATCCTCTTTCAATGGACAGATATAAACTTAAGTGAGGATTTATGTTTGGTAAGCAATGTATCCCCCATGTGATTTAGCGTATGAGAGAGTGTAGATTGATTGAATTATTGGTTCCAGATCAGATTGACTCTTCTGTCCTCAGCTAGTTTCTCTTTCTTGTACGTATTGTGTCCCATTATGTCAATGAAATGGGTACGAGTCGAGTGATCGATGGATTGGAAGAATGTTATGTCTGTCCTCGTGACATTTGTAACTCTACAAGTCTGTCTTGGACATCAATTTTTTGGGTACTTCAGTGTTTGTAAATTATGTCACTGATTCAGGGGCTTGGCCCGGCTGGCGTTGAGGTAGACCAAGATCGTGTCCCCCCTCAAATAGGTGGTTTGAGGTCGGGCTCGCGAGCCTTGGACAGCATACCGACCGCAGGTCGGGCCAATCTTTGACTTGCCACCATGCCCGCATGTGGAAAAGCTCGTGCCTGGCCGGATCAGGCCGGATGATGACTATGACCACTGATGTTCTGTATTGAATTTAGGGTCTAGGGATTTCTTTATGCTTTGAAGATGGGCCTTCTGAACCTAGGTTTTTCTTTTAAACTATGTTTTTTACATTAAAAGAAGTTAATTAGTGAATAGTAATTTTGAGTAATAGAGAAAATTCATAAAATAATAATCATTTAAAAATGTATGAGAAAACAATATATACATATCTCAAAAGAGACTTTATTTTCTTTGAACCCTTTTTAAATTTTTTTTCCAATGGCATGTAAGAGGCTTGCAGTTTTATTTTCTTTTAACTTTTATTTTTGGTAATTAACAAAAAAGATCTTAAACTATAAGAATAACGACAAGTCAATTTTTAAATTAATTTTATTAATAAATAAAATCCTGAACTATGAAAAACAAATAAGGCAAAACTCATCACGTTTTCCTTTCAAAATCATGTCCCGAACGTCTACATTATCCTGCAGACATTCGATTATACCCCTTTAAATAAAGAGGAACGCCCCATACTTAACATTTCGCGTACACAACTCATGTACGGTCACGTGTCCTTCTGAAACCAAGTATTCGCAGACATCAACACTTCTACGGACACAAACACATCAACGATCACCAACACTTCCGCAGATACACCTCAAGCATGGTCACTCACTCTTCTGAAACTAAGTATTCACTTACTCATCACGTGTGCAGCCACATATCCATCTTAAATTAAATATTCACGGACACCAACACTTTTGTCAATACTAGGAGCACTAGGGAGACGTTACAATTTGGTATTAGAGTGTTAGGTTTATAAGATTCTGTAGACTATCTATATGCTCTTCTGCATCTGGAACATTGCCGATCACAAAGTAAGTTTTTCTTTATAAAAAAATCATTTTATTTTGATAAATCCCTATTTTGTAATACTTTTTTCGAAATGGTAGCGGGTTGCAAGGCACGGGGTTTGGACGATTTCTCCCAATCCTGTGAAATTGTCGGCCGAGGTAAGTTGGTTGTTTTGTTCTGAAATTTATCTCCCTAGTGTTATGATTGATCGAACGAATTTGGTTGAATTCGTTGCTGCGAATTGTCGGATGCGAATTAAATTGGCAGGGGGGATATTTGGACTTCGGACGAATTGTAGTTGTTGCGGCTTGGTCTGGTCTGGTTCAATGCATCAGCTTTGTTTCCACGTGGTTTGCCCAGTCCGTGATGGAAAGATGAATCTCGATAATTCCTTCCAGATGGCAGCATAGATTTCAATTGTTGGTGTGATAATGGAGAAAAGTAGGCAGAAATTATGCAGATAATAAAGGAAATAGGCAAGTGCTCTCTAGAGCCATGTGAGGAGAAGAAATTATGGAGGTGTTGTCGAGGACGTAATTGAGCTGCAGAAGATAAAGAAAGTTGTCGGGTAAATTAATTAGGAGAATTAATGGTAGTAGTTGGAGCATTTAGGTGTTTGTCTTCCTGGGTCTTCGGCTATGGTTATTAAATGGCAGATAATTCTTCTATATGTATTGAGGATGACCGTGGAGAATTGGGAGAAAAAGGTGAGCTGCAGAGAACTCTTTCTCTCTTGTGATGATGGTCGATAACTGGTATACACTTTCTTTTGAATTTGTATTCTCTGTATAATTTTTGGTTAAGGATAAAAGGGTTATTATTAAATCTAATAACTGTTTGGGTATTGTGGGTAAGTGATTTCTGCCGTGGGTTTATTGAAACTTCATATTGTAAAGTATTTTGGTTATGCTCTCTGGTTACTTATGAGTACCCAATTGATAATTGAATGATATTGTACACTGTTGATTGTGATTGGGTTCTATTATTGAGTTAGTGTCTTGTAGGATGGGTTGGTGGAATTAATCTTTTTTGTGATTTTAGCTACGTAAAGAGTATGAATATTATTTGGTTATAGATATTTACGAAGGAATAGACTCTAATTTGGAGATGAGATGTTAACATATTTGGATGATTATTATTGGTTTGACTTGCCCTTGTTTGGTTAAGCTTTTGATGCTATAAATGCTTATGGATATTATGGTTTTTTGGGAGATTAAGGTTGTAAAGTTATATTCTTTAATAAAAATTGTTCAATTGGTCAGCATGTGGAAAAGTTGGAATTGTTGAGGAGAGCTTCTATCGTTGGAGAAGAAGAAGTGCAGAGAAAAGAGAGAATTACCAGAATCATTTCAGTATCAACTATTACAAAGGGTTACACAAATATATAAGGTGGTCTTCCACCTGCCAGGCTGTCACGTGTGGTGTGAATGTAGAGATAGTGGAGCTCGATAGTGGAGCTAGTCTGACATCACCCCTCAAGCTCAAAGCAGGCCTGGCGCTGAGCTTGTGACAGTAGCGGAGGAAAAGTGTTGTCGGAAGTGGCTTCGTTAGGCCAGCATCAAACAAGAAAGTGATAAAGAGGAGGAGAATACAGAGGGGGAAGGGAATAGAGACACTCAAGGGAGTTTTGAGTTTAGAGGCAAGAGACTTGATGGAGGGTGCCCACTGATTTGAAGAAAGAGGAGAACAAAATGAGAGAGAGGAATAGAAAGTGACAAGGTCGGCTAAAGCTTGAGGAAAGGAACAGATCCACGTTTGATTTCACGGTATCGGCGAGAGAAAATTCTCCGAATAGAATGAGAATGAGAGAGAGAGAAAGGAAAGATACGTTAGCACCAGCCTTTTTTTGTTGAGAGATTGCATAGAGTGATTTAAGAACGAGAGAGGAAGCAAAGAAGAAAGGATGAGATTTTGGAGAGAGAGAGAGAGAACTTCGAGCTTAAGCTCGACTTGAAGATTTTGGGCGGTGCAGAAATTTGTCTGATATTTGAAGAAAAAGAAGAAGGTTAGAGAAGCAGAAGAGGTATTCTCTTTTGTAGATAGAGAAAAAGGAGAGAGAAGGAGAGAGAGGGAGACGACCAGGGATGCCAAGGAAGATTAGGAGGAGACTAAAAAAGGAGACATTAAATAGCACCGAACCAGATTAGAGGGTTGGTCCGGCGATGCTGAGGTTGTTTAAGAATAGAGGGCTTTGCTGATGTTGTAGTGAACGGGAACCAGATTGAGGAGGTGGCGGAAGCATTTTGGAGTGGCGATGAAGAAAGGAAAAAAAAAAAAGAACCTAGATGGGGGAAGGAAGGGGAAGGTTGAAGATGTCGGCAAAAAGTGAAATTCTTTCGGACCCGGGAGTAAGCTTCAGAGAGGGAGACAGGTCGAGCCATGGAGCTCCGACCGACGAGCTCCAACCACAGGCAGCGTTGAGAGAACCCATAACGAATCGACGTAGAGGGGTGGGATAAGAACACACGGAAGGCAGGCACGACAATAGGTGGTTGAGAATGCGCTCCCAGAAGACGCCATTGGCTCTGATACCATGTTGAGGAGAGCTTCTGTTGTTGGAGAAGAAGAAGTGCAGAGAAGAGAGAGAATTGCCATAATCATTTCATTATCAACTATTATAAAGGGTACACAAATATATAAGGTGGTCTTCCACCTGCCAGGCTGTCACGCGTGGTGTGAATGTAGAGATAGTGGAGCTCAATAGTGGAGCTACTCTGACAGGAATCTCTGTCAATTGGAATTGGAAATATGCTTGGTTAGTTTTGTTCACCCTGTGAAATAATGGTTACGACTCTATTGGTTGATAAGAATAATTGAACAAAAAATGTGAAATAATTTAGTGGTATTGAATTATTAAATAAATAAACGGAATGACGGTATCAAAGTTGAGATTTATAATTGATAAATATATTAATAAATAAATTATAATTATTTTGAAGGTATTCAAGAAAAAAACGATAAAGATCTAAACGCGCTAAGGACTGCAGGTAAGTTGATACTTACTGTGCTTTGGTCTTCAGACCCTACATCACAAGAGTTAGGCTTCGTTTGCTGATTGTTACCCCTTTATGGAGCATATCTACCGCTTTGATAGAATAGGCAGATATTGAGCATGTTTCTCAAATTGTACTGCTACTTGGTGATTGTTTATTAGAATTAAGTTATCTTTAATGATATGTTTCATAGATCAACATGATATGATAGAACTGTATGCATTCACGGGTATTATGGTTTTTAAACGGTACGAAAATGGTTTTTTATACATGGTTTTGAAAAGAAAACGAATGACATGAGAAAGATAAAAGTAAATGAAATGAAAAATGAATAAATGATAAACGAAAAGATGTGAGCTGTTAGTTGGTTCTCGATCGACGTCGAGGCAGGCTAACGCAACAGTGTATATAAGGTTGTTTAAGCATGGATGCGCACATCCGCTAGTGCGCTACGATTGATGTCAGAGCCAATTATTGTGCGTTGATGTGAACAACCACTTGCAGAGCTTTCAGTCAATGTCGGAGTTGTTATACTGGGTGTGTGGGGTTGCTGTATATTGATGTATACAGCAGCTAACATGTGGTTTCGGTTGATGCCGAGCCTTTATCACATAAAGGATCGCTGATTGATGTCAGAACCAAGTGCATTGATGTGCACAATTATGGTGGTTTGCCGATTGATGTCAGAACCAAGTGTATTGATGTACACAGAGACTGAAAAAGAAAATGAAAAGAAATGTGAAATGAAAACAGAAAAAGAAAATATAAAGAAACGGAAACGAAAAACGAAAAAGAATTTCAAAGATGCATCCATGTTTACGTTTTAATTTATATCACTTACTGAGCATTAAACTCATTTGTTAAGTATTGTTGAAGTAGGATTTGTACGCGTGAATTTTATAGCTGGTCGGGCTAAATATTTAAATGAAAATTATTTGTAAAGGTTTTGTAATTTAATTAATTTATATTATTTAATGCTTTAATTAATCATAAATACTTCTGCTACATTTTTCCAAAAGTTTACAAAAAACGAATTTCTAATTATTGTTTTACCAATAAAAATATTTAATTGTAAATGAAAATAATTATATTTATTTTTGCTGTAAAAATGTTTTAAATAATTATTATTTTTAAACGTGATAAATTGGAAAAGGATTTGAAGTAATAGATTTAACACTCGGTTTTAAAAGAAAAGTCTTAATCTGATTTTATAAAAAAAAAATTTTAATTTCACGAAATTTCTAAGATAATAAAAGTCGGGTCATTACAAATTAGCTCCCACTGATAACAGTTACAGGTGCGTGTATCCAAATCGATTACGTACCGTTCGGTACCGTCATTAACCTTGTAAAACCCACGATGTTGAAAAATTGGCGTGATTGTCGCGTAGCGACAATATATAAAATTTTGGTCAAACAGTTAAATTGGTATATTGGAAATTTTTTACTAGTAATTTAATCGAGGAAATGGAATTAGTGGATTAAATTAGTTTGAAAATCACTATTAGGTGATGCTTGGAATAAGCCACAAATGAAAAATGAGTTAATTAATAAGTGACATGCATATTTGATATATATATATATACACACACGTGTGTTTATATATTAATTGGATATGTGTTTATATATTAATTGGATAAGTGAAATTAAAGTAAAGAAATTAAATTAAAATAAAATAAAATGAAAAGGAAGAAGGATTTAAAATAAAGAAAAGAATAAGGGAAAATGACAAATCAACCATCGTGGTTTGCGGTCAATGACAAGTCAACCACTGGGGTATGTTTTCTAACAAGTTAACCACCAACGTATGTGAAAATGACAAATAAACCATCGCTGTCCGTTAAAAAAAGTTGATGGCCCCACCATGTATGCCTGGACGCCGCGGCGTGCAGGCAATTTTGGCCTGCACGCCGCGGCGTCCAGGCCATTTTGGCCTGCACGCCGCGGCGTCCAGG